>CM042473.1:33433596-34033596 GCA_023621385.1 Quercus gilva | reverse complement strand
AATTGGGTTCATAAATGCTATTATGCTTGCAAGCTTTAATGATCACATGCTTGTATGCACTCTCGGTCAAATGCTTGTATACTCTCATGCATAAATGCTTACATATAAATTAAGTGTCACTCCCTTCTTAGATATATTTGCTAACCACATGTGCACGCACATGAATGACGATACATCTATATGCTTGGATACTGAAATGCTCATTTAGTTGGATGCTCAGGCGCTCAAATGCTTTGATGATCATGCATAAATTCTAAGGTAATTGGACGGTAAGATGTATGTGTACTTGGATGCCAAAATGCACATGTGCATGTATGTTCACTGCTTTGTTAATCTGGTGCTCACATGTGTACTTGCTTTGATGATCATTTGCTCACTTGTCTGCTTGCTTAGATGACCACATGCTTTTATGTTCGCTTGTTTTGATATTCATAGGCTTTGATGATCATACATTTCAATGTTCACATTCTTTGATGATTGTTTGCTCAAAAGTCTACTTGCTTAGATGATCACATGCTTTTATGTTCACATGTTTTGATATTCACATACTTCTATGTTCACATGCTTTGATGATCATACATTTTTTGTTCACATGCTTTGATGATCATTTTCTCACACGTCTACTTGCTTAGGTGATCTTATGCTTTTATGTTCACGTGTTTTGATAATCACATATTTCCATGTTCCAATGCTTTGATGATCACACACTTCTATGTTCACATGCTTTGATGATCCTCTGCTTCTATGTCTACATGCTTTAAGGAGAACATGTCCACTTGCATATATGCCTTCATGATCATTAGCTCGTACACTTTTTTGATTGGATGCTCCAATGTTAACATGCATCGCTAACATGTGCACACATTTGAATGCTAACAAGTTTATAGGCATGGAGGCTTAAGTGATCAAGTAGTTGGACATTCGTGCTTTCAAACATTTTGATGGTTTTGTTTGAATGTTGAGGTGATCAACATATTTGAGGTATGTGTTCTTGGGTGCTTAAATGCTCTTATGCTTGCATGCTTTACTGATTACTTGCTTGTATGCACTCATGATCAAATGCTTGTATAGTCTCTTGCTTAAATGCTTATATATAAATTAAGTTCCACTCCCTCATTGGATGTATTTTCTAACCACATGTGCACACACTTGGATGCTAACATGTTTATAGGCATGAAGGCTTAAGTGATCAAGAAATTGAACATTCGTGTGCTCAAACATTTTGATGGTTTTGCTTGAATGTTGAGGTGATCGACATATTTGAGGTATGTATTCCTGGGTTCTTAAATGCTCTTATGCTTGCATGCGTTACTTATTACTTGCTTGTATGCACTCATGATCAAATGCTTGTATAGCCTCGTGCTTAAATGCTTATATATAAATTAAGTTTCACTCCAACATTAGATTTATTTTCTAACCACATGTGCACACACATGAATGACGATATATCTATATGCTTGGAGACTGAAACACTTATATAGTTGGATGGTTTGGTGCTCACATGCTTTGTTGATCGTGCATAAATCCTTTGGTAATTGGATGGTAAGATGTATGTGTACTTGGATGCCAAAATGCACTTGTGCTTGTTTGTTCAATGCTTTGTTGATCATGTGCTCCAAAGTGTACTTGCTTTAATGATCATTCGCTCACATGTCTGCTTGCTCAGATGACCACATGCTTTTATGTTCGCATGTTTTGATATTTACAAGTTTTGATGATCATACATTTCAAAGTTCACATACTTTGATGATCGTTTGCTCACAAGTCTACTTGCTTTGATGATCACATGCTTTTATGTTCACATGTTTTGATATTCACATACTTCTATGTTCACATGCTTTGATGATCATACTATCAAAAGTCTATTTGCTTAGACGATCACATGCTTATTTGTTAACATGTTTTGATAATCACATACTTCTATGTTCACATGGTTTGATGATCGTACGATCCTATGACTACATGCTTTAAGGAGAACTTGTCCACTTGCTTATATGCCATCATGCTCATATGCTCGACCACTTTTATGATTGGATGCTCCTATGTTAACATGCTTCGTTAATATTCACTAGTATGATATCCACAAACATGTGCACACACTTGGTTGCTAATATGTTTATAGGTTCAGAGGCTTAAGTGATTATGTAGTTGGATGGTTAGGCGCTTACATGCTTTGATGATCGTGCATAAATCCTAAGGTAATTGGATGGTAAGATGTATGTGTACTTGGATGCCAAAATACACTTGTGCTTGTATGTTCAATGCTTTGTTGATCATGTGCTCCCAAGTGTACTTGCTTTAATGATTATTCGCTCACATGTCTGCTTGCTTAGATGACCACATGCTTTTATGTTCACATGTTTTGATATTCACATACTTCTATGTTCACATGCTTTGATGATCGTATGCTCCTATGTCTATATGCTTTACGGAGAACATGTCCACTTGCCTATATGCTATCAAGTTCATATGCTCGTACACTTTTTTGTTTGGATGCTCCTATGTTAACATGCTTTGTTATTATTCACTAGTATGTTATCCACATACATGTGCACAGACTTGGATGCTAATATGTTTACAGTCTTAGAGGCATAAGTGATCATGTAGTTGGACGTTTGTGCGCTCAAACGCTTTCACGATTTTGCATGAATGGTGAGGTGATTGGTAGATTTGAGGTATGTGTACTTGGGTTCTTAAATGCTCTTATGCTTGGATGCTCTGATGATCACATACTTGTATGCTCCCACAGTCAAATTCATGTACATTCTCATGCTTAAATGCTTACATATAAATTAAGTGTCACTCCCTTTTTAGATGTATTTTCTAACCACATGTGCACAAACATGAATGACGATATAGCTATATGCTTGGTGACTGAAACGCTGATGCTAAGGCGCTCACATGCTTTTATGATCATGCATAAATTCTAAGGTAATTGGACTGTAAGATTTATGTGTACTTGGATGCCAAAATGCACGTGCTTGTATGTTCAATGCTTTGGTGATCGTTTGCTCGCATGTCTGCTTGCTTAGCCGACCACATGCTTTTATGTTCACATGTTTTGATATTCACATACTTCTATGTTCACATGCTTTGAGGATCATACATTTTTATGTTCACATGCTTTGATGATCGTTTGCTCATATGTATACTAGCTAAGTTGATCACATGTTTTGATAATCATATACCTCAATGTTCAAATGCTTTGATAATCGTATGCTTTTACATCTACATGCTTTAAGGAGAACATGTCCACTTGCCTATATGCGATCATGCTCATATGGTCGGACACTATTATGATTGGATGCTCCTATGTTAACATGCTTCGTTAATATTCACTAGTATGATATCCACAAACATGTGCATACACTTGGATGCTAATATGTTTATAGGCTTAGAGGCTTAAGTAACCATGCAGTTGGACGTTCGTGCGCTCAAAGGCTTTGACGATTTTGCTTGAATGCTAAGGTGATAGGTAGATTTTTGGTATGTGTTCTTGGGTTCTTAAATGCTATTATGCTTGTATGCTCTAATGATCACATTCTTGTATGCTCTCATGATCAAATGCTTGTATTGTCTCATGCTTAAATGCTTACATATAAATTAAGTGTCACCCCTTCATAAGATTTATTTTCTGACTACATGTGCACGCACTTGAATGACGATATATCTATATGCTTTGAGACTAAAACACTCATGCAGTTTGATGCTCAGGCACTCACATGCTTTGATGATCGTGCTTAAATCCTAAGGTGATTGCATGGTAAGATGTATGTGTACTCGAATGCCTAAATGCACATGTACTTGCATGTTTTGTGGTTTGTTGATCAAGTGCTCACATGTGTATTTACAAGTCTACTTACTTAGATGATCAGATGCTTTTATGTTCACATGCTTTGTTATTCACATACTTCTATGTTCACATGCTTTAATGATCATACATTTCTATGTTCACATGCTTTGATGATCATTTGCTCACATATCTACTTGCTTAGGTGATCATATGCTTTTATGTTCACATGTTTTGATAATCACATATTTCGATATTTACAAGCTTTGATGATCCTATGCTTCTACGTCTACATGCTTTAAGGAGAACATATCCCCTTTTATATATGCCTTCATGCTCATTTGCTCGTACACTTTTTTAATTGGATGATCCTATGTTAACATGCTCCTATGATATCCACAAACTTGTGCACACACTTGGATGCTCACATGTTTATAGGTTTAGTGGCTTAAGTGATCATGCAAGTGGATGATTGTGCGCTCAAACGCTTTGTCGGTTTTGCTTGAATGTTGAGGTGATCGGCAGATTTGAGGTATGTGTTCCCGAGTTCTTAAATGCTCTTATGCTTGCATGCTCTACTGATTACTTGCTTGTATGACTCATGATTAAATGCTTGTATAGTCTCATGCTTAAATGCTTACACATAAATTAAGTGTCACCCATTCATAAGATTTATTTGCTAACCGCATGTGAACACACTTGAATGATGATATATCTATATGCTTGGAGACTGAAACGCTCATGTTTCTATGTTCACATGCTTTGAGGATCATACATTTTTATGTTCACATGCTTTGATGATCGTTTGCTCATATGTATACTAGCTAAGTTGATCACATGTTTTGATAATCATATACCTCAATGTTCAAATGCTTTGATAATCGTATGCTTTTACATCTACATGCTTTAAGGAGAACATGTCCACTTGCCTATATGCGATCATGCTCATATGGTCGGACACTATTATGATTGGATGCTCCTATGTTAACATGCTTCGTTAATATTCACTAGTATGATATCCACAAACATGTGCATACACTTGGATGCTAATATGTTTATAGGCTTGAAGGCTTAAGTAACCATGCAGTTGGACGTTCGTGCGCTCAAAGGCTTTGACGATTTTGCTTGAATGCTAAGGTGATAGGTAGATTTTTGGTATGTGTTCTTGGGTTCTTAAATGCTATTATGCTTGTATGCTCTAATGATCACATTCTTGTATGCTCTCATGATCAAATGCTTGTATTGTCTCATGCTTAAATGCTTACATATAAATTAAGTGTCACCCCTTCATAAGATTTATTTTCTGACTACATGTGCACGCACTTGAATGACGATATATCTATATGCTTTAAGACTAAAACACTTATGCAGTTTGATGCTCAGGCACTCACATGCTTTGATGATCGTGCTTAAATCCTAAGGTGATTGCATGGTAAGATGTATGTGTACTCGAATGCCTAAATGCACATGTACTTGCATGTTCTGTGGTTTGTTGATCAAGTGCTCACATGTGTATTTACAAGTCTACTTACTTAGATGATCAGATGCTTTTATGTTCACATGCTTTGTTATTCACATACTTCTATGTTCACATGCTTTAATGATCATACATTTCTATGTTCACATGCTTTGATGATCATTTGCTCACATATCTACTTGCTTAGGTGATCATATGCTTTTATGTTCACATGTTTTGATAATCACATATTTCGATATTTACAAGCTTTGATGATCCTATGCTTCTACGTCTACATGCTTTAAGGAGAACATATCCCCTTTTATATATGCCTTCATGCTCATTTGCTCGTACACTTTTTTAATTGGATGATCCTATGTTAACATGCTCCTATGATATCCACGAACTTGTGCACACACTTGGATGCTAACATGTTTATAGGTTTAGTGGCTTAAGTGATCATGCAAGTGGATGATTGTGCGCTCAAACGCTTTGTCGATTTTGCTTGAATGTTGAGGTGATCGGCAGATTTGAGGTATGTGTTCCCGGGTTCTTAAATGCTCTTATGCTTGCATGCTCTACTGATTACTTGCTTGTATGACTCATGATTAAATGCTTGTATAGTCTCATGCTTAAATGCTTACACATAAATTAAGTGTCACCCATTCATAAGATTTATTTGCTAACCGCATGTGAACACACTTGAATGATGATATATCTATATGCTTGGAGACTGAAACACTCATGTAGTTGGACAATAAGATCGTGCATAAATCCTAGGGTAATTGGACAATAAGATGTACGTGTACTTGGATGCAAAAATGCACATGTGCTTTTATGTTCAATGCTTTGTTAATCAGGTGCTCACATGGGTACTTACTTTGATGATCATTTGCTCACATATCTGCTTGCTTAGATGGCCATATGCTTTGATGATCATACATTTCTATGTTCACATGATTTAATGATCGTTTGTTCACATGTCTACTTGCTTAGGTGATCTTACATGCTTATTTGTTCACATGTTTTTATAATCACTTACTTCTATGTTCACATGGTTTGATGATCGTATGCTCCTACATCTACATGCTTTGATGATCCTATGATTCCTATGTTAACATGCGGCGTTAATATTCACTAGCATGATATCCACAAACATGTGCACACACTTGGATGCTAATATGTTTATAGGCTTGGACGCTTAAGTGATCATGTAGTTGGACGTTCGGGCGCTTAAATGCTTTGAAGGTTTTGCTTGAATGTTGAGGTGATCGGTAGATTTGAGCTATGTGTTCCAGGGTTCTTAAATGCTACTAAGCTTGTATGCTCTAATGGTCACATACTTGTATGATCTCATGATCAAACGCTTGTATAGTCTCATGCTTAAATGCTTACATATAAATTAAGTGTCACCCCTTCATAGGATTTATTTTCTGACCACATGTACACACACATGAATGACGATATACCTATATGCTTGGAGACTGAAACACTCATATAGTTGGATGCTCAGGCGCACATATGCTTTGATGATCGTGCATAGATCCTAAGGTAATTAGACAGTTAGATGTATGTGTCCTTGCATGCCAAAATGCACATGTGCTTGTATGTTCAATGCTTTGTTGATCAGGTGCTCACATGTGTACTTGCTTTGATGATCTTTTGCTCACCTATTTGCTTGCTTAGATTATCACATGCTTTTATTTATGTTCACAAATTTTGATATTCACATACTTCTTTGTTCATATGCTTTGATGATCATACATTTCTATGTTCACAAGCTTTGATGATCATTTGCTCACATGTCTACTAGCTTAGATGATCACATGCTTATTTTTTCACATGTTTTCATAATCACATACTTCTATGTTCACATGCTTTGTTGATCGTATGCTCTCACGTCTATGTGCTTTAAGGAGAACATGTCCACTTGCCTATATGCCATCATGCTCATATGCTTGGACACTTTTATGACTAGATGCCCCTACGTCAACATGCTTCGTTAATATTCACTAGTGTTATATTTACAAACATGAGCACACACTTGGATGCTAATATGTTTAAAGGCTTGGAGGCTCAAATGATCATGTAGTTGGACTTTCGTGCGCTCAAACGCTTTGATGATTTTTCTTGAATGCTAAGGTGATTGGTAGATTTGAGGTATGTGTTCCTAGGTTCTTAAATGCTATTATGCTTGTACGCCCTATTGATCACATGCTTGTATGCTGTCATGATCAAATGCTTGTATAATCTCATGCTTAAATGCTTACATATAAATTAAGTATCACCCCTTCATAAGATTTATTTTCTAACCACATGTGCAAACACTTGAATGATGATATATCTAGATGCTTGGAGACTAAAACGCTCATGTAGTTTGATGCTCAGGCACTCACATGCTTTGATGATCATGCTTAAATCCTAAGGTGATTGCATGGTATGATGTACGTGTGCTTGGATGCCTAATTGCACATGTGCTTGTATGTTCTGTGGTTTGTTGATCAAGTGCTCACATGTGTATTTGCATTGATGATCATTTGCTCACATATCTACTTGCTTAGATGTTCACATGCTTTTATGTTCACATGTTTTCAAATTCACATACTTCTATGTTCACATGCTTTGATGATCATATGCTCCTACATCCACATGCTTTTTGGAGAACATGTCCACTTCCCTATATGCCTTCATACTCATCTGCTCGGACACTTTATGATTGGATGCTTCATTAATATTCACTAGTATGATATCCACAAACATATACACACACTTGGGTGCTAACATGATGCTTTTATTATTTTGCTTGAATGCTAAGCAAATTCGTAGACTTTAGGTATGCGTACTTAGGTTTTTAAATGCTTTTATGCCTGCATGCTCAAGTGATCACATGCTTGTAAGCTCTCACAATGAAATGCTTTTATACTTTCATGCTTAAATGGTTACATATTAATTAATTGTCACTCCTTTATAAAATTTATTTTCTAACCACATGTGCACACACATGAATGATGATATATCTATATGCTTGGAGACTGAAATGCTCATTTAGTTCGATGCTCAGGTGCTCACATGCTTTGATGAACGTACATAAATTCTAAGGTAATTGGACGGTAAGATGTATGTGTACTTGGATGCCAAAATGCACATGTGCATGTATGTTCAATGCTTTGTTAATCAGGTGCTCACATGTGTACTTGCTTTGACAATCATTTGCTCACATACCTACTTGCTTAGATGTTCACATGCTTTTATGTTCACATGCTTTCAAATTCACATACTTCTATGTTCACATGCTTTGATGATCGTATGCTCCTACATCCACATGCTTTTTGGAGAACATTTCCACTTCCCTATATGCCTTCATGCTCATCTACTCGGACACTTTATGATTGGATGCTTCATTAATATTAACTAGTTTGATATCCACAAACCTATGCACTCACTTGGGAGCTAACATGATACTTTGACGATTTTGCTTGAATGCTAAGCAAATTCGTAGACTTTAGGTATGCGTACTTAGGTTTTTAAATGCTCTTATGCCTGCATGCTCAAATAATCACATGCTTGTATGCTCTCATGATGAAATGCTTGTATACTTTCATGCTTAAGTGCTTACATATTAATTAAGTGTCACTCCTTTATAAAATTTATTTTCTAACCACATGTGCACACACTAGAATGATGATATATCTATATGCTTGGAGACTGAAACGCTCATATAGTTGGATGCTCAGGGACTCACATGCTTTGATGATCGTGCCCAAATCCGAAGGTGATTGGACGGTAAGATGTATGTGTAATTGGATGCCTAAATGCACAAGTGCTTGTATGTTTAGTGCTTTGTTGATCAAGTGTTCCCACGTGTACTTGCTTTAATGATCATTTGCTCACATATATACTTGCATAGATGATCACATGCTTTTATGTTCTCATGCTTTGATAATCACATATTTCTATGTTCACATACTTTGATAATCATACACTTCTGTGTTCACATGCTTTGATGATTGTATGCTCCTACGTCTACATGCTTTAAGGAGAACATGTCCACTTGCCTATATGCTTTCATGCTCATATGCTCGAACACTTTTATGATTGGATGCTTCTACGTTAACATGCTTCATTAATATTCACTTGTATTGTGTCCATAAACATGTGCACACACTTGGATGCTAACATGTTTATAGGCTTGGAGGCTTAAGTGTTCATGTAGTTAGACGTTTATGCACTCAATTGCCTTGACGATTTTGATTGAATGCTAAGTAGATTCGTAGATATGAGGTATGTGTACATGGGTTCTTAAATGCTCTTATGCTTGCATGCTCTAATGATCACGTGCTTGTATGCTCTCATGATGAAATGCTTGTAAACTCTGATGCTTTAATGCTTACAGATAAATTAAGTTGCACTCCTTCATAAGATTTATTTTCAAACCACATGTGCGCATACTTGAATGATGATATATCTATATGCTTGGAGACTGAAACACTCTTGTACTTGGATGCTCAGACACTCACATGCTTTGATGATCGTGCTCAAATCCTAAGGTGATTAGATGATAAGATGTATATGTACTTGGATGCGTAAATGCACATTTGCTTGTATGTTCAATGCTTTGTTGATCAAGTGCTCACACGTGTACTTGCTTTGATGATCATTTGCTCACATGTCTACTTGCTTAGATGATCACATGTTTTTATGTTCACATGTTTTGATAATCACATACTTCTTTGCTCACATGCTTTGTTGATCATACACTTCTATGTCCACATGCTTTAATGATTGTATGCTCCTACGTCTAGATGCTTTGAGAAGAACATGTCCACTTTCCTATATGCCTTCATGCTCATATGCTCGAACACTTTTATGATTGGATGCTCCTATGTTAACATGCTTCGTAAATATTCACAATTATGATATCTACAAACATGTGCACACACTTGGATACTAATAAGTTTATAGGCTTGGAGGCTTAAGTGATCATGTAGATGTATGTTCGTGCACTCAAACACTTTGATGATTTTGCATAAATGCTGAGGTGATCAGTAGATTTGAGGTATGTGTACTTGGGTTCTTAAATGCTATTATGCTTGTATGCTCTAATGATCACATGCTTGTATGCTCTCACGATCAAATGCTTGTATACTCTCTTTCTTAAATGTTTATGTATAAATTAAGTGTCATTCCTTCACCAGATTGTTTTTCTAACCACATGTGCACACACTTGAATGACGATATATCTATATGATTGGAGACTGAAACACTCATGTAGATAGATGCTCAATCACTCACATGCTTTGATAATTGTTTGCTCACATGTCTCCTTGCTTAGATGATCACATGTTTTATGTTGACATGTTTTGATAATCACATACTGCTATGTTCACATGCTTTGACGATTGTTTGCTCCTACGTCTACTTGCTTTAGGCAGAATATGTCCACTTGCCTATATGCCTTCATGCTCATATGCTCGAGCACTTTTATGATTGGAAGCTCCTATGTTAACATGCTTTGTTAATATTCACTAGTATATATCCACAAGCATATGCACACACTTGGATACTAATATGTTTATAGGCTTGGAGGATTAAGTGATCATGTAGTTGGATGTTCGTGCGCTCAAACACTTTGACAATTTTGCATGAATGCTGAGGCGATCGGTAGATTTGAGGTATGCATACTTGGGTTCCTAAATGTTACTATGCTTGTATGCTTTAATGATCACATGCTTCTTTGCTCTCATGATGAAATGCTTGTATACTTTCATGCTTAAATGCTTACATATAAATTAAGTGTCACTCCTTCACCATATTTATTTTCTAACCACATGTGCACACACTTGAATGAAGATATATCTATATGATTGGAGATTGAAACGCTCATGTAGATGGATGCTCAGGCATTCACATGCTTTGATGATCATGCTTAGATCATAAGGTGATTGGATGGTATGATGTATGTGTACTTGGATTGCAACATGCATATGTGCTTGTATGTTCAATGCTTTGTTGATCATGTGCTCTCATGGGTACTTGCTTTGATGATCATTTGCTCACATGTCTACTTTCTTAGATGATCATGTGGTTTTATGTTCACGTGTTGATGATCATACATTTCTATGTTCACATGCTTTGATGATCGTTTGCTCACATGCCTACTTGCTTTGATGATCACATGCTTTTATGTTCACATGTTTTTATAACCACATACTTCTATGTTCACATGCTTTGACGATCGTATGAACCTACGTCTACATGCTTTAAGGAGAACATGTCCACAAGCATGTGCACACACTTGGATGCTAATACGTTTATAGGCTTGGAGGCTTAAGTGATCATGTAGCTGGATATTCGTGCACTCAAACACTTTGACGTTTTGCTTGAATGCTGAGGTGATCGGTAGATTTGAGGTATGTGTACTTAGGTTCTTAAATGCTATTATGCTTGTTGCTCTAATGATCACATGCTTGTATGATCTCACGATCAAATGCTTGTATACTCTCATGCTTAAATGCTTACATATAAATTAAGTGTCACTCCCTCATAAGATTTATTTCCTAACCACATGCACGCACTTGAATGACAATATATCTATATGCCTGGAGACTAAAATGGTCATGTAGTTTAATGCTTAGGCAATCACATGCTTCGATCTTCGTGCCTAAATCCTAAGGTGATTGGACTGTAAAATGTATGTGGACCTGGAGGCCAAAATGCACATGTGCTTATGTGTTCATTGCTTTGTTGATCAAGTGCTCACATGTGTAATTGCTTTCATGATCAATTGCTAACATGTCTACTTGCTTAGATGATCACATACTTTTATGTTTCACATGTTTTGATAATCACATACTTCTAAATGCACATGCATTGATGATCATACACTTCTATGTTCACATGCTTTTATGATTGTATGCTCTTACGTCTACATGCTTTAAGGAGAACATGTCCACTTGCCTATATGCCTTCATGCTCCTATGCTTGAACACTTTTTAGATTGGATGCTCCTATGTTAACTTGCTTCATTAATATTCACTTGTATGATATCCACAATCATGTGCACACACTTGAATGCTAACACGTTTATAGGCTTGGAGGCTTAAGTGATCAAGATGATTTCAATTGATTGTTGAAGTGATTGTTAGATTTGAGATATGTGTGCTTGGGTTCTTAAATGTTGCTATGCTTGTATGCTCTAATAGTCATAGGCCTATATGCTGTAATGATCAAATGCTTGTATACTCTCTTGCTTAAATGCATAAATATAAATTAAGTGTCACTCCTATATAAGATTTAATATCTAACCACATGTGCACACAATTGAATGGCGATATATCTATATGCTTGGAAACTGAATTGCACATGTAGTTGGATGCTCAGGCACTCACATGCTTTAATGTCTGTGTACGCACATGTCTACTTGCTTAGATGATCACATGCTTTTATGTTTACATGTTTTTATATTCACATACTTCTCAGTTCACATGCTTTGATGATCATTCACTTTTATGTTCACATGCTTTCATGGTCGTATGCTCCTACGTCTACATGCTTTAAGGAGAACATGTCTTCATGCTCATATGCTCGGATACTTTTATGATTGGATGCTCCTATTTTAACATGCTTTGTTAATATTCACTAGTATGATATTCATAAACTTGTGCACACAATTGGATGGTAACATGTTTATAGGCTTAGAGGCTTGAGTGATCATGAAGTTGGACATTCTTGTGCTCAAATGCTTTGACTCTTTTGCTTGAATGCTAAGCTGATTCGTAGATTTAAGGTATGTGTACTTAGGTTCTTAAATGCTCTTATGCTTGTATGCTCTCATGATTAAATGCTGGTATGCTCTCACGATCAAATGCTTGTATACTCTCTTGCTTAAATGCTTCTTATAAAATAAGTGTCACTCCTTCATAATATTTATTTTCTAACCACATGTGCACACACTTGATGAATCTATATGCTTGTAGACTGAATCACTCATGAAGTTGGATGCTCAGGCACACACTTGCTTTGATGATTGTGCTTATATCCTAAGGTGATTAGACGGTATGATATATGTGTACTTGGATGCCAAAAATGCTTATGTGCTTGTATGTTCAATGCTTTGTTGATCACGTGCTCACATGTGTATTTGCTTTGATGATCATTTTCTCACATGTCTACTTGCTTAGATGATCACATACTTTTATGTTCACATGTTTTGATATTCATACATTTATATGTTCACATGCTTTGATGTTCACATACATTTATATGATCAAATGCTTGTATACTCTCATGGTTAAATGCTTACATATAAATTAAGTATCACTCATTCATAAGATTTATTTTCTAACCACATGTGCACACTCTTGATTGACAATATATCTATATGCTTGGAGACTGAATGCTCATGTAGTTGGATGCTTAGACACTTACATGCCTTGATTATCGTGCTTAAATCCTAAGGTGATTGGACAATAAGATGTATGTGTACTTGGATGTCTAAATGCACATGTGCTTATATGTTCATTGCTTTCTTGATCAAGTGTTCACATGTGTACCTGCTTTGACGATCATTTACTCACATGTCTACTTGGTTAGATGATCACATGCTTCTATGTTCACATGTTTTGATATTCACATACTTCTATGTTTAAATGCTTTGATGATAATACACTTCTATGTTCACATGCTTTGATGATCGTATGATTCTACTTCTACATGCTTTAAGGAGAACTTGTCCACTTGCCTATATGCCTTCATGCTCATATGCTCGAACACTTTTACGATTGGATGCTCCTATGTTAACATGCTTTGTTAATATTTACTAGTATGATATCCACAAACATGTGCACACACTTGGATGCTAATATGTTTATAGGTTGGTGGCTTAAGTGATCATGTAGTTAGACGTTCATGCACTCAAATGCTTTGACGATTTTGATTGAATGCTGAGGTGATTGGTAGATTTCAAGTATGTGTACTTGGGCTCTTGAATGCTATTGTGCTTATATGCTCTAATGATCACATGCTTGTATGGTCTCACGATCAAATGCTTGTATACTCTAATGCTTAAATGCTTACATATAAATTAAGTGTCACTCCTTCATAAGATTTATTTTCTAACCACATATGCACACTTTTAAATGACGATATATCTATATGCTTAGAGACTAAAACGCTCATGTAGTTGGATGCTCTGGCACTCATATTCTTTGATGATTGTGCTTAAATCCTAAGGTGATTAGACGGTATGATGTATGTGTACTCGGATTCTTATATGCACATGTGCTTGTATGTTCAATGCTTTGTTGATCAAGTGCTCACATGTGTACTTGCTTTGATGATCATCTGCTCCCATGTCTACTTGCTTAAATGATCACATGTTTTTGAGTTCACGTGTTTTGTATTCACATACTTCTATGTTCACATGCTTTGATGATCATACATGTCACGCCCCAAACCCCAAAGGGTCCAAAGCATGAGAAATACATCCCAAGGGTACCTGTAGATTTTTCCTTTTGGCAAATCAAACTATAGGAGAACTATTTTCCTTTCTTTTCCATAGGATAAGAATATATAGCCATACTAAAATCTCCCTATTACAAGTCAGAGCTCTATAACACATTTACGAACAATAACTAAAAATCATGTGCCTCCACATAATACATGAATATATTACAAAACTTTGATTAAATTACACAAAGGCACAATCTTATCAAGAATAAGGACCTTAATATCGAGTCTAGGCCTACCATGCCAAAGGCTAACAAACCTCAAGTGACCCACCTCCAATAGAATTAATTAAGGTCTTGTTGAACATAGCAAGATTGAGTCACCAACCATTTATAGCAGAAGTCTCCAAATTTAACATAGCACTCTAATCATCACCAAAGAATTAAGCTCCATACCCAAGGTATAGCTAATAAATCTGAAAAATTGTTAAAGGGTGGGATGAGCTAACGCTAATAAGTGGCATAATTAATGGGGGTGGGGGAAATGCAAGTTTCGTCTTTAATAATAATATGACAAGAATGATTAAATAATGAAACACAAAGTTTCTCAAAGTAAATACCTTGAAACTATATACCATAATCTGTGAGCACTAACAATATAGTTTCCAAAACCATAAAATCTAACATACAGTAATTTTATTACAAAGATACCACACTACCACATAGACTGGTCAGGGGATCCACCCATTCACAACTGGCATGATGTTGTCCTCCCTGGTATGCAGACTCTTGGCCCCATGGACAACAGTCTCACCCATACCCTCAAGGTTTTTCTCTCTCCCCATGGGCAACAGAGAGAGCGCGTTAAATAGGACCTCTCTTGCATGTGGTCTCTTGGCCCCATGGGCAGCAGCCTCACCCACACACAATCAAGGAACCTCTTCCCCCTATGGACAGCAAGGAAGAACGCGTCATTCAAAGTGAAAGGGCACTGACCTAGACTTGATTCCGTTGTCACAAAGACTACGAAAACCAAATTGGGTTATCACCGGGAAATCACACATGGCATAGTGTTAAAACCACATAAACTCATAGGTTACATTACTTTGAAACACATAGTTTATATCTAGGTAGTTTCAGAAAACCTTAAATAATCTAACTTCTACAAAGTTTGTAAGGTTTTCAACTTCATTCTTGTCAAGAGATTTTCTATCAATTTCTAAGATAATACAAGATAAGGTAAGCATCTTTAAAATTTTCAATATACCATAAGATCAATGATTTTCTTATCAAAGATTAAATAAAATATGCTTATTTTTCCATATCAACAATTCATGCATTTCCCCAAATGCAATACCAAATATGATGCACTTTTCATATTTAATAATATATAATAGGGTCACAACACAATACTTTTAAGAAAACATATATCCATATATAATTTTCCAAAATTTTTTTGACCCAAAAACAACATTTATAAAATATGGTTATTTTCTAAAAATTCCATTAAAAAGCTACTTACCTTGCAATCGCAAAATCCTAATTCTCCAAGCTCCAAGGAGATTAGCTAGAACCTAAACAATATCAAGTAAACCTATCACAATAAGTATAGAGCTTGAAATTGCATGTAGCCACAATTTAAGAATTGCCAAATAATCACTTAATTAGGCAAGCCTAGTATTTAACCTCATCAATAATAATATATTCAACTTCCATAGTTTCTCAACAAATTTATTCACAAGGCATAAACTCTAATTTATAGAGTTAACCCATTTAATATCATCTCCAACATTATGACTAGCTTCCATACAATTTACACTACATCATTAAGAGACCCATGAAAGTAAAATCAAAATATCCTCCAAGACAAGAAATTTAGAACTTCAACTAAGTCCCAATAAACCCAATGGCAATGGAAAAATTAAATTCACCAACCATCACATGTTATAACTTAAAACCCCTAAATTTTTCCACCATACATAAACCTTAAGTAGTCATCAATAGCACAAAATATATACCCACTCATCAAATAATTCCACAAAAACAAAACCCATACATAAAAACACATAAATATCACTTCCAATGCTCATAAATCACATGGGTATCATTATTAAAGCTTAGATAAAAATAACCTCAAGCAAAAGTGCAAAACCCACCAAAAAAGATGAGAAATTTTTACCTCAAAAAAAGAATGTGAAGGTGTTTATGGTGGTGGTGGTGGTGTGGAAGTGCCGGTGGAGAGAATGAGAGCAGAGAGGAGAGCGTATGAGAGGAAAACAAAAAAAAAAAAAAAAAATGAAAAGGAAAGGCTGAGAGTGAGCCGGCCAAAGAGAAGACAAGATGGAGTGATTGTGTGGTGGGTAGTGGGGTTAGATGGGGCTTTGGCACGTGGGAACCCAAAAATATCTTTCTTTTCTTTTCTTTTCTTTTTTTTTTTTTTTGTTTTTTTAAACTAACGGGGTGTTACAATACACTTCTATGTTTACATGCTTTGATGATCGTATGCTCATATGTCTAAATGTTTTAAGGAGAACATGTCCACTTGCCTATATGCCTTCATGCTCATATGCTCGAACACTTTTACGGTTTGATGCTCCTATGTTAACATGCTTTGTTAATATTCACTGGTATGATATCCACAAACATGTGCACACACTTGGATGCTAATATGTTTATAGGCTTGGTGGCTTAGGTGATCATGTAATTGGACTTTCTTGTGCTCAAACGCTTTGATGATTTTGCTTGAATGCTAAGGTGATTGGTAATTTAAGGTATGTGTACTTGCGTTCTTAAATGCGCTTATGCTTGTATGCTTTAATGGTCACATGCTTGTATGCTCTCATGATCAAATGCTTGTATACTCTCTTGCTTAAATGCTTACGTATAAATTAAGTGTCACTCCCTCATATGATTTATTTTCTAACCACATGTGCACACACTTGAATGGCGATATATCTATATGCTTGGAGACTGAAACGCTCATGTAGTTGGATGCTCAACACTCACATGTTTAGATGATCGTGCTTAAATCCTATGGTGATTGAACGGTAAGATATATTTGTACTCAGATGCCTGGATGCACACATGCTTGTATGTTCAATGCTTTGATCAAGTTCTTACATGTGTACTTGCTTTTATGATCATTTGAGCACTTGTCTACTTGCTTAGATGATCATGTGCTATTATGTTTGGCTGTTTTGATATTCACATACTTCTTTATTCAAATGCTTTTAAGATCATACACTTTTATGTTCACATTCTTTGATGATCGTATGCTCCTACGTCTACATGCTTTAACGAGAACCTGTCCACTTGCCTATATGCCATCATGCTCATATGCTCAGACACTATTATGATTACAGGCTCCTATGTTAATATGCTTTGTTGATCACATGCATTTAAGTTCACATGCCTTAATGATAGACTGCTTCCATGTTTAGATGCTTTGATAATTACATGCCCATTTGCCTGTATGCCTTCGAGCTCATATGCTTGGATGCTTTGATTATTACCTACTCCTATTTTGAAGTGCTTCGATGGTCATATGCTCACATGCATTAATATTCACATGTTTGATATCCACACATATGTGCGCTAACCTAGATAATGAAATGTCTATTAGCTTGAAGGCTAAAGTGATTGTGCTATAGAATGATTGTATGCTTAAATGTGTTGATGATTTGGCTTGAATGCTGAGATGATTGGGAGATTAGTGGCATGTGTATTTGGGTGCTTAAATGCTCATGTGCATATATGCTCTCATGTTCATATACTTTGTTGATAACCTATTCACATTTGTCTTTTCTTTTATGGTGAAATGCTCACATGTCTACTTGCTTTGATGATCACTTGCTTCTATGCTCACATGCTTTGATGTTCACATATTTTGATGATCGTATGCTCCCATGTCTACATGCTTTGATAATCACCTGCCCACTTACCTGTATGCCATTATTTTTATATGCTTGGACGCTTTGATGATTACTTGCTCATATGTTCAAATGCTTTGATGATTGCATGCTCATAAGAATTGATATTCACATGTTTGATATTCACACACATGTGCACACACATTGATCATGCAATAGGCTTGAAGGTATAAGTGATCATGTTATTGGACGTACGTGCACTCAAATTCTCTGATAGTTGTGCTTGAATGCTGAGGAGATTGGGAGATTAGAGGTATGTGTACTTAGGTGCTTAAATGCTCATTTGCTTGTATACTTTCACGATCAAATTTTCATTTGCTCTCATGATCAAATGCTTGTATGTTTCATGCATTGTTGATAACATGATCACATCTGTACATGCTTTTATGATCACGCATTCACATGTCTACATTCTTTGGTGATCACATGCTCTAATGTTTAGATACTTTGACGTTTAAATTCTTTAATGATCATATGCCCACTTGCTTGTATAACTTCATGCTCATACGCTTGGGCAATTTGATGATTACATGATCCTACGTTTAAAAGCTTTGATAATCGCATGCTGACAAGCAATGATATTAACTTGTATGATATCCATACACATATGCACACACTTGGATGCTAATATGTTTATAGGCTTGGAGGCTTAAGTGATCATGTAGTTCGACGTTCGTGAGCTCAAACGCTTTAACAATTTTGCTTGAATGGTGAGGTGATTGGTAGATTTAAGGTATGTGTACTTGGGCTCTTAAATGCTATTGTGCTTGTATGCTCTCACGAACAAATGCTTGTATACTCTTATGCTTGGAGACTGAAACGCTCATGTAGTTGGATTTTTAGGCACTCACATGCTTTGATGATCGTGCTTAAATCCTAAGGTGATTGGATGCTTAGGCACTCACATGCTTTGATGATCATCAAAGCATTTGAACATAGAAGTATGTTATTATCAAAACATCTGAACATAAAAGCATGTGATCATCTAACCAAGTAGACATGTGAGTAAATAATCATCAAAGCAGGTGCACATGTGAGCACTTGATCAATAAAACATTGAACATACAAGCACATGTGCATTTAGAATCGTAAGGTGATTGGATGCTAAGATGTATGTGTACTTGGATGCCTTAATGCACATGTGCTTGTATGTTCAATGCTTTGTTGATCAAGTTCTCACATGTGCACCTATTTTGATTATCATTTGCTCACATGTCTAAATGGTTAGATGATCACATGCTTTTATGTTCACATGTTTTGATAATCACATACTTTTATGTTCAAATGCTTTGATGACCATACACTTCTATGTTCACATGCTTTGATGATCGTATGCTCCTACGTTTACACGTTTTAAGGGGAAAATGTCCACTTGCCTATATGCCTTCATGCTTATATGCTCAGACACTTTTATGATTGGATGCTCCTATGTTAAATGCTTCATTAATATTCACTAGTATGATATCCACCAACATGTGCACACACTTGGATGCTTATATGTTTATAGGTTTGGAGGCTTAAGTGACCACGTGGTTGGACTTTCGTGCCCTCAAACACTTTGACGATTTTGCTTGAATGCCAAGGTGATTGGTAGATTTGAGGTATATGTACTTGGTTTCTTAAATGCTCATATGCTTGTATGCTTTAATGATCACTTGTTTGGATGCTCTCATGATCAAATGCTTGTATTCTCTCATGCTTAAATGCTTACATATAAATTAAGTGTCATTCCTTCATAAGGTTTTTTTTTTAACCATATATGCATAAACTTGAATAGGGATATATCTATACACTTAGAGACTGAAACGCTCATGTAGTTGGATGCACGGTTACTCACGTGCTTTGATGATCGTGCCTAAATCCTAAGGTGATTGGATAGCAAGATATATGTGTACTTGGATACTTAAATGCTAATGTGATTGTATGTTCACATGCACTGTTGATCATGTGCTCACATGTGTACTTGTTTTAACGATCATATGCTCACACGTTTACTTGCTATGATGATCATATGCTTCTATGTTCACATGCTTTGATGATTACACACTTCTACGTTCACGTGCTTTGGTGAGAACATGTCCACTTGCTTATATGCCATGATGCTCATATGCTCGAACACTTTTATGATTAGATGCTCCTATGTGAAAATGCTTCGTTGATCACATGCATCTAAGTTCACATGCCACGATGATAGAGTGCTTCCATGTCTACATGCGTTCGTGCTCATATGCTTGGATACTTTCATGATTAACTACTCCTATTTTGAAATGCTTTTGTGATCACATGCATTGATATTCACCTGTTTTATATTCACACATATATGTGCACACTTAAATGATGAAATGTCTATTGGCTAGAAGGCTAAAGTGATGGTGTAGTAGGACGTTCGTGCGCTTAAATGTGTTGACGATTGTGCTTGAATGTTCAGGTGATTGGGAGATTGGAAGTATGTGTACTAGGGTGCTTTAACGCTCATATGCATCTATGCTCTCATGATCATGTACTTGTATATTCACATGCTTTGTTGATAACCTTCTTACATTTGTCTTTGCTTTGATGATAACATGCTCACATGTTTACTTACTTTGATGATCACATGCTCCTATGTACACATGCTTTAATGTTCACATGCTTCTATGTTCACATGTTTCGATGATTGTATGCTCCCATGTCTATATGCTTTGATGATCACATGCCCACTTACTTGTATGCCTTCATACTCTTACGCTTGGATTCTTTGATATTACTTGCCCCTATGTTCAAATTCTTTGATGATTGCATGCTCACACGCATTGATATTCACATGTTTGATATCCACAAATATGTGCACACATTTTGATGATGAAAAGTCTATTGGCTCGAAGGCTAAAGTGATTGTGTAGTAGGACGTTCGTGCGCTTAAATGCGTTGATGATTATGCTTGAATACTGAGGAGATTGGAAGATTTGAGGTGTGTGTACTTGGGTGGTTAAGTGCTCAAAAACTCATAGGCTTGCATGCACTCGTGCTTAAATCCTAAGGTGATTGGATCGTAAGATGTATGTGTACTTGGATGCTTAAATGCTTAACTACTTGTATGTTCACATGACTTGTTGATCACGTGCTCACATATGTACTTGCTTTGATGATAATTTTCACACCCCGCCCCTGTGTGCAAGCCTCTTTTAGTCCCTCAAGGTTTTGTTCTTCCCCAAGTTGCACTGGGGAAAAGGCCTCATACATAACAAGGGAGGGCATTTCTTATAAGCACATTACCATGTACTTCCCTAAGCGATGTAGGATTCCATGAAATGCCACAATCCACCCCCTTTACGGGCACACGCGTCCTCGCGTGTGAGGCCCACACTTTCGGCTAGGGCATGGCTTTGATACCATCTGTCACACCCCGCCCCTGTGTGCATGATATTTTCCTCTTTGGGCAACCTAGAGGCTTTCTTTAGTCCTTTAAGGTTTTGTTCTTCCCCAGGTTGTGCTGGGAAATAGGCCTCATACACAACAAGGGAAGGCATTCCTTATAAGCACATTACCATGTACTTCCCTAAGCGATGTGGGATTCCATGAAATGCAAGATCCCCTTTTGGGTCACTACAATCCACCCCCCTTACAGGCACACGCGTCCTCGCGTGTGAAGCCCACACTTCTGGCTAGGGCATGGCTCTAATACCATCTATCACGCCCCTCCCTCGTGTGCATGATATTGTCCTCTTTGGGCGGGCTGGAGGCTCTCTTTAGTCCCTCAAGGTTTTGTTCTTCCCTAGGTTGCACTGGGGAAAAGGCCTTATACACAACAAGGGAGGGCATTCCTTATAAGCACAACACCATGTACTTTCCTAAGCAATGTGGGATTTCATGAAATGCAAGACCCCCTTTTGGGTCGCTACAATAATATTGTCACATGTCTACCTGCTTTCATGATCACATGCTTCTTGGTTCACATACTTTGATGTTCACATACTTCTATATTCACAAGCTTTGATGATCACACACTTCTATGTTCACATGCTTTGATGATCATATGCCCCCATGTCTACATGCTTTAACGAGAACATTTCCACTTGCTTGTATGCCTTAATGCTTATATGCTCGAACACTTTTTTGATTACATGCTCCTATGTTCACAAGCTTTGTTGATCATATGCTTCTATGTTCACATGCCTTGATGATAGTATGCTCCCATGTCTACATGCCTTGATGATAGTATGCTCCCATGTCTACATGCTTTGATGATCACATGCCCACTTGCCTATATGCCTTCGAGCTCATATGCTTGGACGCATTTATGATTACTTACCCCTATGTTGAAATGCTATGATGATCTTATGCTCACATGCATTGATTATTCATATGTTTAATATCCACACACGTGCACACATTTGGATGATGAAATGTCTAATGGTTCGAAGGCTAAAGTGAATGGTTTGATGATTATATGCTCCTATGTTCAAATGCTATGAAAATTGTATGCTCTTTCACTTGTTTGATTTCCACAAACATGTGAATACACTTGAATGCTAATTTGTCTATATGCTTAGAGGCACAAGTGATCATGTTGTTGGACGTACGTGCGCTCAAATTCTTTGACAATTGTGCTTGAATACTGAGGAGATTGAGATTAGAGGTATGCATACTTGGATGCTTAAATGCTCATATACTTGTATGCTCTCACAATCACATTCTTGTTTGCCCTCATCATCAAATGCTTGTATGTTCTCATGCTTTGTTGATAACATGCTCACATGTGTACTTGCTTTGATGATCACATGCTCACATGTCTACATGCTTTGGTCATCACATACCCCAATGTTTAGATGCTTTGATGTTCAAATTCTTTGATGATCACATGCTTCGATGATTTTATGCTCCCATGCCTAAATGCTATGCCCTCTTGTTGTATAACTTCATGCTCATATGCTTGGACGATTTGATGCTTCTACGTTCAAATGCTTTGATAATCGCATGCCCACAAGCATTGATTTTAGTCATATGATATCCATACACATATGCACACACTTGGATGCTAATATGTTTATAGGCTTGGAGGCTTAAGTGATCATGTATTTGGACATTCGTGCGCTCAAACGCTTTGACAATTTTGCTTGAATGCTAAGCTGATTCGTAGATTTGAGGTATGTGTACTTCGGTTCTTAAATGCTCATATGCCTGTATGTTATAATGATCACATGCTTGTATGCTCTCATGATCAAATACTTGTATAATTTTATGCTTAAATGATTACATATAAATTGCCACTCCGTCATAAGATTTTTTTTTAACTAAATGTGCACACACTTGAATGATGATATATCTATATGCTTAGAGACTAAAACGCTCATGTAGTTGGATGCTCAGGCACTCACATGCTTTGGTGATTATGCTTAAATCTTAAGGTGATTGGATGGTAAGATGTATGTGTACTTGGACACTTAAATGTTCATGTGCTTGTAATGTTAATGCTTTGTTGATCACGTGCTCACATGTATACTTGCTTTGACGATTATTTGCTCACATGTCTACTTGCTTAGATGATCACATGCTTTTATGTTCACATGTTTTGATATTCACATACACATTTATGTTTACATGCTTTGATGATCATATGCTCCTATGTCTACATGCTTTGCTGAGAACATGTCCACTTGCCTATATGCCTTAATGCTCATTTGCTCAGACACTTTAATGATTTGATGCTCCCATGGTAGTAACATGCTTCGTTGATCACATGCATTTAAGTTCACATGCCACGATGATAGAGTGCTTCCACGTTTACATGCTTTGATGATCACATGTGCACTTACCTGTATGCCTTCAAACTCATATGCTTGGACGCTTTGATGATTACCTACTCTTATTTTGAAATGCTTCGATGATCGCATGTTCACATGCATTGATATTCACATGTTTGATATCCACACACTTTTGCACACACATGGATGATGAAATGTCTATTGGCTCGAAGGCTAAAGTGATAGTGTCGTAGAACATTTGTACGCTCAAATGTGTTAACGATTGTACTTGAATGCTGAGATGACTGGGAGATTAGAGGTATGTGTATATAGGTGCTTAAAAGCTCATATGCTTGTATGCTCTCATAATTACATACTTGTATGTTCACATGCTTTGTTCATAACCTACTTAAATTTATCTTTGCTTTGATGATAAAATGCTCATATGTCTACTTGCTTTGATGTTCACATGTTTCGATGATCGTATGTTCCCATGTCTACATGCTTTGATGATCGTATGTTCCCATGCCTACAAGCTTTGATGAGAACATGTCCACTAGCGTGTATGCCTTGATTCTCATATGCTAGTACACTTTTATGATTGCATGCTCCCATGTTCACATGCTTCGTTGATCACATGCATTTAAGTTTACATGCCACGATGATAGAGTGCTTCCATGTCTACATGCTTTAATGATCACATGCCCTCCTGCCTGTATGCCTTCACGCTCATATGCTTGGATGCTTTGATGATTACCTAGTCCTATTTTGAAATGCATTGATATTCACATGTTTGATATCCACATACATGTGCACACACTTGGATGATGAAATGTCTATTGGCTCGAAGGCTAAATTAATCGTGTAGTAGGACGTTAGTGCACTTAAATGTGTTGACAATTATGCTTGAAGGCAAAGGTGAATGCGAGATTGGAGTTATGTGTACTAGGGTTCTTAATTGTTCATATGCATGTATGCTCTCATAATCACATACTTGTATGTTCACATGCTTTATTGATAGCCTACTCACATTTGTCTTTGCTTTGATGATAACATGCTCACATGTCTACTTGCTTTGATGTTCACATGTTTCGATGATCGTATGCTCCCATGTCTACATGCTTTGATGATCGTATATTCCCATGCCTATAAGCTTTGACGAGAACATGTCCACTAGCCTATATGCCTTGATTCTCATATGCTGGTACACTTTTATGATTGCATGCTCCCATGTTCACATGCTTTGTTGATCATATGCTTCTATGTTCACATGCCTCAATGATAGATAGCTCCTTTATGTACATGATTTTTTTGATCACATACCCACTCGCTTGTATGCCTTCGAGCTGATATGCTTGGACACTTTGATGATTACCTACTCCTATGTTGAAATGCTTTAATGATTGCCTGCTCACATGCTTTGATATTCACATGTTTGAGATCCACACACATGTGCATATATGTGGGTCATGAAATGTATATTGGCTTGGAGGCATAAGTGATTGTGTTGCTGGATGTACATGCGCTCAAATGTTTAGATGATTGTGCTTGAATGTTGAGGGGATTGGGAGATTAGAGGTATGTGTATTTAGATGCTTAAATACTCAAATGCTCATATGCTTGTATGCTCATATGATCACATGCTTTTATGCTCTCATGCTTAAATGTTTACAATTAAATTAAGTGTTACTCTTTCATAAGATATATTTTTTAACCACATGTGCACACACTTGATGGTCGAGTACTCACATGCTTTGATAATCGTGCCTAAATCCTAAGTTGATTAGACGGTAAGATGTATGTGTAATTTTTTTTTAATAGAATCAGATGTATGTGTACTTGGATGCTTAAATGCTCATGTGCTTGTATGTTAACATGGTTTGTTGATCCCATGCTCACATGTGAACTTGCTTTGACAATCATATGCTTACATGTCCAATTGCTTTGTTGATCACATGCTTCTTAGTTCACTTGTTTTGATGTTCACTTGCTTCTATGTTCACACTTCTACGTTCACATGCTTTGATTATTGTATGCTCCCATGTCTACATGATTTGACGAGAACATGTCCACTTGCTTATATGCCTTGATGCTCATATGCTCGAACAATTTTATGATTGCATACTCCTGTGTTCATATGCTTTATTGATCACATGCTTCTATGTTCACATGCCTTGATGATCCAGTGCATGAATGCTGAGGAGATTGGGAGATTAGAGGTATGTGTACTTGGGTGCTTAAATGCTCAAATTTTCTTATGCTTTTATGGTATCATGATAACTTGCTTGTATGCTCTCGTGCTTAAATGCTCACATTTAAATTATGTGTCGCTCCTTCATTAGATTTATTTTTTAACCACATTTTCACACTTGAATGACGATATATCTATATGCTTTAAGGCACACTAATGTAGTTGGATGCTAGAGCACACATATGCTTTGATGATCGTGCTTAAATCCTAAGGTGATTACATAGTAAGATGTATGCATACTTGGATGCTTAAATGCTCAATGCTTGTTTGTTCACATGCTTTGTTGATCACATGCTCACATGTCCACTTGCTTTGTTAATCACATGCTTCTTTGTTCACATGTTTTGATGTTCACAAGCTTCTATTTTCGCACACTTCTGCGTTCACATGCTTCGATTATCGTATGCTCCCATGTGTACATACTTTAATGAGAATATGTCCACTTGCCTTTATGCTTTAATGCTCATATGCTTGGACACTTTTATGATTGCATGCCCCTATGTTCATATGCGTTGTTGATCACATGCATCTATGTTCACATGCCCCAGTGATAGAATGCATCCCTGTCTACATGCTTTAATGATCACATGCCCACTTGTGTGTATGCCTTCAAGCTCATATGCTTGGACGCTTTATTATTACCTACTCCTATGTTGAAATGCTTTGATGATTGCATGCTCACATGCATTGATATTCACAAGTTTGATGTCCACACACTTGTGCACACACTTTGATGATGGAATGTCTATTGGCTTGAAAGCTAAAGTGATCATGTTGTAGGACTTTCTGCACTCAAATGCTTTGATGATTATTCTTGAATGCTGAGGTGATTGAGAGATTCAAGGTATGTGCATTTGGATGCTTAAATGCTCATATGCATGTCTGCTCTCATGATCACATGCTTGTATGTTCAAAAGCTTTGTTGATAACCTACTCAAACTTGTCTTTGCCTTGATGATAATTTGCTTACATGTCTTTGCCTTGATGATAACTTGGTCACATGTCTACTTGCTTTGATGATGACATGCTTCTATGTTCATCTGATTTAATGTTCACATGCTTCTATGCTCATAGGCTTCTATGTTCACATGTTTCGATGATCGTATGCTTCCATGTCTACATGCTTTGATGATCACATGCTCACTTACGTATATGCCTACATGCTCATATGCTTGGACACTTTGATGATAGCCTACTCCTATGTTCAAATGCTTTGAGGATTGCATGCTCACATGCATTGATATTTACATGTTTGATATGCACACACATGTGCACACACGTGTATCATGAAATGTCAATAGGCTTGAATGCTGTGGAGATTGGAAGATTAGAGGTATGTGTACTTGGGTGCATAAATGCTTATATGCTTGTATGCTCTAATAATCACATGATTGAATGGTCTCATGCTTAAATGCACACATTTAAATTAAATGTCGCTGCTTCATAAGATTTGTTTATTAACCACATGTGCACACACTTGAATGGCGATATATCTATATGCTTAGAGGTGGATATGCTTATGTACTTGGATGCTCGGGTGCTCACAAGATCTTATGATTGTGCTTAAATCCTAAGGTGATTAGATGGTAAGATGTATGTATACTTGGACGCTTAAATGCCCATGTGCTTATATGTTCACATGCTTTGTTGATCACTTGGTCACATGTGTACTTGACTTGACAATCATATGCTCACATGTCTACTTGCGTTGTTGATCACATACTTCTTTGTTCACATGTTTTGATGTCCACATGCTTCTATGTTCACACACTTCTATGTTCTCATGCTTTGATTATCGTATGCTCCCATGTGTACATGCTTTGACGAGAATATGTCCACTTGCCAATATGCCTTGATTCTCATATGCTCAAACACTTTTATGATAGCATGCCCCTATGTTCATATGCATTGTTGATCTCATGCTTCTATGTTCACATACTTCGATGATAGAATGCTTCCTTGTTTACATGCTTTGATGATCACGTGCCCACTTGCCTGTATGCCTTTGAGCTCATATGCTTGGACATTTTATGATTACCTACTCCTATGTTGAAATGTTTTGATAATTGCATGCTCACACACATTGATATTCACATGTTTGTTATGCACACACATGTGCATGCATGCAAATCATGAAATGTCTAAAGGCTTGGAGACATAAGTGATTGTGTTGTTGGATGTACATGGCCTTAAATGCTTCGACGATTGTGCTTGAATGCTGTGGAGAACTTGAGATTAAAAGTATATGTACTTGGGTGCTTTAATACTCAAATGCCCATATGCTTGTATGCCCTTATTATCACATACTCATATACTCTCATGCTTAAATGCTCACATTTAAATTAAGTGTCACTCGTTCATAAGATTTAGTTTTTTAACCACATGTGCACACACTTGAATGACGATATATGTATATGCTTAGAGACTGATACGCTCATGTAGTTGAATACTCGGGTGCTCACATGATTTTCTGATCGTGCTTAAATCCTAAGATGATTGGACGGTAAAATGTATGTATACTTGGATGCTTAAATGCTCATGTGCTTATATATTCACATGCTTTGTTGATCACACGCTCACATGTGTACTTGCTTTAATAATCATATTCTCACATGTGTTCTTGCTTTAATAATCATATGCTCATATGTGGGATGGTATACTAGATAAAGTAGTTTTTTAGGTTGTAACATAACAACTTCTATACCACCCTGGATGCTAATGCTCTAAGTACTAGTATTGGAGGTGTATAAACCCTCAAGTTGCTATTTTAGCGACCAATAAGCTAAAACTCATCCCTATTTGGGTATGGGTTTCTATTTTTTTTTTTATTTTTTTTTTTATTTTTTTTTTACATCCTATGAATAGTTGGTTCTCATGTTATCATATATGAGAACCAATTGTTCACATGTTGTAAAAAAAATTTATTATATTATTCACTAATTTTCTCTCTTTTACTATCTGTCACTATTAACTTCTTCAGCCTTTTTTTTTTTTTTTTTTCATTTTTTCTGATTCTTTATCTCTTGTTCACTCCCTCTCTATGACTCACTCCCCTATTTGCCCCTTTCACTTCTCTTTCTCAAATAGTCCGGTGATGACACAATAGAGATGTGGGTCATATGGTGGCAGCGGCGACAGCTCGGCATGTGTGGTGGAGGTGTTATGGGTTTTTACTAGGTTTTGGGGTTTCTGCTGGGTTTTGGGGCTTTTGCTTTTTGTGGGTTTCTACTGGGTATTGGGGTGGTGCGACAATTACGGTGGCGGTGTGGAAGAGAGAAATAGATGATGGTCGGGGTTTGGGTTTGTGATCTAGGTTTGGGTTTAGCTGGATGATTTGGGTTTGTGATCTAGATTTGCTTCGTTGGTGTCTGTAGCTTTGGTTATGGGTGTTGGTTTGGTGGTGTATGGGCGCAAGCGCCCATGACATATGCCTTGGCCTAGGGTGGACCATGGAAAAGGGTGTAAATGGAGTCGCCACCTAGTTTAAGTGTAGGAACCATAAATATAATGCTCTTCATGGAAGGATTGATCTTTACCAAAGCATGTGTCCAGAGTTTAGATATGGAGATAGGAAGGTGTTAAGCACCAAGGCCCACTCGACCTGTGGATCGGCTTCCACTCATTGTGTTCCAAGTCTTAATCTTGTTAAAGGCATATTTAACATGTTATTCTAACTCACATACACTCTAGCATGCATCTAGAGCAATCAACATGGCATAATCATCCCAAACCTAATCATTCATCTATCATGGCATTTAAAAAAAAAAAAAGGCACATCCAAGGGCAGAAACATCACAAACAGATCAAGATAAACATACTATGGCATCTAGACATAAAAAACATGGGGTTCAACCAAGCATATCAACCATATCACATTAACCAAATCGAATGCATGCTCATAGTATTATGCATGACTTACCTCACTACATCACAGCACCTATGTATCAATGCATGATCATGATATTCAAGCAATCTAAAACCCTAATTATCATCAAAGAGATAAAACAACAACAAAACAAAAACAAAACAGAGAGATGGAGAATTAAAGGCACATAAACTAGATTAAAAAAAAAAAAAAAAAGGCTAAACATGAAAGTAAGATAAAGGAACGACAAACAGGAGTGAATTAGGATGTCTAGGCAAGAGTATGCGTGAGCATACATAAGGCATGCGTACGCAGCTCATCTATATGGGTACGCATACTACAAGTATGCGTACGCATGCACGTAGTATGTGTACACATGCAAGCAGCATGCGAACACGCCCTAAGAACCCTAACCCAGAAACTACAAAATAGAAACACAAAAACAAAGAATCTAACAAACTAACATGCTCAGAATATAGACACAAAGTAAACCTAGGCTAAACAAACATGTTATAAACGCATAAACACATATATAAACACAATATCAAAAAGAAAAGCAAAGAAAGGTGAAGAGCCAAAGTTAGAAACTTTACCTCAACACTAGAACTCTTTAGATCTTGATTTTGACTATACCCCTGAGTCAATTTATTCACAACCAAATCAAAGATGAGTTAGTGAACTTAAAACTCAAAGATCAAGACCAGAAAAGGTCCCAATCAAAACAAAATTTGACTTAAGGATGTTTTGTGAAAAACTTCTTCTTTTATTCACTATTTTCTAGTAAATCTAATGTGTTTTTCCACCGGAATTCGTCCTCCTTAAAAAGTACCATGTATGGCTTTATATGGTCGAAAAATATAAGTTTAAGGCGGCTCTTAAATGATGTGTAGTCTATTCCAAACTTAGTTTAAATGCGGAAAACTTGTCTTACATAATTTCTAGAACCCTAGCATGCGCATGCATGCCCATGTATGCGTATGCATGCTTCATGCATGCGTGCGCATACACATATACATGTACGCATGCCATAGGGTTTCCACGGTCTTTCTTTTTCAAAAATAGTTATTTTGTCCAAAAATAAGTTATAATTTCCATAAATATTTTCCTCAAGTCAATTTTCATTTGATCGGACCCTAAACCAACATTGGGCTTTAGAATCTTAACATTATTAGGAAGCGAGGGCCCGAGTCATAAGGGGTACAAAATGTGGTATCTACATGGTAGATGGTGGTTCAGTGGAGGTTAGTGGTTCAGTGGTGGCTGGTTTTTCAATGGAGGGGGTGGGTGGTTTGATAGTGTTTTTAGTTGTTGTGGACAAAGAGACAAAAACGGGGAGAGAGAGAGAGAGAGAGAGAGAGTTGTTTTTTTTTTTTTTGGTATTGTAGTTTATATTATTCTATCAAGTTGCATGTAAAAATAAAAATTGAAATGTTGAGTGTATTGATGGATGGATTGGTAAAATAGATAAATTGATGTTTGGGAATGCAAAAATAAGTTTTTTTACCTTTCCAGATGCTAATGCTCTACCACATGTCACCAAAACGTAGTAAAAAGAAAAATATATTGCCAAAAAGACAATGATTTTCATAATGCGAAATTATTATTTTTATTATAACGACGTTAATTACATTCACTTCCATTAGTGCTTCCACACTATGTAGATCGCATCAAACACTCAAATCATCAACATCCACATGTAATGACCCAGTACGTCTACATACCAATTAAACCACAAACCCAAAATACAGAATTAACAAGGATACAAAATCAGACCCTTATTAGCTAGATTACACTGCAACTATATATATATATATATATATATATTCTTCATGTCGCATGGTGAGAGATGACCCAAAAGGATTTCACAGAGTTCAACCTGAAATTTCAATGGCCCTGACATCAGGCTTCTTCTCCTCCACCTTAGGAACAGTCACAGTGAGAACCCCATTCTCCATTGCAGCCTTAATCTGATCCATCTAATCTGATCCATCTTAGCATTCTCAGGAAGCCTAAACCTCCTCAAGAACTTGCCACTGCTACGCTCCACTCTATGCCAAGCATCATTCTTGTCTTCCTTCTCAACGCTCCTCTCTCCACTTAGGAACTGAGAGTGGTTGGTTGCTGAGGAATTAAAGTGAGAAGATGCTTTTGTGTTACTTCACGCTACATTTGGGTCAGAATGGTTTGTGTTATTTATAATTCTTAGAGGAGCATTCTAGTACTTGCGAGGAGAGGTTTTATAAATTATCATGGAGTCCCAAATGGCCAGCATGATTGCACTCTCGCACTTTATTGATTGTCGAACGTTCTAGGCTAGAGGCCTAGAGCCTAATGGGAATTCTCTCAATAGTCAATGTTGCCATTTAAACTTTAATGATAAGGCCCACAGGTTATTAATGGGTCATCGAATGGGCTTTGAATGTCCTGCCTCAAAATCGGATACCACTTTCTGATGAGGAATTGCATTTGTTTTCAAAATGCTTTAAATTTTAGTTCTTCTAAAAATTTACTATAATTAATATATTCACACATATTGCATGCACTCATATGTTAAACAATTATATATATAAAATGTTAGAAATTTGGCTGATTTTGATCCAACCCATAAACCATGGCTCATAGATTGTCCACATGAGGAATCTGATAAGTAAGTTTAAATTTAAACTAACTATTATTGGTATGAGTTATCAATATCAGTAGTGGGATAATTTAAACTTAATAGATATTGATATGGGTTATCAATATCAGTGGTGGAGTAATTTGAAACTTAAGAGATGAGATCTTTTAGGGATCACACATATCTGATAGTAAGTGAATCTCTACTAATATTTAAAATACTCCTACATTAGTTAGATAGATGTTAGACACAGTGAGTGAATATACGTATAGTTTTGAGTGCTCTCTCAAAATAAGTCATCTCTCTAGGACACCATCTATTGTTCCCTAGAATTTAGAAATTGGAGTGTGGAAATTAGGAGAGACTCTAGTAGCCTTTCCTGCGACTTGGAGGTGTTCCACAAAGGAGATCGTGAGGAGTTTGTAAAGCAAGCAAAGCACAAAATCCAGCAATTTGGTGATCTGTTCCACCAAAGGTATGTGTCTATATAACCTCTAGTAATGTATATAATTATTCAACATTGGTATCAGAGCCGTTTTATGCTTGTTTTCACTCCTAAATGATGCCATGATCTCTGAAATATATAATCCTATATGCATGCTAAAATTAAAAGTTTAAGTAATTTTTTAATTTTAAGATCTGTAATTTTTTAGGCATTTTATGGCATGTAGAGAGAGAAATAAAAAGCTGTAATTTTTTTATAGTTTACATGTAACCCGGAATTTACAAGCTTATTTTGACCCATTAAATCTTGTTTAATGTCAAATATTTTTTAATGGTTTGAAAGTACATTCCATAAGCTTTAAAATGACAGTTTACATGCTTGATTTAGACTTTAAATGAGAAAGTTGTGGTCTTTTAAAGATTATGATTGTATTTGATAAAATCTGAAAAATTGATGTCTAAGACTGAAGACGATGAACAATAAAAGGAAAATTGTTTTGTAATAGTGTACCGTGCGGGCTCCACTAACCACTAATTGTTTGAGTGGTTATTAAAAAATAATAGAGCCCCACATTGATGTTAGTGTATTAGTTACACTCGAACACTATCCTTGTTTTAGTTACACACAAATAAAAGAGCCCCACGTTAGTGTATTAGTTACACTTTGATAAGGATTATTGTGCAGATCACGTTGGTGTATCACAAATTGTTGTTGTTTCCTTCAACAAGGAAATTGTGCAAGTGATAAGCCACACCCAAGTGGCTATGTGGGTTTGTAATATTGTTTACAAATATTGTGTGAGTTTGTAACATAGTTACAAAGGAATTGAGTTATATGAAAACTTAATATATTACTTGCACAGTTAATCATAACTCGTACAGTGGGCCCTTTTCTTTTCTTTTTCTTTTTTTTTTAATTTATAGTAAAACTATATATATATATATATATATTCTTAATTTTGTTTAGACCACATTTTTTCTAATGTGACATATGTGTAGTTGTAGTGGCATTTTTGTTAACTGTGATGTTAAAATATAATTGTGACAACATGAGAAAATTGTGAAATTAGTTTTCTAATTTTCTGTACAATTATGCATGTTTTTAATCTTAACATATTGTGATATGATTGAATTTATGTTATATGAATGCATTAAGTGATGAATATGTGTCCAAAGGGTTTATGAGACTCTTTGGCTCATCTCTATGGTTAGAGATTATATTGGCAATTTATGCATGTATATTTTTATTTATTGTTATTGTGGAAGGATAAGACAATTTTTTTTTTGAAATTATTTGTAACATGGCATCCCCAATTTTTAATTACAAATAGAATTTTTGTAGTAGGGTACTTGAATATGTAATTTTTTGGGCCAATGTTTTTTTGGCAATTATTTGGGCCATTGTTTTTGGCAATGTAATATAAGGCTATGTAATTTAATTCTGGAAGCCATGTAAGTGGATGTGTTTCACGGTTACCTATGTTGTATGAAATTACCAATGGGGCTTATAGTGGAGCCCATACACAATGTGTTGTGCACAAAGATGTATGGACACATGTTATATGTATGATTTAATATGTAGATAATGTGATGTTTTATTCTTCACAAAATTTTATTTAAAATCAATTAGATGTGTTATTCCAATTTACATAGTGAGAGATGATTATGAGCTTAGCGAAATTTTTTATCTCACTATGTAGAAAGGAATATCATGGTCTAGTTGGATTTTTGGAAATAAAATCTAAAAATGTATGTGCTAATGTCAACTTGTGTAATGAATGTAGTGAACATGGCCACTAAGAATGTAGTTGTTGATCTAACTAAGGGAGAGAAACTAGATGAACCAACTATGATATGTGGCATAGAAAAATTCAATATCTGCTTAATGAACAAGAGGTCCTTGAAACCCTAACCAATGTGATGATGCGACCTGAAAATGGGAATACTACCCAACATCGCCATGACTTAGAGGCCTATGAGTCTTGGGTTAAGAAAGATCATTGTGCACGCTTCACTATGCTGAGTAGCATGCACAATGATCTTATTGGGGAGTTTGAGAACTACCCAAAAGCCCAAAAGATGTGGAACCAGCTTAAGATTGCCTATGAAGGGACTTCAACAACTAGGTTGCGAGCTCTTACTTTGAAGTTTAAGCAATATATTATGGATTCAAAGCATAGCATAGCTGAACATCTAAGGACAATGTTTGCATTGATCTATGACCTAAAGGCTGCTAGCAATAATCTCTCTAATGAACAACAGGTCAAAGCGGTTATATGTTCACTGCCTGAACCTACTTGGGGGCAAATGAAGCTTGTTTTGACACATAGTGAGAATATCAAGACTTTTGCTGATATTTCTCGTCATCTTGAGCTTAAAGTAGAGCGCATGGGGGCACACCAAAAGACCCTCCTTGTTGCCTAATCTGGGCAGCGGAAGGTATTCAGGCCTAAACGCAAAGGACAAGGGAGGAATGCCAAAGGAGCTAGTAACCTTGGGCCTAAAGAAGGCAAGATAGCAAAGCGCCAAAAGGGCAAGCGTGCTAAGAAGGACAAGGCAAAGATTAAGTGCTACAACTGTGGTAAGAAGGGTCACTTCGCTCGTGAGTGCACTGAGCCGAAGAAGGTATCCATTCTTAACAACTTTGCTATTACTTATGTTTGTACACATGTTTTTCTTGCTCATACTATTCCTGGGTGGATTGTAGATTCAGGAGCAACCAAACATATAGCCAGAGATAGAGTTGGGTGTGTGGATTACAAAAAGATACCAATAGGCACACAGTACGTTATTTTGGGTAACAGAGCTTAAGAAGAAGTCATAGGAGTTAGAACCTACCAACTCAAATTGCGTCTGGGACGTACATTACTTCTTCACGATCATGCACCTGGTGTCCAATGTAATCTATTTTCAGTACATACTATGCTTAGACTTTGATTTAGTTTCCATTTCAATGGTCCTCAGCTGGATTTTTATTTAAATAAAACCTTGAATGGACATGGTTATTTATCTAATAATTTCTTTATGTTGGATTTAGATCATTCCTCTTTTTCTTTTATTGCTCATAATGATGATGTTTATGATTCTGTAATATGGCATGCTAGACTTGGACACATAGGAAAAGATAGATTGGCTAGACTAGCTAGAGAAGGCCTATTGCGGTCTATCACTAATGTAAGCCTACCTATGTGTGAACCTTGTCTAGCTAGAAAGGCCTATAGGAAGCCTTTTGGTAAGGCTCCAAGGGTAACTCATCCTTTGGAATTAGTCCATTCGGACATATGTGGGCCTATGAATGTTAAGGCATGCCATGGCACCTCTTTTTTTCTCACATTTATAGATGACTATTCATGTTTCAATTACGTCTGTCTGATCTCCCATTGCTTTGAAGCATTAGATTGCTTTAAGCGCTTTGTGGTAGAGGTTAAGAATCAGAAAGAAAGGAACCTAAAGGTTTTTCGAATTGATAGGGGTCATGAATATTTGTCTAAACAGTTTCAGGAACTGTGTGAAGAAAAGGGGATACGCAGGCAATTGACGATTCTTGGTACTACACAACAAAATAGTGTTGCAAAGAGAAGGAATCATACTCTATTAGAGATGGTTAAATCAATGATGGTGCAAGCTAACCTACCAATTTTGTTTTGGGGGGATGCATCGTTAACTACTGCCTACATCCTTAATCGTGTGGGAAATTGGGCCCTAGAGCAAGTAAGAAAATCTTTATAAGATATTTAGAAAGCTCAAAGGGGAATGTAATGTATGGTGAACATTCTGATGGTGAAATGATTGAGATAGAGTCTCATGATGTCAACTTCATTGAAGATGATTTTCCAAGCATCAGTGAAGCAAAACAAGATCTTCAGCTTTATGAGTTGCAAGAACTTGAAGGTGTCATACCATCTATGGGCGAGGGTGGAGAATCACAACTTCATCCTGAAATTGCCAAAGATAGTGGGAGTGATTTTGCTCCTAGTGGGAGTGATTTTGCTCCTAGTGGGAGCAAATCGCTAGATAGTGACACACAAGGATCTAAGGTACGTAGAAGTGAATGTGGAACTATTCCCCGTCATTATTTTGAGATTGAGGGGGAATCTTTTATATGTGATTCACTGGACCTTGATGAGCCTGCTTCCTATGAGGAAGCATTAGCTTCACCTGCTTCACATGAATGGATAATTGCTATGAGGGATGAGATGGATTCTATGGCCAAGAATCAAGTTTAGGAGTTGGTTGACCTTCCGCCTAGGCGCAAAACCATTGGAAACAAGGGGATTTTAAAAATAAAGTGCAAGGCAGATGGATCAATTGACAAATATAAGGCTCATCTCATGGCGAAAGGCTATACCCAAAGAGAAGGGATAGACTATGAAGAGACTTTCTCCCCAGTAGTGAGATTTGTCTCTATTCACCTTATTCTAGCTATTGTTGCACATTTGGATTTGGAACTTTTCCAAATAGATGTAAAGACTGCATTTCTCAATGGAGAACTAAACAAGGGGATCTATATGGATCAACCTATTGGCTTTGAGGTCAAGGAACAAGGGCGCAAAGTGTGCCGCCTTAAGCATTCCATTTATGGCCTAAAACAAGCGTCTAGACAATGGTATTTCAAATTTCATAAGGCTATTATTTCTATTGGTTTCGAAATGATGGAAGAAGACTATTGTGTGTAGGTCAAACGATTAGGAAAGAGTTTACTTATCCTGTCTTTGTATGTGAATGACATTTTGTTGGCTGGAAATGATATGGAGATGATTGTCACCACCAAAAGGTGGTTGTCCTCTATTTTTGAAATGAAGGACATGGGATAGGCTAATTATGTGCTTGGAGTTAAGATCTTCAGGGATCGCTCAAAGAAGCTTCTTGATTTGTCTCAAGAAACTTACATAAAGACGATCTTAGAGTGATTCCATATGCATAATTCCAAACCCATAGACACTCCAATTGAGAAGGGACATACATTAAGCCTTGAAGATTACCCTAAATCAGAAAAGAAAAAGAGAGAAATGGCAAGAGTTCCCTATGCAAGTGTAGTTGAAAGTCTGATGTATGCTATGTTATGTACTCGACTAGACATTTTTTTTGCAATTGGTATGGTTAGTCATTATCAAAGTAATCCAAGACCTGTTCATTGGCAAGCAGTTAAGAGGATTTTTCGATACCTTCGTAAGACTTCGAATCTCATTCTTTGCTATCAGGGTGGAGATTTGAGATTGAGAGGTTATTCTAATGTTGACTGGGTCAGTGATAGAGATGAGCGCAAGTCCACTACAAGTTATGCATTTCTACTTAGTGGTGTAGCTATCTCTTGGTACAGTAAGAAACAGTCTTGCATTGCTTTATCCACAATGGTGTTTGAGTATGTTGCTTATTCAGCAGTAGCACAAGAAGTCATTTGGTTAAAGAGATTTTTCCAAAGCCTAAGGGTGACATCTCTTGCAAATGAAGCTATAAAGATGTATTGTGATAATATGGCAACCTTGGCTCATGCTAAAGATCCTAAGTATCATAGCAAAAGCAAACACATACAAACTCATTATAACTGCATTCGTCTTGCTATTACACAAGGAGAGGTGATCCTCCAACATATCTCCACTAGCAAGATGGTGGCTGGTCCACTTACTAAAGCCATTGCTAGAGATGCCTTTCAGGCTAATGTTAGGAGTTTGGGACTTTGTAGGATTTGATATGTTTTTGGATACTTTATGGACATTTATGTTTATTCATACTTTATGCAATAATGATGTTATTCATTTTGATTCATCTTGTGATGTGATTGATATTACATACTGAGCACACATTATTTGAGAATATGTCACTAGGCTTAGATCGGTCTACTCACATAGACGATCACCCTAGCGCTTGAGTAACGAGCAGGATGAGACATAGTGATCACTTTTTTTTTTTTTTTTTTCTGTAAATAAAGTAAGTGATCATCTTGATGCTTAGGGAGGAATGCAAGATAATATAATGAATGTCGCCTTAGCTAGGCTAAGATGAGACTTATAGGAGTCACACTTGAAGTGTATCCACAACTTCATGAAGCTTGAATAAAGCCAAATGTGAGATCTTGGACATGAACTTAATGTGTAACTGTGCTGAGAAACTCAGGTTGGTTGCCTTTGTGGCAATTGGACTAAGATTTGTACGATGTATGAGTGTGACAAGCCTAGTTGAGTGCGAGCTCCACCGTAGCATACAAATTATACTGTATGTGCTATAGCTGACCAATTAAGGGAGTGATTGGATAGATCCCTACTCCGTCACTATGTATGTGAGCCCTAGTCGACCATTATATGGTCCATTCTGTGCCCTTTTTCAATCTAGAACTATGTCATGAAATGAATGTTTGATGTCACTACTTTAGCATGTCATCTCAGGGCCATGATATATACAGTCTTGCGGAGCATGTCTAGGAAAGCAGTCAAGTGTGAATGAATTGACATTAGTGTCTGGGGAAGATCATTTAGAACACACCATTTATTTTATGGCTCATAGCCTGGGAGATTATGAGGAATTTGTTTTTCAACATAATCATGAGCATATTATATGGCATAAGATCAAGTGTTGCTTTAAGTTTTAAACTCATGAGGGATTAAGAAACTTAATCGGGTGTGATCAAATAATCTGGGGCATAGATGAGATATTATGATTGATGTACTATGTTAGTTTAGATGGTGACTTAATATAGTACTCCTACCCTACACCTTCTTGTTAGGTCACACACTCCATTTTTTTGTATAAAGAGAGGATTGGACAAGAGATTGAAAGGAGCCAGTTCTGATTGCAGTACCCAGTGTGGACAAGTGGGAGATGTTAGAAATTGGGCTGGTTTTGATCCAACCCATAAACCATGGCCCATAGATCGTCTACATGGGGTATCTGATAAGTAAGTTTAAATTTAAATTAACTGATATTGGTATGAGTTATCAATATCAGTAGTGGGATAATTTAAACTTAATAGATATGGATATGGGTTATCAATATCAGTGGTGGAGTAATTTGAAACTTAAGAGATGAGATCTTTTAGGGATCACACATATCTGATAGTAAGTGAATCTCCACTAGAATTTAAAATACTCCTACATCAGTCAGATAGATGTTAGACACAGTGAGTGAACATACATATAGTTTTGAGTGCTCTCTCAAAATAAGCCATCTCTTTGGGACACCATCTACTGTTCCCTAGAATTTGGAGCGTGGAAATTAGGAGAGATTCTAGTAGCCTTTCCTGTGACTTGGAGGTGTTCCACAAAGGAGATCGTGAGGAGTTTGTAAAGCAAGCAAAGCACAAGATCCAGCAATTTGGTAATCTGTTCCACCAAAGGTATGTGTCTATATGACTTCTAGTAATGTATATAATTATTCAACATTAAAAAAAAAAAAAAAAAATGCAAGAAAACCATTGTCAAGTGTCTAAAGATTAATAATAAATGAGTTCTTCTACAGATACAATAAATCTTACAACGATTTCATAATAAGTTGAGATATCGAATTTTCAATAAAATATAACTCGAATAAAACAAAATAAGAAGAAAAAAAATTAAACCTAGACCCGCTACAACTTATAAGAAATATTTTGTAAGAGTATTGTGAGATGTGCTGTGCCCATGAGCTTTTTTTTACTCTAAGTTGATGGAAAAAAAAAACTTATCTCAAACTTAAAATACTTTTTTCCCTCTATATTAACATAGGAGTGGATGCAATGTGAGTGCGTGCAATGTGTGTGAAAATGTATATGTATATGTGACTAATGAAAAAAATCATAGTAGACTGCCTAAGTCAACACATAACAAGCCCAACAGGGCATAAATATCATACATTACAAGCCCAACTGGCCATATATTATTTTTACAAAATAACAGTAGATTTACAACTGCCTAAGTCAACACAGTGGGATCAAATGCTCTTACCTCCTATTTAGAACTTGCCATTTGTTAATTTATAAATGTTTGATCAAAGTGTTCAATCCTCTAAAAGACTGTTAATTCAAGAAATATATTCAATTTCTAATTCTTGAAATATTAACCTCTATGTGGAGTTTTCAATTAACTCACTTGGTTAAATGACTTATCGTCAAATAAGAGATCTCGTGTTTAAATTTCTATATATACCAAAAACTAATTGATATCTTAGAATGGATATCATAAGCTTAAATTATATTACACACATATATATATATATATATATTCATGAAAAATCGAGGCTAAATAAAAGAGAGTCAATCTATGATATTATGTTTCAAATACTTTCTCTATGGTATTCTATTATGAAGAATTGAGGCTAGTTTTGAGAGGCCAATAATGTATACAACACTTTATTTCATAATCTCAAAAGGTGGAAAAGAAACTATAAACCATGTGTTAGGGTTGATTTGGTTCCTTTGCTACATGTTTTGTGCCTAACGACCCAAGTTAAAGGACCAAGTCAAATTCGCTACTCAATTCAATGCCATAGGAATGAAGGCTAGTGGTATATACTATGAAGGCTCACTTAAACACTACCATTCATAGAAAATCGCACTAATTTAAAATATTGCTTTCATTATAATATAACAAATCACAATTACAATATAAAAGGTTGGGATAAACGGAATGAGACGGTGAGGGAGAGAAAGAGAACCCTACTTGTGCTATCAGATACACATACACACCCTTTCTAAATCTTTATTTATTTATTTTATGTAATCTGACATTTTAAATAGTAAGGGACTTAGCAAGGTAAATGTGGTTGGTTGGGGTAGATGGGTTGTTTAATGCTTTTATTTGGTCAAAACTCTAGAGAAGATCAAAGGAACGTCTATGATCCAACTTTAAGCAGTGAATAAGGCCTATAGTTGTTGGACATTAGAAGGAATAACAACCTTGTGTAGTTGGTTTCTTTGGACACTGCAACAATCTCGTTTAACTCCAAAGTAGGATAATTTAGGACCCGTTTGGTAATGTTATTTTAATAATATTGTTTGTGTTATTTAGAAATACGTGTGGGTAAAAAAATATGTAAAAATACGTGTAATATTGTTTAAACACTAAAAACTATTATTTAAACAACGATAACAAACGGTCTCTAATTAGCTAAACGTGCTTCATTATACTTTACTAGAAGAAATGATCCCTTAAAAACTTAATAAATCTAAAGGGATCTTGTCAGTTAGCGTTAAATGAGTTAAGATGGATTTCATGGTTTACCTAAACTTTTTTTTTTTTTAATAAACTTGTTTACCTAAACTTAGGAGACAAACAACAAATCATTAGGGCGTTATTTTCTAGGCTTGTAGCTTGCATGTGGGTCTACTACTGATAGGTTCATGGAATTTGCAAGTGCTCCAGGTCCAAGCCGGACCCAAATCCCAATCAATACTACACTCCTTCAAAATTTCCCATTAAGTTACACAGGTTTGGGGCAAATAAAATAAAAGAAAGGAATAATGGGCCCTACAATAATTGGGCTATCTTTTACGTGGGTTTTTCGTAAAAAAAAAAAAAAAAAAAAAAAAAAAAAAAAAAAAAAAAGAGGACATTAACCAATATGTACTTAATCGTACAAATTAAACGAGTAGAAAATACATCAGAGTTATCCAGAGGTGTGTAATGGATTACAAAACTTCTACCTGATACAACTCGTCTTGGCAAGCACATCAACAGAGCTCTAGTTGATGCTATGTGCTAGCTAGCCTTGCATTCTGTTTCTTGTCTTCATTCAATACTTCAATGTTTAACAATTTATAAGAATTAATATGACTTTGTATAGAGTTACATATTCATGCACGTGCACTCAAATTTTGTTAAATACAAACTATTGAGAAGAGAAAATATATGTTTTTTAAAAGTAATTATTTAGTGCTCAAGGACTAAATCTACGTCGATCTCCTTCATCTCACATTATAAAATATAAATCCTCTATACTATTTTTTGTGTTCTGCTTTATATTTCATCAATTACAACTTGCCATATATTTATTTAACTTTTCTTATAAAACAATCAAAGTTTAAAATGAATAAAAATAAACGCATGACAAATTTGTAATTAGTGGAACATAAAATAGAACACAAAAAGTGGTAAAGATTATTTGTATTCCATGTTATAGGAGATTATATTAGTTAAACTTGTACCACCACACACTCTTGGTGTGATGGTCACTCCACAAGTATAAGTGTTTGTGGGATATGCAGGGCAAAGGCTGGAGTTCAAGTTTCTAAGAGAGAGTTTCACACATATATACACTTAAATTAGACTAGAGTAGAATTGTTATCTTGTATAAAAAAATATTAGTTAAACTTGTGGTTGGATTTATTATTTATATGAAAGGTGGAAATATCGAGTTGTTGTGCACCAAGAGTGTCTGATAAGTTCCCATGTTTTATTTATTTTTATTTTTTTGTTGGTTGGATTTTTCTCAAAATAATAATAATAATAATAATAACTAGTCGCACACCCGTGCGATACACGAGATAGTTTTAAATCAAATGTTAACACTTTCAGATTTAAACATCTCTCCAATTTCAATTATTGAAAGCTAAATTGACTCTAATATAAGATGAAACATGTAATATTATGAAGTAATATTAAAAATGAGATAAATACAAATATTATGAAGTAATATATTACAATAATCATAACGTGCTCTTACATTTGGTTTAATAAGTATTACAAAAGAACATCACACGGGAATGCTACTAATTTTTTTAATTAAAAATAAATAAAAATTATATCCATAATAGAAGGACATGAAATATCATTACTGTCCCAAAAGATGACACATAAACCACAGTTTTAAGCTGAAGCACCTCCCAACAGTTTTTAATTTGCACATAAGTCCGAATACCATGTATTTTTGCAATGGCTTTTTTTATTTTTCAATTTCATTTATTTCATGACTTCCACTAAATATTCAATGTATTCATCATATTTAAAAAATGTTGGAGTAAAACTGTATCCTCAAATAACTAAATAAAAGAGTTTAATTCCTCTCTGTTTCAATTTAAAACCAAATTGTTTATAAAAGCAACAAAATTTCCTTTGTTCCAATATGTATTTAGTACCAAAATCACATGTCCATTAAAACCAAATTGTGCATAGAAAATCTTAGAGATTGAAAGATAACTTTAAAGTTTTTTTGGTATCTTCTTCCTTTGTTGCTTTGTAGTAGTCCCTGAATATGCCCTTTTGTTTTCCTTGAGTATAGATGTTGGTGTGAGTTGCACATTGCTTTGAGCATCAAGTTTTTGAAATTTTGTACAATCACCATCTTCTTCAGTTGATAAGTTGTTGCTACATTCATTTGAAGTATCACTGATGTAAGCCTGGCAATAGAATAGGTTGAGGAATGTATTACAACATATACATCTTAAATATCATATTTGTAATTTTGCTAAATTAAAGAATTCGTACTTCTGTCATTTTATTAAGCTGAATTGCTTTGCCAGTTTCTTCAAAAGAGTCAAAAAGTTTCTTAATGGTGTAGAATTGCCATCCATACTTGAGATTATAGTCATTTAGTTGTATTTTTCTTCTTATTGAAGAAAAATATAGCATTAACATACTAACTTCAGAATTTATGAAAAAAAAAAAAAAAAAACATGATTATTTGATAAAATACAAATTGTACATAGAAGTAATTAAAACAATAGAAATCTTGAGATGAAACAATTAAACCAAACAGAAAACCAAGTTTGAGATAACCAAGAAACTTAAATATGCAATCATATTCCAATTTCAAACTCTTTCTACAAACATATTACCAATAAATATGCAATAAATAGTACAAAATAAATGAAAGACTGGTAAATACCTGACTTTCCTCGTTTTGTAGTTGTATTACCAAATAAGCCAGATATCAAAATGCTAAATCCCTACCTGTAAAATAGTAAGAATCCAGTTTTCAGCCAATAAACATTAATAGAAGAGAAATAGTGCAATGCAAAAAGTTTAAAACAGCGCAGTGTAGTGCAGATTTTAATGAAACAGTGCAGTGTAGTGCAAATTTTTTTTTTTTAATCTCCTTCATATCATCAAACAATTTGATTGTGAGAGCAGACAGCTTACCCACATAAAATAAAAATAAAATAAAATAAAATGAAAACTCTTCCTATATATGTTATTCTCTTCAAGAATTAAATAGATTAGCATAAAAATTTCAATGATTCTATCCAATGAAAAAACAATCACCTGCATCACTATAGTTGCTGCTGTTAGCTAACTGTAACTCATTTTTTCCATAGTGACCAATAATTTATAGAGGCAAAGGAACCTAGATATTAAAAGCAAAAGCCTAAATTAAGGGTCCGTTTGGTTGAAGGAGTGGAAAAATGGGAGGATAGAAAAGTAGGAGAATAGAAAATATTTAGTTTTCCCTCATGTGTGTTTGGTTGGAGGGATGAAAAAGTGAGAGGGTGGAAAACTCTTTTATTTGGTTGAAAAGAAAAGTGGGAGGATAGAAAATGTAGTTTATATAAATTAACTATTATACCCTTGTTACATAATATGTAAGAAATAGATTTATTTGTACTTATTAAATAATATAAAATTTACCAACAATTATATTTTTCAATGAGAAATGTTACGTTCACAACATTTTTCGCAATACTTTCACAACAAAATTTATGTGGAAAATTGCTACTAATTCTAATTTGAACCCACCACTGAAATTATTTTTTTACACACCAATATTAAATAATAACAATCTATTACTTAAAATTTATTGTAAAAATATTGTGGTAACATTTCTCAATTAGGATTTTTTATTCTTTATATTATTTCTCCTTTCTCAGCCTTCATTTCATCCATATGCTTTTCATTTTCTTTTTTTTCTCCTCCACACACGTTGTCCTTATCTCTATCCCCCCCTTCTTTTTATTTTCTTTTTCTCCCTCATTCAACAACGTTCCAGCACTAGCAAGCACAACTCTCATTCTCTTTTTTTTTTTTTTTTTTCTCTCTCTCTCTCTCTAACGTTCTCTTTCTCTTTTTTTTTTTTTTTTTACTTGATTCCAGAACATTCGTCCCCAACGCAATCCAAATGGGTCATCTTCGTCCCAAAGCAGTTGGAAGCTATTGCTCATCTTCATCCATATTATTGGGCTTTGTGGAGCCTAGTTTATGTTTGATCCGGTTGACGACCCGATCCGACCCGAATAATGTTGCGTGATTTTTTAATGGGAGATTTACTGAAGCTTAGTCCATGGAGCGAAGGCTTGGGCCGACAGGACGCAACCTGATGATTAGGGTTTTTGGTTATTTTCGTGTTTTCAGAGAGAGAGAAACATTGTAGCCGCAATTTGTATTTTTCCCTGATAATAGTAAAATCCTTGCAACTCCATGGACGTAGGCAAATTACCGAACCACGTAAATACTGTCTTGTGTGTGTGATTGTTTTCTTTGGCGTGTGTTTTCTCTATTTTTTTTTGTTTCTCACAGGTTGGGATTTCAGGTTGAATTCCCTACACCCATCGCAATCCAGATGGGTCTTTCCAACTTCTGTCTTCTGTCTTTTGTCTTTTTTTTGTCTTTTTTTTTTTTTTTTACATTTATTGTTATGATTTGATTAATTTTAAAATTGTGTTTTTGAGTTTGTATTCTGATAATCTGATTATGCTTGAGTTTAGAGATGTTTAAGAGAAAAATTGTTGTGTTTGTAGTCGTTGTGTTTGTCTCTATGAGAGGAGAGAGAACGGGGTATTTGCGTAAAAGTGTTGTGAGAGTACTTTTCTCTCCAGCCTTTTCCTCCCGATTTGGGAGGATGAAAATTGTGGGCCCAGGAGAGAAAACTTTCTCCCTGGTTTTCCTTCCTTCCCATTTTCCTTCTTTTGCCAAACAGTGGAAAACACTGTTTTCCACCCTATTTTCCTCCCTCTGTTTTCCATCCTCCCTATTTTCACCCCAACCAAACACAGTGTAAATCCTCCAATTGATTTAAGAATTCCATTTTGTTTTATGCAGTTACTTTCAGTTATAGTCTTGCAGCCTTGCAAGTATTTGAATGTATCTTATCTAACAATGTATCTTTTCTAATCAATGTGTCAGCTGCATCATACCTTGCATGTCCATACGTTTATGTGTTTGAAGACAAAAATAATGTTGTTAAGCAATACAATATTCAAATCTGAAAAACTAAACAACACTGGAAAAACTAACCTCAACGTACTCCACACCAATTTCGCTAAGATTATCAAGAATGTTGTGTGATGAAAGCAAGCTGGTAACTCCACCTCGCTCAGTTTCCACTAAACAAATTCAAACCCATAGCTCAATTTCCACACAAAAAAATTCAAATTGATTATCACCATTTTAATATCTATTTAAAATATTGAAGATGTAACTTACTTTAAAACAAATTATTGTCAAAACACACTACTAAACTCAGTTACAAAGTTCCAAACCTAAGACTTATCTAAGGGTGTTCACAAACTCAATTACAGATACAAAAGAAACACAGCTAAAACAGCACATATTAAAATAATAAGCCAACAGTAAACTGTTGAAGTTACAGAAACTAATAACTGTCACATAAACAGTTGAATAAATCCCTCTAGAATTACAAAACAGCTGACTTCACCATCTATTGCAAAATGCAATTCGCAGAGTTCCATCTTTGGGATAGCCCAAGACAACAAAGCCCCACATTATAATGTTGTTTATAACTGTTGACACCCCATTTTGCAACCTGCATTTAACCTCACATGGAGGATAAAAGGGTACTTTCACCTCAGAAATATGCATCTTGATTCTGGCCATTAGATCCTTAATCTCATTTCACCAAAATGATCTGGATGTTGTAACAATCAAATCAACTGGTCATAGGCCATAATCGGACCACCAGATTGAAAGTTATCATCAAATCAAGTTTTAATGGTTGAGATGCATTATCACAAATTGAGTTCGACTATATGTGATTATGAACAATTGATTTCAATTGGTTATAAGTGTAATCGATGGGAGATCAATGATGTGTCATAATTTGATTGGTTAGGATTACATTTTATGGTGAGATTGCATACACCTAATTAATTAAATAGTTAAACATTAATTATTTAATGAGTAATTTGTATAATTATCTTTTAATTAGAGTAAATTTGGAACCAATTAAGTCTGAAATGAGAGTAATTGGAGCCATTTAATGTTAAGTGGGAGCTAATTTGGGACCTATTAATATTAATTGTGCTGAAACCATTTTCTAACAAATGACCTCTGTTCACCTTTTCATCAATATATCTCACAATATTTTGAATCTATGAATGAGGTTAATTTTCCCAAAAACTAGACATCTAGGGCTTCAATTTGAGCACAAGAACGAGGCAATTCCGATCAGAATTGAGTCAGATATGATTTTTCGAAATTGGCTCTACAAGCTGTTACAGCAGCTACGGGAAAACCGAATTTTGGCTTGCTCCTCACTCCCACCAATCTTTCCATTTAATGCACCAGATTTTCTCCAAGGCTAAAATGAGGTCTAGGTTCATGATTCTTTGTCAACCCTCATTAAATGGTTTTCTATTCATATTTCCTCTACCACTACTATATAAACCCTCCCTCTCATTCATTCCAAAGCACACAAAAACCCCCTATTTTTTCCTTTCTTGAGTTCTAGTAAAGTAGAGTAGTTTTATCATATTTTGGTCTTCCTGAGACTCAAGGTATTGAGTGAGACTCACTCTTCCTCTCCTAACTCTTCTTTTCCTCCACCTTTAGGATCTCCCTCAAAAGTCTCCTCCTCCACAGGTACAATCCCTTTCCCTAATTGTTTTTGGTATTTCCATGATGAGAGTTTAAGATTAAAGCATGATAGTAATCACTTAAATTCCCTTGAATATGTTTGAATGTTCTTAATTGTTCTTATATGTTCTTCATATGTTCTTGGTTATTCATCACATGTTCATGCATATCACTAGATTTAATCTTAAATTCACATCAAAAATATGAAAAAGCATGTTCGTCTAACAATTAAATCTAGGTTATCACCGTCCACACACATTCACTAAAATTTATTTTTCAATCCAAATGAAATGCTTAATCAATTGAATTAGGGTTTATTACATGCACACACTTTAAATTCAACATGCAAATTAATTGACATATTGGATGATATGATATGAATGTTGGCCACTATAGTCTAGAAGACCGGTTTCACTAGGCAAGGTGGGTGTCTAACACCTTCCCACTTTGTAATATAGCCTCCGAACTTAGATCAAGGGTTAGTAGATCAAGTGCTTATCCATGTAATTTTCGATTTTTAGATTATAACTAGGAAACAAAGCCATGTACTTTATCTTAGATTGTATCTAGGACCAAAGCCATGTAATTTTCCTATAATCAATGTAAATTTCAAATTAATAAGATGAGGAATTTTTTTTTTTCAATTATAGTTTTCTTATTTTTCTAACAATTAAATAAGTGGCGACTCCATTGTCAAACCCTTAATCTAAAGGGGAAAATATAACTAGTCGAACCTCCATTTTGAGAGGCAATAACACGACTCCACCCATTCACGTGGGTTTGGCCCAACACTCATAAAAAAAGGGGGCCGGGGGCGCGGTCTCTCACAGTGGTGATTCCACTGGGGATATTAAGGGTTAGGCTTCAATTAGGTTATGGTTGTCAACCATGTCATTGTTTGTTTATTGATTTTTGTATATAATATGTCTAATATGTCATTATATTGCATGTCATGCATCATTTGCTTGAATGGAATTTATTTTATTTGTGTGCTAGCCCGGAAGCCCGGTAGTATTAGCCGTGGAGTGTGGTCTTCTTGAGACTCACATACCAAGCGGTGAACCTACCACCCACCGCGACAAGGATCATCATGGTTATGCCATGGTGGTTCATAGGGACAAACTGTACCGTTCGGACCAACGCAGCGCTCCTGGCGTCACAAGTTGGGAGGTACGACGTCCTAACTTGTGGGGACCTTTGACCTACCTTCTACCCATGTTGTAATGACCCATAGAACCTACCTTTAGGTCGGTCCATGTAAATTGCATTTCATTATGCATTTGTTTGGCCATTGTTTGAACCATGATGACTCAAGTTCAACACTTGAGCCCATTATAATTGTTTGAACCTTGTATGCTATGAATGAACTCAAGCCCAAAAGCCTATGATTGAACTATACTTGGCATGGAAGCCCAATTTGTTTCTTGAATAAGTCTAAGCCCAATACTTGAGCCCATCAAAGGTGTATACGCATGATCAACATCAAAGGCCAAAAGTTCACAAAATGCATGCCTTCCAAGTGCAAGCCCAAGCCATTTCATCATAATCAAGGTTCAAGCACACTAAGCCTCAAGCATCCTAAATGGACCAAGAAGAAGCAAGTGGCCCAACTTTGCCTCACTCCACATTTGGTTTGCAACATCAAGGTTAAGTTTAAAGTTTGTTTGTTTATTCCATGTTTCTATGTTTCTTTGAATTCTAAAAATCCATGTAGCATTTGATCTACTTTGTTCATGTATATATTTTTAAAATTTTCAACAAAAAAAAAAAATTCAAGATTTCTAAATCTTTCCCAAAAAGGAAAAAAAAAAAAATCAAATGAGAAAGTGCTTGGACTAAGGGCATTGGGCCTTTGAGTCATATTAAAAAAAAAATCTTTGAACTAGGGCCATTGGACTTCTTAGTGACTTTTTAAAAAAGGGCCATTTTTTTTCTTTCAAAGATTTCAAGATTCTTTAAAGTCTTATTTTCAAAATGGTACACGAGAATCCCTTAGACAAAACATTTTCTAAATCTTGATGTTTAAAGGCTTGAGCAATCAACTTGTACCAATGAATGATTAATTTCATTTGATCCATGTAAAGACTTTTACTACTTGACTTAGAATATAAGAAGAAATGGTCTTAAAAGGCAATCAAAATGAATCCATCCATCGGAAAATCCTAAGAATCCATGCACTCGATCCAATTTTCAAAAGTCTTTTGTTTCACATCATTGGAGCATTCATCCTTTTTTTCTTTTAAGATGAATTTATTAAAAGAGCTTAAGTCACTGTGCCTACAAACAAGCATTACTAGGGATAGGAGGCCATCTTTGGTTAAACAATATTATTCCCTAATACCTAGAACAATCATTATCCATTGCTAGCCCATTTGAGCCTTCAAACAATTAGCCTCTTTTTCGCATAAACGCACTAAAATCTAAACCTAGGGTGGGAAAGTTCAAAGTATGCATGCTTAAATCTCATGTCGGGGAGGAGTTGACTTTGTAGTTTTGAAGCTAATTGATAAAGCTCTCCTAAAAGACATGAAAGACAAGTAGAGAATTCATTAAGCTAAAGATAAGAGATCATAAAGTAAAAGGAGTTTTCACTCAATCAAGGAAAGAGAAATGAAATTCCATCAATGTGAGAGAAAAAAAATGTGCATCAAGTTTGAAGAACCTAAAATTCATCATGCCAAGAAGAGTAGAAGGTTCATCCAAAAGAAAGTTCATCAAAAAAGGAAAAGATTCATCAAGCATAGAAAGGTACGAGTGCATTGAGGCAAGAAAAAAGTCTAGAGAGTGCATTAAAATGACCGAAAATCATTAAAATAAGAAATACAAGGAGAGCAAAAGTTCATTCAATCAAGAGATGAAAGACCTAAAAAAAAAAAAAAAGAAAGAAAAGAAAAGAAAGCCCGCTAGGCTGAAAACCCAAAAGGGCAGTCTAGGCAAAAGTTAGGGCCAAAGAAAAGAAAAAATTGGAAAATCCTACTAAGTTGGAAACTTGAAGATGTAACCTAAAAAAAAAAAGATTTCACAAGATGAAAGTCTAGAGATATGATTCAAGGGGATGAGCATAAAAACAAATGTTGATACAAGTGATCAATGAAGACTAGTGAGAAGATGGCAAAGAAGAAATGAGAAAACTCCTCCAATACTTGATTTTTGAGTAATGCATACTTGGGGAAACATCATAGGGAATTTTGAGCCTTTTTATATCATTCATTTCATAACCTAAACCCGGCCTACATTACAACCCATGAATAAGACCTCCTTGAAGTCTTGCTAATTGTAGGCGCATCTTAAACTCTAATAATATTTTTCTCTTAAATTAAAAAGGAAAAATGAATTGTCAAACCCCACAAAATGATATGTTCGAGGACAAAATTTCTCAAATTCTCAAATCCTCAAAATGACTCAAAAGAACTTCCAAATCTAGAGCACTCTCCTTATTTGCACCCAACAATGTGATTCATAAATATTATCACATTTCATTTCTTGATTGCCTTTGGAGACTTAATCTGACGATGTTCAAAAGGATGAAGCAAATTTGATTACATGAGTTTAATGATCTTGATCCTTCCTAATCAAAGAGATTTGTTTGATTCTTAAACTTTTTGATTTGCCAAAATGGTTGTTCAAAGGACCACCTCTTGTTCATTAAAAAAAAAAAAAAAATCATTCTTTTTCAAAATCCAGTTCTCTTGAACTACGTCTTGACCTGATCCTCTATAAGAGAGGTACGTAGGTAGCCTTGCAGAGGCCCGGTCGCAATCACCCAAACAGCCTTAGAGAACAAAGTCAAAACAATGTGACAAAATTGTTTGGGTGCATGTTAGGTTAAGCCCATTTGTTTGCATTAAGCATGTTTAAACTTGGAGCATTGGCCTATTTATATTGTGTGCAAGTTTTCATGATAATTGGTTTCTAACAAGCTAGAGAAAGAAAGCCATTTTGCAGGAACCAATGATGGTGGACCATGATCTTCTTTCATGTTCTCCAATGGTGACAACATCAAATGAATTCAACTTCAATCTAAGCATGGAATATGCCCCAAACTGGGGGCATTGGGTAAGTACTTCCAATTCATTTTAATAAATAAATCCATTGCTAATTGAAATTATCTTTTTACAGGAACTAAGCAAGGACTTATCCAGCAATCCGCATCAACTTCTTGCCAAAGTTATTCTCATTCAAAGGATAGGTTTTTCAACAACAACAACAACAACAAAAATAAAATAAAATAAAATAAAATAAAAAATCATGAATTTATCTTCATCACTTTTACTCCATCCTCATCTTCTTCACTTTTTGATAATGAACAAATCTTCATATTTCAAAAAAAAAAAAAAAAAAAAAAAGGGCAAAACACAAAATTTTCAAAAAACGAAAAAAAATTTCAATTCTTTCTGAATCTTTCAAAAAAAAACAAAAAAAAAAAGAAAAGAAAATTTTCAAAAAGCCTTGGGACTAGGGGCTCATGCTTCCTAGGTTGCTTTCAAAAAAAAAAGAAAAGAAAAGAAAAAATTTTCAAAAAGCCTTGGGACTAAGGGCATTGGGTTCCTAGGTTGCTTTCACAAAAGAAAAAAGAAAAAAAAAATTCATCAATCAAAATTTTCAATCCTTTGAAAAAAAAATTCAAGGTTTCCAAATTTTTCAATAAAAAAAAAATTTCATCAGTCAAAATTTTCAATTCTTTGAAAAAAATTCAAGATTTCCAAATTTTTCAAAAAAAAAAATCATTAATCAAAATTTTCAATTCGTTCAAAAAATTCAGGATTTCCAAATTTTTTTCAAAAAAAAAAATTCATCAATCAAAATTTTCAATTCTTTGAAAAAACATTCATGAGTCAAAATTTTCAAAAAATTCAATATTTCAATTAAAAAAAAAATCTTCATTAAATTCTTCTTCCAGAACAGAAAGCTATGATCCTCTTCCATATTCTCCAGTGGGCAACATTAAGCCAACTGTCTAACCTTAGCATTCATCGAAGCATGGAATATGTCCTAAACTAGGGGCATTTGCTAGGTATGCCGAATTCTTTTAAATGAATGACTTTGTTACTAATAAAAAATATTTATTTTGCAGGTACTAGGGTAAAAGGCCCACACTCATCGGCATGAGCCAAAGATTCAAAAATCCTAGGTCTCTGAAAACACGAGCTAGGATCCAGAACCTTTGGTCCTCTGAAAACATGAGCCAAAGCCCAAAAAACCCTTGGTCCTCTGAAAACATAAGCCAAGATCCAAAAATCCTAGGTCTCTGAAAACATGAACCAGGATCCAGAACCTTTGGTCCTCTGAAAACATGAGCCAAAGCCCCAAAAACCCTTGGTCCTCTGAAAACATGAGCCAAGATCCAAAAATCCTAGGTCTCTGAAAACATGGGCCAGGATCCAAAACCTTTGGTCCTCTGAAAACATGAGCCATAGCCCAAAAAACCCTTGGTCCTTTAAGAACATGAGCCAAGCCCCAAAAATCCTTGGTCCTCTGAAAATATGAGCCAAGATCCAAAAATCCTAGGTCTCTGAAAACATGAGCCAGGATCCAAAACCTTTAGTCTGCTAAAAACATGAGCCAAAGCCCAAAAAACCCTTGGTCCTCTAAAAACATAAGCCAAGATCCAAAAATCCTAGGTCTCTGAAAACATGAACCAGGATCCAGAACCTTTGGTCCTTTAAAAACATGAGCCAAAGCCCCAAAAAAACCTTGGTCCTCTGAAAACATGAGCCAAGATCCAAAAATCCTAGGTCTTTGAAAACAAGAACCAGGATCCAGAACCTTTGGTCCTCTGAAAACATGAGCCAAAGCCCCAAAAACCCTTGGTCCTCTAAAAACATGAGCCAAGATCCAAAAATCCTAGGTCTCTGAAAACATGAACCAGGATCCAGAACCTTTGGTCCTTTGAAAACATGAGCCAAAGCCCCAAAAACCCTTGGTCCTCTGAAAACATGAGCCAAGATCCAAAAATCCTAGGTCTCTGAAAACATGAACCAGGATCCAGAACCTTTGGTCCTCTGAAAACATGAGCCAAAGCCTCAAAAATCCTAGGTCTTTGAAAACATGAACCAGGATCCAGAACCTTTGGTCCTCTGAAAACATGAGCCAAAGCCCAAAAAAACCCTTGGTCCTCTGAAAACATGAGCCAAGATCCAAAAATCCTAGATCTCTGAAAACATAAACCAAGATCCAGAACCTTTGGTCCTCTGAAAACATGAGCCAAAACCCAAAAAAACCCTTGGTCCTCTGAAAACATGAGCCAAGATCCAAAAATCCTAAGTCTCTGAAAACATAAACCAAGATCTAGAACCTTTGGTCCTTTGAAAACATGAGCCAAAGCCCCAAAAAAACACTTGGTCCTCTGAGAACATAAGCCAAGATCCAAAAATCCTAGATCTCTGAAAACATGAGTCAGGATCTAAAACCCTTGGTCCTCTGAAAATATGAGCCAAAGCCCCAAAAAAAAAAAAAAAAAAAAAAACCCTTGGTCCTTTGAAAACATGAGCCAAGATCCAAAAATCCTAGGTCCTCTGAAAACATGAGCCAGGATCCTTGGTCCTCCATTTTTTTGACCTCAAGTAAGCATGTCTTGTAATTATTCAAAAAAAAAAAAAATTTTGCATGCATGAACTACGTTTGGACCTGATCCTTCCACCAAAAGGTATGTAGGCAATCTCCCTTGAGATTCGGTCTACATTTTGATCCACAACATGACCATTTACATTTTTATCTACATGCATCATACATTCACCACGGTTAAATACTGATTGCAAAGTTAGGTGTCTCTTTCATACATTGACATTCGCTTTTCAAGCTCTGCCAATGAGGGGCATTCTGTTGACACCCATTTTGCAACCCGCATTTAACCTCACATGGAGGGTAAAAGGGTACTTTCACCTTAGAAATATGCATCTTGATTCTAACCATTAGATCCTTAATCTCATTTCACCAAAATGATCTGGATGTTGTAACGATCAAATCAACTAGTCATAGGCCCTAATCGGACCACCAGATTGAAAGTTCTCATCCAATCAAGTTTTAATGGCTGAGATGCATTATCACAAATTGAGTCCGATTATATGTGATTATGAACAATTGATTTCAATTGGTTATAAGTGTAATTGATTGGAGATCAATGATGTATCATAATTTAATTGGTTAGCATTACATTTTATGGTGAGATTGCATACACCTAATTAATTAGATAGTTAAAAATTACTTATTCAATAAGTAATTTGTGCAATTATCTTTTAATTAGAGTAAATTTGGAACCAATTAAGTCTGAAATGAGAGTAATTGGAGCCATTTAATATTAATTGGGAGCTAATTTGGGACCTATTAATATTAATTGTGCTGAAACCATTTTCTAACAAATGACCTCTGCTCACATTTTCATCAATATCTCTCAGAATATTTTGAATCTGTGAATGAGGTTAGTTTTCCCAGAAACTAGACATCCAGGGCTTCAATTTGAGCACAATATTGAGGCAATTCCGATCAAAATTGAGTCAGATATGATTTTTTGAAATTGGCTCTACAAGCTGTTACAACAACTACGGGAAACCCGAATTTTTGCTTGCTCCTCACTCCCACCAATCTTTCCATTTAATGCACCAGATTTTCTCCAAGGCTAAAATGAGGTCTAGGTTCATGATTCTTTGTCAACCCTCATTAAATGGCCTTCCATTCATATTTCCTCCGCCACTACTATATAAACCCTCCCTCTCATTCATTCCAGAGCACACAAAAAACCCCCTATCTTCTCCTTTCTTGAGTTCTAGTGAAGTAGAGTAGTCTTGTCATATCTTGGTCTTCCTAAGACTCAAGGTATTGAGTGAGACTCACTCTTCCTCTCCTAACTCTTCTTTTCCTCCACCTTTAGGATCTCCCTCAAAAGTCTCCTCCTCCACAGGTATAATCCCTTTCCCTAATTGTTTTTGGTATTTCCATGATGAGAGTTTAAGATTAAAGCATAATAGTAATCACTTAAATTCCCTTAAATATGTTTGAATGTTCTTAATTGTTCTTATATGTTCTTCACATGTTCTTGGTTGTTCATCACATGTTTATGCATATCACTAGATTTAATCTTAAATCCACATCAAAAATATGAAAAAACATGTTTGTCTAACAATTCTTTCAAATCATTGAATCTAGGTTATCACCATCCACACACATTCACTAAAATTTATTTTTCAATCTAAATGAAATGCTTAATCAATTGAATTAGGGTTTATCACATGCACACACTTTAAATTCAACATGCAAATTAATTGACATATTGGATGATATGATATGAATGTTAGTCACCATAGCCTAGAAGACCAATTTCATCGGGCAAGGTGGGTGCCTAACACCTTCCCACTTTGTAACGTAGCCTCCGAATTTAGATCAAGGGTTAGTAGATCAAGTGCTTATCCATGTAATTTTCGATTTTTAGATTGTAACTAGGAAACAAAGCCATGTACGTTATCTTAGATTGTATCTAGGACCAAAGCCATGCAATTTTCCTATGATCAATGTAAATTTCAAATTAATAAAATGAGGAATTTTTTTTTTTTCAAATATGGTTTTCTTATATTTCCAATAATTAAATAAGTGGCGACTCCATTGTTAAACCCTTAATCTAAAGGGGAAAATATAACTAGTCAAACCTCCATTTTGAGAGGCAATAACACGACTCTACCCATTCACGTGGGTTTGGCCCAACATTCATAAAACAAGGGGGCCGGGGGCGCGGTCTCTCCCAATAACGTATCACACCAATTAATTCCAAGATACATCTTTCAATTTATGATATAGAAAAGAAAATAAAGCTCAGTACAGAAAATTTTATCAACATATGCTCAAAAACATTTTGCAAAAAATAGTAAATTGACCTAAAACCACTTACTCAAATCAATAATGCATTCACAAAAGAAAATTCCCAAGTATATGTATAATGGTGTTTTTGTTAAGGAGTGAAATGAAGTGGATATTATGACAAAGAATTCCATTAGCGTAATCATATTTATAATGAAAGTGGCAAAACACAAAGTGCTTTAGAAAATACCAGGTGTTGACATATAGGTGGCTAAAAAAGTGAGTCCACTTAGAAGCACTCTGCTTCATGGAATGGGATATTCTCCAATTACTAATTCTCATGGCCCTTCAAACCACCCATGGAACAATGAATTTTAGACTCGAATTGAAAACATCAGAAGAAGTAAAGGGAAATCCACAAAGCTAGATTGTTGGGGTCATCTATAAATATATATATATATATATATATCTATATATATATATATATTCCATTGAGAGTGAAAGAAGACTAGTTATTTCAAGCATAACCTAATCTTTAAAACCTCAATAGTTCTTTTCATTGAAGTGAACTAATTCAAAGTAAATTAATTTGAAGTAAACAAAAGCAGATCAGATCCTAAGTCATAATTCTAACATCAAATTGATTGAAAGCAAGCATAAATGCAGACCAACCATAGACTACCACTAAATAAATTCAAACCCATAGCTCAGTTTCCACAAAAAAAATAAAAAAATAAAAATAAAAAATCAAATTGATTATCGTCAAAACACAGTACTAAACTCAGTTATAGAGTTCCAAACCCAAACTCAATCAATTACAGATACAAAGAGAAACACAACTAAAACTACAATTTAATCAATTCTACAATACAAAATAGAAATCAATGAAGCTGGGGTAAAAAATCTCAGAAAGGCTAAGAAAAAAAGCTAAACTAAAAGCTAAGAAATCCAAACTAAATGAATACCATACCTTTAACCCTGATTCAAATGGAGGAAAAGAATGAAGAGAAGAGCAATAAGAATAAACCTAGAAATTCAACAGCTGCGAAAAAAAAAAAAAAAAATCAAATTGAAAGAACACTACAAAAACTGATATAACTACACTAAAATTTGAGTTTCATGATTTCTTTAAATGTAAAAATAACACTAAAATAGTTAGAAATTAGACGTACATAGATTATGACAGGCAAACGTTACAATTCAAATTGAAAGAACACTAAAATAGTTAGAAATTAGATGTACATAGATTATCACAGAGGCAAACGAATACCATACCTTTAACCCTGATTCAAATGGAGGAAAAGAATGAAGAGAATAGCAATAAGAATAAACCTAGAAATTGAACAACCGTGAAAAAAAAAAAAAAAAAAAAAGGACTAATAAGAATCAACTATTTATAAGACAATAGTTATAGAGTCCTAATAGCTATAGAGTTTGGATTCAAAATAATAATAATAATATTATAGAGTTCTAATTAAATTTGTTTAGTACTTACCTTTGGGCTGGGTTCGACGGGGTGGATTGGGTGTATTGCCAACCAACATAGTTTATAGGCCATGGGCTGAATGAGACCCACGGCAAATGGGGCGACGTTTCTGGGTTGTAGAGGTTGCATGTGGGTGGTTTGTGGCAAATGAGTGGTCTGAGGAAGGAGCTGGGTTTGTGGGTATGGTGGAAGATGTCTGTGGGTTTGTGGGCATGATGGGTATGGTGGGTTTTGATGAGACCCACAGCAAATGGGGCACCGTTTCTGGGTTGTACAGGTTGGATATGGGTGGTGGGTGGTCTAAGGAAGGAGATCGATTGGAGGAAGGAAGGGAAGATACGGCAGACCATGTCTGTGGGTTTTCGATTTCAAAGATCAAAGCCTAATCCGGATCCAAAAAGTTTGAAGGAGATGGTCAGATCTAAGATTTGGGGGAAGTAGTTGAAATGGTCAAATATGAGAAAAGAGATTAACTGAGTTTTTGGTTTTGGGGGAAGAAGATGGTGGTGTGAGAGATATGAGAAAGAGAGATTTTTTTTCTTAGAAGTATCGGTTTTTCAGAGGATCGGGAGCATTGGGTTATTACGTTTTTTTTTTTTTTTTTTTAAATGTTGTGTTGACTTGGAAAATTGTGGGAGTTTCAAAGGCTTCGATTTTATATATATATATATATATATATGTGTGTGTGTGTGTATGTGTTAGTACAATTTAAATTAAATATATTTAAACTCAAAATAACTGAAGAAGAATAAAGAGATGAGTTAGAATAAAAGTTGTTAAAGAAAGAGTTACTTGTATGTAAGTTAGATTAAATAAATTAAGAGAAGTTTTCTAAATTAATAAATAACATATAGGTTATGTGAAGGGTTGTAAGACTATATATACGGCTATGCTATGGACTAATTTTATATCAAGAGTGAATGAAGAGAAATAATTAAAAGCAAAGAGTATTGTGTGAGAGAGTGAATTCAATAATATTTCTAAATACTTGAGAAATTTCGGGCCAAAGAAAGGTGTTCTTCTGGTGGAGCTTTAGGCTTGAACACTTTGTGCAAAAGCTGTTCTAGCCATACAACATTTGTTGGGCTGTTGTATCCTGGGGGAGACAAGTCAGAGAAGGTCTGCACCGGTTACAAAGATTAGCCAACCAAGGGCTTGAATCTCCTTAAAGAGAGCGAGTGCCGCGCCTTAGTCCAAATAGTGTTGTGTCATCTCTTCAAATTAATAATATTCAGCATATTATTCAGTTTCTCTTTGTGTTGTTTCCATAATTATTGTGTTTGCACCAACAATATATATATATATATATATATAATAACAATGCATTCACAAAACTTTGGATGACTAATGGATTAGGTCCAATACGTATGGGTATTTGTGGGCATTGTGGCACAGCTAAGTACTCATTGGGCTAGATTCGCTAGGTCCAACAAATGGTTCGCAAAGACGCTAGAGAAACTGGAAAGATCATTGAAAAACAACAAAGTTCGGGAACGAGGCCAGAGGAGACAAACAACTACTAGAATTCACGAGAAAACACTTGAAGAATCCTCCAAGAACCTATAAATACACAAAACATTCTTTCTTTCCAAACCAATCTGAAGTCGCAAATGTCATTGTAAGCTTTCCCATCAAGCAACAACTTCTAAAGTTTTCTCTTAACAATAGTTAGTAACTAAGATGTCTCTGATTCCGAGCTTCTTTGGTAGCCGCCAAAGCAACATCTTGGATCCATTTTCGCTCGAGATTTGGGACCCATTTAAGGATTTCCCGTTCTCATCTGAATCTCAGTTTGCAAAAGAAACTTCTGCCTTGGTTGACACTCGCGTGGATTGGAAGGAGACCCCAGAAGCCCATGTGTTCAAAGCTGATCTTCCTGGGCTCAACAAAGAGGAGGTGAAGGTTGAAGTTGAAGATGACAGAGTGCTGCAAATAAGCGGAGAGAGGAAGGTGGAGAAGGAAGAGAAGAAAGACACGTGGCATAGAGTGGAGCGTAGCAGCGGCAAATTCTTAAGGAGGTTTAGACTTCCTGAGAATGCAAAGATGGATCAGATTAAAGCTTCAATGGAAAATGGTGTTCTCACTGTGACGGTTCCTAAGGTGGAGGTTAAGAAGCCTGATGTCAAGTCCATTGAGATTTCTGGCTAAATTGTGATTTTGGTATCTATATTGCCATAGTAATTAATATATAAGCATATGCCTTAATCTGTGATTGCAGAAGATTTCAAAAATAAAAATTTTGATTGCAGAAAATAAACAGTCATAGTTCTGGGAAAGTGTTTAGTTTTATGTTTGTTTGATAATTGTCATGATGTCCCCGACTACCTGTCCGGGGAGTATGTAAATACTTTGGTTTGTTTTGAAAGTTCTAAAGAATGTAAAAACAGATTACTTAAAATGTTTGCGACCCTCTTCAGTTTGTTTTCACTTTCTTCCTCAAATTGACAACATCGAATTAGATACTTTAATGTGTATGATTCCATCATTTTTCTGTGGATTCTAACAAATTTCAGATCTTTCTAAAACCAAAGCGGATCAACGTTCCGATTAACCATCTAAATGTATCTTAGCATTTTTTTTTTTTTTTTTTTTTTTTATGTGGAAGGTATGAGACTCTTCAACTATTAAAAATTTAAAACAAGAAAAATCTGCGTTTAATACCTTAATAAAAAGATCTATACCCAAAAAAAAAAAAAAAAAAAAAAAAAGATAAGCAATTTTAATACTAAAAAGATCAATACCTTAATAATTAAGATCTAAATGTAGATAAGCATTTTTATGTGGAAGCTAATAGACTCTTCTTCATCTATTTTGTAGGTTACCTTACCTCTTACCACTAATTATGTAGGATAGGATTATCCATCCAACAAAATGACAAACCCACCATTCATTTTAAAGAATATTTATTTATTAAAAGAATAAATGGTTTCCGTATTTTTTTGCAATTCTCAGCTAGGCTTCTAGATAAAAAGGATAGTTGAATATCATGGTCAAGGTTCACATTCTTGTCAAGCAAACATGAGGGGGAAATGACCAAAGAGAAAGTTGGATTTTTTTTTTCCTTTTATTTATTTTTTTTCGGAATAAGAAAGTTGAGGTCTGGAATTCAAAAAATGATAGATCCTAATTTTCCTCCGTATCCAATGCCGTCTTGTCCAAAAATTAATTTTGAGAGTTTTTTTGCCAAATTATGCTTTACTAGAAGAAATGATCCCTTAAGAACGAGTTAATTATTGGGTACTCTCAGAGTACCATAAATATATTTTCCCTCCTCTCACATAACTATGAGTCCTATTAATTAAATTTATGGTAGAACCTACAATTCATAAGAGAGAAAAGAGTACGTATTTATGTTACTCTCGGAATATTCAATAATTTTTTCTTAAGAACTTACTAAATGAAATCTAAGGGATCTTGTCAGTTAGCATTAATTGAGTTAAGATGGATTTCGTGCTTTACCAAAACTTAGGAGACAAACATCAAATTAATTATTAGGGCGTTATTTTCTGGGCTTGTAGCTTGCACGTGGGTCTACTACTCATAGGTTCATGGAGTTTGCAAGTGCTCCAGGTCCAAGCCCTTATTCAAAATCAACATCCTAGTCCCATAGGTAAGCTTAAATAGATTCTCCTTTTGATCTCAATCAATATTCGAAAATGCTAACGAGTACCCTTAGGGCACTGGTTAAGAATCCAATTAAAGAAAATTTTGATATCACTTTTATAGAAAATGAAAAAAGCTGTCAAAACATTAATTACTTTTTTTTTTTCTTTTCTCATAAAAACTTTCTTTAGCTGGATTCTTAACCAGTGTCCTAAGGGCACTCGTTAGCATGACCCTTTAATATTACACTTGATGCAATAGTAATGAATGGTTGAGATTGAAAATTGAAAAAAATAACTTTCAATCTCAACTATTAAATACAAAATTTTGAATAATAGTTAAAAAATTAAAGTTAAAAATTAAGATGGTAAAAATTTATATGAGAAGAAGTAGAGTAATTGGGTATTGCACCGAACCCAAATCCCAATCAATACTACACTCCTTCAAAATTTCCCATTAAAGTTACACAGGTTTGGGGCAAATAAAATAAAAGAAAGGAATAATGGGCCCTAAAATAATTGGGCTATCTTTTTTTCATGGGTTTTTGGAAAAAAAAAATGGACATTAACCAATGTGTACTTAATCACAAATTAAACGAGTAGAAAATACGTCAGAGGTGTGCAATGGATTACAAAACTTCTACCTGATACAACTTGTCTTGGCAAGCACATCAACAGAGCTCTAGTTGATGTTATGTGCTAGCCTTGCATTCTGTTACTTGTCTACATTCAAGACTTCAATATTTAACAATTTATAATAATTAACATGACTTTATATAGAGTTGCATATTCATGCACGTGCACTCAAATTTCATTAAATACAAACTATTAAGAAGAGAAAATATATGTTTTTTTAAGTAATTATTTAATGCTCAATAACTAAATGGACATGAATCTCCTTTATCTCACGATATAGGAGATTATATTAGTTAAACTTATGGTTGGATTTATTATTTATATGAGCAGTGGGAAAACCGAGTCATTGTGCACCAAGAGTGTCTGATAAGTTTTATTTTTTTTTTTTTTTTTAATTTTTTTTTTTGGTTGAGTTTTTTCTATTAAAAAAAAAAAAAACTAATGCATTCACAAAACTTTGGATGACTAATGGATTAGGCCCAATACGGGTATTTGTGGGCATTGTAGCATAGCCTAGCACCCACTGGGCTAGAATCGCTAGGTCCAACAGAAGGTTCTCAAAAATGCTAGAGAAACTGGAAAGTTCATTGAAAAACAAGAAAGTTCGTTAACGAGACCAGATCGAGGAGACAAACAACTACTAGAATTCGCGAGAAAACACTTGAGGAATCCTCCAAGAACCTATAAATACACAAATCATTCTTTCTTTCCAATCCAATCCGAAGTCGCAAGTATCATTGTAAGCTTTCCCAACAAACAACAACTTCTAGGGTTTTCTCTTTACAGTAGTAAGTAACTAAGATGTCGCTGATTCCAAGCTTCTTTGGTAGCCGCCGAAGCAATATCTTGGATCCATTCTCGCTTGAGATTTGGGACCCATTTAAGGATTTTCCGTTCTCATCTGAACCTCAGTTTGCAAAAGAAACTTCTGCTTTGGTTAACACTCGCGTGGATTGGAAGGAGGCCGCAGAAGCCCATGTGTTCAAAGCTGATCTTCCTGGGCTCAACAAAGAGGAAGTGAAGGTTGAAGTTGAAGATGACAGAGTGCTCCAAATAAGCGGAGAGAGGAAGGTGGAGAAGGAAGAGAAGAAAGACACGTGGCATAGAGTGGAGCGTAGCAGCGGTAAGTTCTTGAGGAGGTTTAGGCTTCCTGAGAATGCAAAGATGGATGAGATTAAGGCTTCCATGGAGAATGGTGTTCTCACTGTGACGGTCCCTAAGGTGGAGGTGAAGAAGCCTGATGTCAAATCCATTGAGATTTCTGGCTAAATTGTTATTTTGGTCCCTATATGCCGTAATAATTAAATAAGCATATGCCTGATTCTGTGATTGCAGAAGATCTCAAAAAATAAAAATTGTAATCTTAGAAAATAAATAGGCATAGTTCTTCTTTAGTTTTAAGTTTGTTTGATAATTGTCATGATGTGTCCCCGACTACCTGTCCGGGGAGTATGTAAACGCTTTGGTTTGTTTTTAAAGTTCTAAAGAATGTAAAAAACAGATTGCTTAAAATGTTTGCGACCTTCTTCAGTTTATTAAGTTTCACTTTCTTCCTCAAATTGACAACATCGAATTAGATACTTCAATGTGTATGATTCCATCAGTTTTTCTGTGGATTGTAACAAATTTCAGATCTTTCTAAGATCAAAGCAACGTTCCGATTAACCATCTAAATGTATCTTAGCATTATTTTTTATGTGGAAGGTAAGAGACTCTTCAACTATTAAAAACTTGAAACAAGACAAATTTGCGGATAATTCCTTAGTTAAAAGATCTGTGCAAAAAAAAAAAAAAACCGCAGGAGCGGCGACTAGTGACTGTGAACCTCTTCATGACTTCATCTATTCAATACCTTAATAATTAAGATCTAAATGTAGATTAGCATTTTTATGTGGAAGCTAAGAGACTCTTCATCAATTGGTAAAGGTGCTTACTATAACATCCAAACCTTGTAAAAAGTGAAGTTTTAGGCACTTAGTATGACCTTTTCATGGTATGCCAACATGTTAATTGTATGATTATAATCATGCAACGAGTGAAAAAGTTCATTTGTTGGTGTAACATGTATGATTATAATCATGCAATGAGTGAAAAAGCTCATTTGTTGGTGTATGTATCTCTCTAATGTGGAAGGTTGTAAATGAATAAAACTACATATAAATAATTTAGACTCAACTTTAAAAATTTGTTTATATTTGTTTATTTAATAAATAAGTTAAACTCAAACATAATTAAGTGCTTGTGAATGGAAATTATTGTGTACTCCCGGAATACCATAAATGCACACTCCCTCCTCTCACATGAATGGTAGATTTTACTAATTAAATTCATGGTGGGATCCACCATTCATGTGAGAGGAAGGAGTACGCATTTATGGTACTCCGGGAGTACCTAATAATTTTCCCTTGTGAACAAGCTCACAAATATGAGGCACAAATACTAGGCTTGAATATATATATATATATATATAATGCAATTTTATATATTTATTAAGTATACATGCATAATAAATTGGATTGTATAAGTTTGTAAATATATTCCTAATATGTTAACTTACTATTTGGAATTTATTGATAATATAAATAATTTATTTTGTATTAAATAATTATATATAATTTTTCTTGTATTAGGTAAATCTAATTTTTATAAGTTTACAAATTAGTCTATCTCATGAACTCAAATAATGTAATTTTAACTTTAACTAGGTTGTAACCTATGCTTAATTACACAAACATATGATTGAAGCAACGATAAAGTAGTCTTACCTAGATGAGTGAAGTGGTCATCTCTGCTTTTGCGTTTATTAATCACTCACTTGACATCCAAATAAAGAAAATTAAATTGGACATGTAAAGCAAAATTAAACAACAATTAAAAAAAAAAATTTTAAATAATGATTGTGCCTTGACTTTAATATAATATAATATATTACATTATATATGATTTTTTTTAGAATTAAAAAAAAAAGGGCTCACATGTGCAATCATTACCCCACGCCCCATGATACATTGCCACTTAGGCTTTTGGGTAAGCCCATGGTTACCACTAGTGCAAAGCAAGGTGTGCTACTAGCCTACTATTCAACCTCATTGCCATGATTTCTTCATATTAGGAAGTATAGGTCAATACTAGGACTCGAATCCACAATCTCTTGGCACTTGGTTTGAAGTGATTGGTCTTTTCAAGTGCTTCCTATTGCTGCACCACACTAGCAGATGGTGATTATTATTAATTATTACTAGTCACGGCCCTATGCGTTGCATGTGACATATATATATATATATATATATTTTTTTTTTTTTTGCGTGGTCTTATTATTATTAATAATATTTGTAATGTTATTATGACTCAAGCTGTGTCATATACATATCACTAATATATAGTAAGATTCATGTTGACAAGAGCTTTTACTCATGGAACTATATTTTTTTATTACAGAATACTATTTGGAACAAATAAGGATAATTTATAGTAGAATTGATTTTTTTTTTTTTTTTGAAATATTAATTCTACCATACTCAGTTGACTAATTTATACATTTTCAAGTTAATTGAACACATTTTGCATGTATGTTAGTTATTAGCAATAATTTTTCATTGTCAATTAAGTGAACAAAAGTTTTTTATTTACCCTCTACTATAAAGCCCAAGCCTTATAATATTTAATATATTTTTCAATTATAGCTAACGTTTACTGTTTTCAATAAAGCCCAAGCCAAATAGTCTTTCATGCTACAATACCGGTTCAATTGCCACTTTCCTTAAAAAATCAAAAGACAATATATATATATATATATATGAACTATTAAAAGTCTCTTATAGTTAAATTATTAATAATATTGAAGCAGCTAAAACAATTATTAATATCTAGTTCTCCAGCTCTTCATCTTTCTATTTAACTGAGTTACTTCTTCATACCTATTTAATTGCCACTTTCCTTAAAAAAATTAAAAGACAATATATCTAAACTATCAAAACTCCTATATAAATTAATAATTAATATTTTGAAGTTGCTGAAAAGTTATTAATATCTACATCAATTATTTTACCTTTGCATAATTAAAGGTGAAATAAAATGTTGGAAAATGAGATTTTTCAATTGGGTGACTTTATTTTTTATGCAATTTATATTATTACCAGAGGAAATATCCTTGATAGCTATTTAATAGATTTCGAGGATATAGTTGAATTTAAATGTTGAATAAAATGAGCCGAGATTATATTTTGATTGTTAAATAATGAAGTTTTTATTTTTGTTTAAATGAGTAAATTTCATGGAATAGTAGTAGCCATAGTTGTCAACTGGTATTGATGTGATTCATTATTTTTTTATAATTTACTATTTATTTTTATCAGTGCTAGTGTTTAATTGGATACCCTTGATTCATGTACCTCATGGGGTCAAAAAAATTGCTGCTTTATTTATTTATTTGTTATTTTAATGATAATCAAAGTAGGTAGAAGTTAAGAATGTAGGTAGTATAACTTGCATAAGTTTTGATTTTCCAAAAGGGTTTTATTGTTAATGGAGCAAAGATTTTTATTTGATTGTTTTGACAAAATATGAATTCCTATATTTTAATTCCCTTCCTTCCTTCTAGTTACAGCCGTTAAGCTTTAGTTGTAACACATGTTTTCCAATGAGCTTTTCTATTTTCATTCAGTATGTTGAAATTTGCATTCATCTCATAAAATTTTGAATATAATTTAGCATATTCTTGTCAAAGTAAATGAAAGATCATATATGCTAATTGTATGGTCTTAAAATTGCACATTTATTTGATAGTTCTCTTACTGTTGTTTGAAGTAAATTTTCAGCTTCCTTATCAAACCAAATAAATATAGCACACTCTATTGCATCATCAACATTGACTTGAATTCTATACCTGCATGTATAAATATCTAATTTGATTAAAAAAATTTATTAAAAAATTTACTTTTATGTTTACTATATGAAAAAAGAATAAGTTAATCAAATAGTTCGTGAGTAAACTCAAACTTCTTTGACAAGAAAAATGAATTAAACTTGAATATGTATCTTAGCTTAATGTTGTGCTCAAACTTGCTTATGTTCTAAAGAAAATTATATAAACCACTTAAAAAATTTTAATACTCACCTCAACTCATTTATGCCCCACAAATATACAACTTCATTAATAAATTACTCAAACATACCTTAGTTTACTTCTGTTACTTCTCCCTACTGTTATTCATCACTAATCTAGAGTCCTTAATAAAATTATGGAATTGATTATATTATATTATATTATATATATATATATATATATTTCCATGCCAATTATGATTTTTCCTTCTTCCTTGATTTGCTACCCCTCAACTTTTAATAAGAACAATGTTAAAATACAAATTTTTTGACAACTTATTAAGGTGTTAAGTTTCAATTGGAGCATGTCTAAAACAAAAAAGTTTCGATTGAAGCAACATCATTTTACATAGACCCACCATGGATACAAATTCTATTATGTCATAATCACAAGTTGTAATAGCAGATGCAAAAAAGTGAGAACTTTTGTGTCCTTAAATTACTGTTTTAATAAATACCACTTTTATGATGAATTACATTGTTTTCAAAATGATCCATATATTTTACACTGATTAAAATTTTAGTTCTTTTAAAAGTTACAAGAATAAATATTGCATATTCAGATATTGACACACATTTTGTTTGGACCAATGTTAATCTTGGTTGGGTTTAAATATGTTACTCAATCCTTGTAAGCACAATTGTAGAGAGGCCCAATACATGAATCAGTAAAGCAAGGAAATACCCAAGTCCACTAGATCCACAGAAGGTCCGCAAAGATACTAGAACGTTCGTTTAAAATTAGAATAGACCTGAAAGTTCGTCAAGTAAAACAGAGAAGACTAACAACTAGAACTTCCAAGAAAATACTGGAAGAACCCCCCATGAACCTATAAATTCACTACCACGTTGTTCTCTCTCAAACCAGTCAGAATTCGCAAGTGTCATTGTAAGCATTCCCAACAAACAACCACTTCTTCAAAGGTTTTCTCTCAATTCTAGCTCTTAATTAAAATGTCACCGATTCCAAGCTTCTTTGGTAGCTGGTGAACCAACATCTTAGACCCATTCTCACTTGAGATTTGGGACCAATTTAAGGATTTCCCATTCTCATTTGAACCTCAGTTTGCAAAAGAAACTTCTGCTTTGGTTAACACCCGCGTGGATTGGAAGGAGACCTCAGAATCCCATGTGTTCAAAGCTGATCTTCCTGGGCTTAAGAAAGAGGAAGTAAAGGTCGACGTTGAAGATGACAGAATGCTCCAGATAAGCGGAGAGAGGAGAGTGGAGAAGGAAGAGAAGAAAGACATGTGACATAGAGTGGAGCGTAGCCATGGTAAGTTCTTGAGGAGGTTTAGGCTTCCTGAAAATGCTAAGATGGATCAGGTTAGGGCTACAATGGAGAATGGTGTTCTCACTATGACGGTTCCTCAGGTGGAGGTGAAGAAGCTTGATGTCAAGTCCATTGAGATTTCTGGCTAAATTGTGATCTTGGTCCTTATATAGCATAGTAATTAATATAAACATAGGCCTTAAATTCTGATTGCATAAAATAAATTTTAGTACTATGTTCGTTTCATTGTTTGATCATTTTCATGATGTGTCCCATGGTATATGATGTATGGGGAATATGTAAAAGCTTTGTAAATGTTTTGAAAGTACCAAGAAATGCAAAAACATTGTGCTTAAAAGTTAAAATCATTGCTTACTCTTACCAATTTAAATTAGTTTCCCTTTTCTTCCTCAAATTGGCAACGGCCAACCAGATCTTTCTAAGTGCAAAGGGCATCAACATTTTGATTTGCAATCATAATGTAGCTTAGCATTTTATGTGCAGAGTTTAAGAGACTCTTCATCTATTAAACAAGAAAATTTGTGTGGATAAAAACTTAATAAAAAGGTCTATCTGATCAGGACCGCAAGATTTGGGAGTAGTATCTCCACATCATCTTAGGTTTCTGTACCCTTACTTCTAGACTTTTAGTTTTCTTAGATCTTCACAGGCGTTAACTAGAGGGAACAATTTGTTCAAAGTGCTCAAATGGAAATTTTATGTATGCTAACATATCAAATGTATGAATATATAATCATATGACGGGTGAAAAGTTTCATTTGTTATAGCTGTATATCAACTTCTTTGTTCTCTTTATGAACAATTTGAACTCAGCTGTTTATATATTTAAGTTTCTTCCTAATTGCTCTTTATGAACAATTTCAACTCAGCTTCCTAATTGCTCTATTTCCTAAAGATATTAAAAATTTTGGGGAAAAACGATATTAAATTATTTTGGGAAAAGGAAATAGAGCAATTTGGAAGAAACTTAAATATATTTCTCCTATAGCTTGACACAAAAGAATAGTATAGTGATGTGAAAGATGTGTGATATATGGGGCTGGTCATTGGTCACAACTTGCAAAAGCGATGGAAATAAAATAACAAAATAAAAATAAAAAATCTCCTCTTAAATTCACTCTATTCCCCTCCACTCCCTTTCCTTCTTCCCTTCATCCAAATGGACCATTAGTCTCCTAGATACAATAAAGGAAATATGTAGATTTCTTTTACTTTTTGGTTGAATCGCAATATAACCAAGTCACTTTAATATTTTACTATCTAAAAGTTAAGTGTTAGAATAAAATTGTGGACTTTGAATTATTGTAAAAATAAAAATAAAAGTTCAAAGAAATAACTTGAGCGACACAAAAGGTTCAAAATACTTCTAAAAAAAATTAAATATGCATAAATATATTAAGAAAAACAAATTCAAACAAAATAATGTGCTCATGATTATGACACTCAACTTGAATACATAATATTATATACAACTATGTCTACATGTATAAAAATATAATTATGGGTAAAATACATAAACTATCCTTGAGGTTGGGCTAATGCCAAGAAAGTTCAAGACTTTTCAAAACTAACCAACTTGGTCATTAAGCACAATTTAGTCCCTAATGGCATTAAGGAAAGTTACTCATTCATTCTCTGGCTTCTTTTTCTCTCTCATCACTCTTTTCTGTTATCCCTTATTTCTCGCTTCTTCTCTCATTCTATCTCAGACCAAAAAACAAAATCCACCACACCCCTCATAGATCTACTCATTGCAATATCTTTGGTGCCAAAATAATTGGTTGCAACAACTTTCTAGGAATATTCGACTAAATTATTAGATTGAAATTAACATCTTCTCTCTTCTCCATTTACCCTATCTCAAACCTCTCTTCTCTCAAACAACTACCATGCCCACTAAAACTCAGTCAGAGATGGAAATACCCACAATAACCACGATCAATGGTGAATCTTGGTTTCTCCACTACTGTGATTGAGGTTTAGCTTGAGATATTTGCTTGGTTAATTTGGTTGCTGGGTTTGATTTGGTATTTTTCTATGGGTTGGTTTTTTTTTTTTTTTTTTTTTTTTTTGGCGGGGTGGGAAAGGGTGGTGCTGGCTTTCTATTTATGGATCTCCTTGATGATGGGTTTGGGTTTAAAAGGGGTGGATTTCTGGTATTTCTGGGGTGTGGATTTTTGAACCTTATGTGTTGTTTAAGGGTTGTGTATTTTCTGTGTCTGTGAATAGTTGTTTGTGGGTATGAATTCAAACCCAATCTCTCCTCTACTTTGATACCATTTGGATACACATATTATCTTCTCAATCTCCCTCTGCTTGGATACCATTTGGGTTTGAACTTGGTGGGTGTCCTTTCAAATCTACATCCGCTGGGTGGTTTGGGTGGCCATAAGTATGGGTCTATGGTGGTTTGGGTTTCGATTCATGGTTTTGGTTTGTGGTGTTGGGCTTTGTAACAATGGTGGTGAGACAATGGTTGTGATCTCAACGAGTAGATTTTTGGGTTGTGGTGGGTTTTTTTTTTTGGTTTGCGCGATAGAAAGAGGAACAAGAAGTGAGAAATATGAGAGAAGAGAAAAGAGTGAGGAGAGAGAAAAGGGAGTCACACCGTTTAGGACCAAGTTGTGTTTAGGGACCAATTCGGTTAGCTTTCAAAAGTCTTGGACTTTTTTGGAATTAGCACAAACCTCGGGGTTAGTTTATGTATTTTACCTATATACTTGAAATTGAATTGTATAAGTTTATAAATAAATTCATAAGATACTAAACTATTGTATTTAAAATTTATTGATGATTTAAATAGTTCATCTTGTACTAAAAATTATATGTAGTACAAGGTTGGTAAATCTTTTTTTTTTTTTTTTTTGAGAATCAGATTGGTAATCTAATTTTTATAATTATACCATGAAAACTAGTCTTTCTAATTGATTCAAATGATATATTTGTAACTATAGTTAAGTTACAAATTATTGGAATAAAATTGTGAAGGCGGTAAGAAATTCTAATAGTTGTTCTTATTATATGTGGGAAAAAAAATAATTTAATTAAATAGCTTGTTATGAACAAGCTTGAAATTCTTCAACAAGAAAATAAACCAAGTTTAGATATATATTATAGCTTGATGATGTGTCCGTACTTACTTCGTGAGTGAAATTAAATTAAATTAAGCAAACCTAAACTTTTAAAATTCGGCGTGACTTATTTACAACCCTACTAATATGTACCCAATTAATAATTATCTAATACATTACCTTACTGCAATTTTGCTATGATTTATTCTTTATTAATATAGATAATAGATTCCTTAAAGAAAATTATGGAAATGATATAATTTTATGTGATGTCCTTTACATTATCATTCCAATTACGATTTTTTTTTCTTCTCCCTTTCTTATTAGTTGCTCCTCGAATCTATATCTATATTATTGCTAAAAACTAAAGAGTAGCATTTAATGTTGCTACGCTCACGTTGAGCCACATTAGCAACCATGTTATTTCCATCATCTTTTTTAAATTTGTCCTACAATTTTAAAATAGTTTTTATCAATTTCAAAATACTGAAAAATATAAAATATTTTCCAGCCCTATCTCCACCATAAAGCCCACTTCTTATAAATTTAATTCCACCATAAAGCCCAAACCCAAAGCCTTTTCAACCAAAACCCTTTTAAACCCTTTGTTTTCACGGTTTCAACTTTTTGTTTTCCATTCCTTTTGTTGCACGGTTTCAATTTCCTCTCCCCACGTTTTAGTTCTTTCCCCTTCCCCACTTTTTGTTTTACGGTTTCACATTTAATTCATGCCAACCTATCTTCCTTCTAACAGCAGCCTCTCTGTCTTCCTTCCTTTCTATCTTCCTCTCCTTATAGTACTATATAAATACTGACAGAAACCGAATGATTCAATTGAGATATCTTTAAATCCCAGTTTCTTTTGTGGTCCATTCTTTTGCTTGATGTAGATTTTTTTAGAATCAGTAATTCTATTTACTTAAACTGTGAAACCTCTATGATTATCTATGTTGCATTGTTGGTTTATGTTTGAATTGAACCTCTATCATTATCTATGTTGCATTGTTGGTTAATGTTTGAATTTATCCCCTCTTTGTGATGTGTTTCATTATGTAAAGCAAATTCATTATTTGCTATAATTTAAAGGTGACATTGATGATTTTTTTTTTCGGTATTTGATGTTTGTGTGAGGAATAGTTTTAGAGAGAGTAAGAAATCAAAACAAGTTTTTATTTATTAGAATGTAAATTTTGTTTATGAACAGGCTTCTGATAGGAGGAGATGTTGTGGCAAAGCTCTTTCAATGTAGAAGGTGTTTGAAAAAAAACAAGCCCAAAGTAGTAGTTGAAGTAGGCAAATTGTTAATCCATCTACTGAAGTACCAATTGCTCCACTTTATCCAGAACACTACATACAAATCTTTCTCTCATGCTTCCCTTTTGTCTTCATTGAATATCAAGTACGCATATGTGATAAAAACTTTTACATCTCTACAGGTTTTCTCATTATGTAATTTAAAAATAAAACCTTACATAAATGTATGCTTCAGTAATAACCTCACATATGTGATAAAAACTTTTACATCCCTACAGGTTTCCTCATTATGTGATTTAAATAATAAAAAATACGTCTGCTTCAGTAATAACTAGTAACTTATGGAAAATGACATAACTTATGGGAGCATCCGATGCAATTATTTTTCTAACTTTTGAGTAGGTAAGATATTAGAGTTATGTTCATGCAAAAAATCAACAACCAAATTGATATGGTCAGATCAATTGACAATAGAGAAATATCTTTCTCAAAATAACATTCTTCCTAGATTTAAAGTTTTATAATTAATTGAAAACCCTTTTGTACAAGGTCAAGTCATCAAGTTTCCCAATTCAAAGAGGTACAAACATGCCAGAATGCTCAAGTTTTTTAATGTCAGAGCTCAAGCTCTAGGTATATAGTTTTACAGTATTTTCATCACCATAGAGTAGCCAAGGTGTGGCGAGCCATGCCATTATGTGTTATGTGGAACATGTGATGTGAAGGAAATAAGAGGAGCGGGATTCCTTTGATGTCCTTTATTGAGTTTTTCCAACTTTATTTCCCTTTGATGTATCCCAAAAAAAAAAAATCTCTATTTCCCTTTGATTTATATTCTTTGAAAAGGGAGTGTATACATATTTTAATTTTTCCTCTCTTTTCTTTTTCTAATAAAATTATTTACTTTAAAAAAAAAACACTAACTTATATATATTCTGCTAAGATGTAGAAGAATGGTAATAATTTGAAATACTTTAGGGAAGTCTCAAACTTGACTACAGGGTAGGGTGTTTCTAAATAATGTCAATGGAAGAACCAATGTGAATTCTCTTTAAAATAAATTCATATGATCTGTAATTGTATGGAACTTGCAATTTAGGTGAGTCTCTATTGACTTCTTCAAAATCTTACTTTTTTGGTCCACAGGGTCTTGAAGTGCTGATATTTTCCAGATTGTACTTTTATGGAGGCACGAATACTACCTAGAGACTCATTGAAAGTTACTGGAGGGATACTATTGAGGAAAGTTCCAATATGGGAAAGCAGAGGTTTTTGGAACTAGACTTGGAGAATAAAATGTGCAGCCATAACTTACCCTCTTTGCTTGAAAGGTGATCCACAATATTTACCTATGAATTATTTCAATCTTTATTGTAGGAAAATAATTTCATTATTCTTAAGTGAAATATGTGGTGATATGTGGGGATGGTACAGAATTAGTGACACATATAATGGGAGTGCTCAGAAGCACCAAAAGTCTAGAGACCAACCACAATGTTTTCATAGGTATGGTGTTATTTTGTCTCTAAAACAAAATGGGCATGTCATGGAGGTGGAGGTCATGCTGAATATAAGCCTAGCTGTTATGGTACAATCAGAACCAAAGGTGGGTGGGTGAAGCTCTTTGAAGACAAAATTGAATTTGATGCAAACAAACTTTAAGAGTGGCTATTGAAAAGTGTAGATGGAGACCTCCTGTAGGTATGTATTATAAGGTAAATTTGGCTATCAAGGAATTGCAGAACAATACCTATCAAAAAAAGGAAATTGCATTGCAGTTGTTCACATGAATGATTATTTGATTTAGATTTTCTTTCATTATTTTCTTTTAGGTTTAGTAAGGTTTGGGACGAGTTGTTCACTTATCAAAAAAAGGTCTAGGACACTTCATGTTTTTTTAACATGTTGTAAACACTTTTCGAACATGAATTATTCATTACAATGGAGAGTTCACTTTTTGAATTTTTACAATTATATAGTTCATGTAAAATTAGAAAGCTTTTATGTTTAAACTATACTTTCATAAGAATTTTGCCCGTGTATCGCACGGATTAGCGACTAGTTTTAATAAAAGCAATGTTGGAGACAATTTTTCACAGTTTTTTACATAACTTGTTAAAATTAACATATCAAGTTTTCATTATAGATAACATCACATTCGCATTAACTCATTGCCGACATCACTTTTATTACGTAAAAATCGTAATAACATATCATATCAATAATTGTGAAAAGGTTTTGAAATTTTTTGTGTCTTTAATTTAAAGTTTTAATAAACACCATATTTTCTAAGAGTCTTGTACCTCTTTGGCATAGCATTCTTTATTGTTGTAACTATCAAATTATCCAATCAATAAATGTTCAAAATGACCCGTATATATTATGCTAATTTGAATTTTGATGCTTTGAAAAATTTACTAGAATTAATTGTTTTTTTCATGACTGACTGGCATAATCATATATTCACACACACATTATTTGCACTTGAATGTTAATACACACGTGAAGAGTCTTATATCAGTGATATTTTTTTCTCTCCTTTAGAATCAAAATCTGAATTCAAATATCTTCGACCATAAAATCATAATTATACTAATAATTTAATACAAAGGATTTCTTTTTTGGTTAAAGATCTTGGTTGGGATGAAAATGTGTTGCCAAATTTGTGCTAATGCAATTGTGGATAGGCCCAATACACGAATCAGTGGCTGTGTGCAACACGAGATACCCAAGTGGGCCAAGTCCAAAGAAGGTTCACCAAGATGCTAGAAAGTTCGTTGAAAAAAATCAGGAAACAGCCAAAAAATTCATTAAGCAGAAAGGAAAAGACAAACAACAACCAGAACTCCCTAGAAAATACCTGAAGAATCCCCCTACGAACCTATAAATTCGCTAATGCACTCATTCTTCCCAAACAAGTCAGAATTAGCAAGTGTCATTGTAAGCTTTTTCAATAAACAACCACTTCAAAGGTTTTCTTTGTACTATAGCTCTTTATTAAGATGTCGCTAATTCCAAGGTTCTTTGGTAGCCACCGAAGCAACATATTGGACCCATTCTCGCTCGAGATTTGGGACCCATTTAAGGATTTCCAGTTCTCATCTGAACCTCAGTTTGCAAGAGAAACTTCTAGTTTGGTTAAAACCCGTGTGGATTGGAGGGAGACCCCAGAAGCCCATGTGTTCAAAGCTGATCTTCCTGGGCTCAACAAAGAGGAAGTGAAGGTTGAAGTTGAAGATGACAGAGTGCTCCAAATAAGCGGAGAGAGGAAGGTGGAGAAGGAAAAAAAGAAAGACACGTGGCATAGAGTGGAGCGTAGCAGTGGCAAGTTCTTGAGGAAGTTTAGGCTTCCTGAAAATGCTAAGATGGATCAGATTAAGGCTGCAATGGAGAATGGTGTTCTTACTGTGACAGTCCCTAAGGTTGAGGTGAAGAAGCCCGATGTCAAGGCCATTGAGATCTCTGGCTAAATTGTGATTTGCGGTCCCTCTATACCATAATAATTAGAATAAACCATGACCTTAAATTGTGATTGCAGATAATAAATTTAGTACATGTATATTTGTTTGATAATTGTCATGTTTTTTCCCCTAGTATACGCTATATGGGGAGTATGTAAAAGCTTGTAATGTTTTGAAAGTTCAAAGGAATGCAAAAACAGAGTGCTTAATATTGCTGCTTCATTTTCTCAACAAAATAATAATAATAATAATAATAATAATATTGCTGCTTACATCCATATATTGTTTCATTGGAAATGCTTACGCATTTTCTAATATTTGGTAGTATAATCAAAGAAAATTGTCTCTTAACTTAGCATTAAATCGAGTTGGTTTTTTGCTAAAGTTGTTGAAAAATAATTCTATTTTACATAAAATTAAATTTAAAAAAAGCAGTTTGTTAATTTTTTAACTCATTTTAAGCTTCTTAACAAATATAAGAAAATGAGATAATTTTTGTAAAATTATTTATTTTTCAAAAGTTTTTTTTTTTTTAGGAAATTTCAAAAGTGTTAATGTCAAAACAAATACCTTTTCCTCCTCAAATTGCCAACCAGATCTTTCTAGGACCAAAGTTCATCAACGTTTTGATTAACCATCTAGATGTGGCTTAGCATTTTTATATGGAAGCCTGGAAGGTACTAGAGACTATTCATCTATTAAAACAAGAAAAATTCTATGGATAATACCTCAATAAACTTTTTGTTATTTTTGTGAAAATCCTACTGTGTGGCGAATCATTTATTACTAAAACTATATAAGCTTAACACAACGGCAAAAAAAAAAATAGTAATAACTTGGTTCCAGGCATCTAACATTATACCTGTAATGATTAGCCCAGGAACACTACTACCTAACTACACGAACTATGCCCAAACCTCCTAAAAACTTTGAAACTGTTAGCCTGGACTCTGCCAACTGATCCTTATGTTACTCTAAATATCAATGGGAGTCTCAGGAAACCCGGGTAAATCAAGGGAGTGGATAGGAGAGGAACCAAGAATTTTTGTTTGAGGGAGGCGAAGTTGTGATTCTAATTTTATTCCAGGCAAACCCCCCACTTACATACATATACAAAGTGTAATGTTTTATTATTAGAGTAAGTTATAATTTATAAAACTTTTACGTATATATTTAGTTAATATTTTTAGGAGAACTTATTATCTTTTTAATTAAATTTTAATGAATATACAAAAATTGTATTGTTTGATATTAGACATGAACAAAAATATTTAGCGTCTTCTATCAAAATTATGCTCAATTAAAATTTTTAATAGAATAAAATTCATGAAAATAGCAAGCTGGCCATTTTTTTGGGGGGGGGGGGGGGGGGGGGGGGTGGTGGGAATGGGGTGGGATGTGTTTTTAGAAATAGTAGTGGCCATTGGATTAAAGGTTTCTCTTTAAAATTAGGCACCAAAACCAATAACTTGGCTGTACATTGGGCGATTTGATAAGTCTAGCATGGCGTCTAGGCTATGAATTCATTAATTTTAGAAATGAAATTGATCCCCAAGTTGTGGTTAATTGGCTAACCCCTCATGGTGTTCTGGCACTGGATATTGTTGAATTACTTTGTGATTGCAGGAACATGATGGCTCGAGACTGGACCGTCCACCTAAGGCTCTTCTGTGAAGTAAATAGTTGCGCCGATGATCTAACAAAAATTGAAGAGGCTAACAGAGCAACACAACAAAATATGACATATGTTTCACATTTTTTTTTTTTTTTTTTTTTTTACCACACTGTTTTGTATTGGATTTGATGAATGTGGGTACCTCAAGAGAGTGTCATGCGATTGTTCCTTTTGTATGATTTATACTTGCACGTGCAAGGCATGTGTTGCTCCTTTAGTGAGACAATTAATGAATTTTTTTTTTTTTTTTGGTTGAAGAAATATGAAACATGTACTTAACTTTAAAATAGTCATTTGAATATCTATTTACTATGGCAATTTCTTAGAACCTATTTATTAAATGTAATATCTATTCACCAAAAATGTTACAAAGAATGATAATGAATATCATCATCTTTTCACAATATTTAAATTTTTGCAATAAATGATGATATATGCTACAATTTTTTTGAAGATCTTCATCAGATTAAATACTTGTAACCATCTACAATGAAGATTTTGTTATTCGTACTTCATTCTTTATCATCTTATTTTATGAGTTTAACTACGATGTTTAGCTTACTTATTCTCTTTGTTCCTTTCAAAAAAAATAAAAAATGAACACCCTTTTAAGTAAGAAAAGAAATTAAAAAAAGAACAAAATAACAAATACATCTGTTATCAAAGTTTCTATTAGATAAAATTATAAGTCTAGAAGATTTAAACCTAATAAATTAGTGTTCTCTAGGTAGCAAATAGAACACCATATATCATCATCCTAACTTTCCAAGCACGACTACCAGTCTACCACATAATATTCAAAATACATGAAGAAATTTTTTGAGAAATTAAAATTTATTAAGAGTATTTTAGACATTGCACAATTGAATATTTTAGGAATTATAAGATTTCGTTAGGGTTTAACTAAGAGAGTAACAATAGGAATATATGAACATTTACAAAATATAAAAGAAGAAATTATTCAACTTTAGTTTAGAGGGGAATGAAACTACCCCAAACATAAAGGAGGAAAATGCTACTTCGTCAATTTGTGTGTGTGTGTGTGCGCGCGCGTGTGTGTGTGCGCGCGTGTGCATGTGCGTGTTTTTAACTTGAAAAGATGTGTTAAAAAAAATCAACCTAAAAAAATTATGCATAAAACAATGAATTTTAGTTCAACAATTGACTAAACCAAAAAAGAAGTGTAGGAATACAACAAAATGTCACGATATTTTTACAATACTTTTATTTCTAGCTATGGCAGGTTCCGGTCTGATATTTTATTATTTTATTTTAGAGTAATGCTACATCAACAACACTTTCATATTAAATTATAGGTAGTAAATAGTTATTGATTTTAAATTTGGCTAACCACTTTTAACCGTGTATTTAAAAATAAATAAATAAATAAAAAGCTAGTTGAAGAAAATTGTGCCTAAAACAATGAATTTTGGCTCACCAAATTTGACTAAACAAAAAAAAAAAATTTAAAAACACAACAAAATGTCACACAAAAAAGAATCCTAGGAACACAACAAAATGTCACAATATTTTCGCAATATTTTTTATTTCTAGCTATGGTAGGTCTCAGTTTGATATTATTATTTTATTTTTTATGTCCACAGCATTTTCACAGCTTATTTTGACCTTTAAAAAATTGACATCTCAATAATTGTGAAAATATTGTAAGAATGTGTTGTGTCAATGTAATTGTGTATGTACATATAAATATTAAAAGAAAAAGACAAAAGGAGCACAAGCAAAACCAGCTTACTGTGAAAAAAAAAAAAAAAAAAAAAAAAAAAGTGGTCAATGAACAGTGCAGATTGTCAAATAATTGTGAAAATATTATAAGAATTTGTTAAGTCGGAGTAACTGTATATACACATATAAATAATAAATATTTAAAGGAAAAGACAAATAAGCACAAAAAAAACCAGCAAAAAAAAAAAAAAAAACCTGATGAACTGTGTGGGTTGAACAAACCAAATGAACGGTACAAAATTATTGTTTGCGCATCTGTGCTTTTTCTATATAGATATTCATTAGACACTAAATTGTTATTTATAATTTAATGGTGAATTAAACAGTCCATTTTGTTCAAAATTTTTATATAGTAAAAGTTGGTAATTTAATTTTTATAAATACATAAAAAAAAATAAAAAATAAAAAAAGTCTTTTCTAATTGATTCAAATCATTTTTTTTTAACTATAATTAAGTTGTCAATTATTAGAATAAAATTGGGAAGTAGGTGAAACTTTTTGGTTGTGATGTTTGTTATATGTGGGGAAGAATAAGATAATCAAATAGCTCATGAACAAGCTTAAATTTGTTGAACAAGAAAATAATTTAAGTTTGAATATGTATTATAGCTTGATGATGTGCTCAACTTTGTTCGTGTTCAAAATAAAATATACTTAACTAATTCTAAACTTTTAATATTCAGTTCAACTTGTTTATAACCCTACTAATATGCACTGCAATAAATAATTTACTAATACAATCCCCTAGTATACTTCTACTACTTCTCTTGTGTTTATTCTTTGCTAATATAGAGTCCTTAAAGAAAATTATGGAACTGTTATTATTTTATGTGATATTCCAGTACCAATTTCCATTCTAATTATGGTTTTTTCTTCTTCCTTGATAATTCATTGGTCCTCAAATTTTAATAAACACAATTTTATAAGACTTTTCAAAATTTTTTACTAAATTTGTTGAGACATCAAGTTTTGAAATTGCAATATCAAATCCTATCAACGGTTGTGAAAAGGTTTTGAAATTTTCCATGTCCATAAATTTATGATTTATATAAAAACTTGATCTCTCTTAGAAAGAGAACTACAGTTCGAATCCCCATTTTCTTGTTGTTGCTTTTTTTTTTTTTTTAGAAAGTTTTAACCTACGACGTCCACTCCTGATAATAACTTTTTATTATTAAACCAAGATACTAATCGATTTTTGGTATAGGCGGAGATTGAATCCCAGATTTCTTATTCAACTATCAAAAACTTTATTAGTTGAACAAATTGGAACCCATAAATAAATGAATACCACTTTTATGATGAATTGCATTTGTTTTCAAAATGACCCACATATTTTATGGTGATTTAAATTTTGATGCTTCTAAAAATGTACTAAAATTAATTTGATTAGTTCATTAGTGACATATTTAGAGAATTATACACATTACGTGCACTAGAATGTTAATACACAAGTCATGAGTCTTTTAGCTTAATAATATTGTTTTCTCTCAACCAACAAGAGGCAAGGTACTGTATATCTTTCACTATGTGGCCGAAGTGTGACAATGAATGAGAGCTATCCCCAAGATGAGTATATGTGTGTGTCACCTTCCAATATCACTCGATCAAAACCTATCTCCAAAGCAAATTCTAGAGCCCTCCTTGCTGCTGTAGCTTCCACTTCAATGGCTATGAAAGGCAGAGTAGTTTTTTTGCAAGAGAGAAACCATGACCTGTCCCATATTGTTGCTAATAACCACACCCATACCAACACTATATTTTGATTCAAATAGAGCACCATCAAAGTTTACCTTATATAGATTTATGTCCTAAGCTTGCCAGCAGGTGGGTGGTTGTCCCACTGGTGTTATGGTGAAGGAATTATGGAGGCTAAACTTGCACAACCTTTCCTTTGTTTGAGGCAACAACTAGTCAAGAGGAACTGCAGTCTACAGGTTTTCCGAGTCCAAGATCATTTCTTTAAGCCCATATCGCCCAAATTACAATCTATACTTGGTCAAAATAAAATAAAAAAACAATGGGTTGTATTTGCTTATTTCACAAACAAATCAAGTTCAAAAATTCACATTAAGAAGAAAAAATGAAAAAGAAAAAGTCAATTTCAAAACCAATTTTGAACTTGACTACTAAATATGTCAAACTCAAATATAATAATGTGTTTATGAACAAATTATGTTAGTAATTTTATTTAATTAATGAGCTAATATAAAAAATACATTAATTTTACTAGTGTAACATATATAATACTAGCATTTTGCCCATGTGATGCACTGCTTAATCAAAATTCATATGTAAATATTTTTTTTATTAATTTACATAAAATTAGATAATTAAATAGATAATAAAAATAAATAAATATTTACTTTTAAGTTATATAATAAATTCATATTGTGTGAAACTAAGGTATTATAAAATGCATTTATATATATATATATATATAAAAGTAATAACTTATTAAAAGAGTGCAATAAATATGTTTGTTTTCAGAATGCATAAAATGATTTATTCTTTTCTTTTTTTGTATATTATTTTTTGTCAATATCATGAAACAAAATTTGTATGCTTTTCTTCAAACTTTCATGGATTTGAATTTGTCATTTATTTTTTTCAAAATTCGTCATTATTTAATATATATATATATATATATTAGGTTTTTTTTTTTTGGGTTACTTTATCCTTTTTTTTTTTTTTTTGACGTTATCTAAATTAGATTTTTTTAATTAAGTTTACGTTAATGTTAAAACATATTAGCTATCATTTGATACTTTATCCACCAAAAAAAAAAAAAAAAACAATTAACGTTTAAATTAGGCTAAAAGTAAAATTGTTACTTTATAAAAGAATTGATACAATACTTATTGTACTTTATCCAAATAAGTCGATAAGAACAAATAGAATTAGAGTCTTACTTAAACTTAAACTTTTTTGTTAAATGGATTAGATGAAGAATTTAGATTGTAATCGAATTAATATTAAATAAGAATTAGATGGATTAGATGAAGAATTTGGATTGTAATCAAATTAAAAAATTTTATCAACTTAGAAATTATAGGAGAAGAAAAATTATATATATTTTTAAAAATATAAAAATCTAAAAAAAAAAAATTGCAATTAAAGATGCATTAGAACGTGTAGTGTAGTAATTTAAAAAAATAAGAAAGTTGTTGCTTTTTTTATAATACACTACACATAAAAAATAAGAATTAGATGAAGAATTTGGATTGTAATCAAACTAACATTTTTATCAACTTAGAGATTATAGGAGAAGGAAAATTATATATATATATATATTTTAAAAAAATCTAAAATCTAAATTTATATATAATAGAATAGATAATAAAAATAAATGAATATTTTACTTTAAAGTTATTTAATGAATGCATATTTTGTGAAACTAAGGTATTATAAAATTAATATATATATATATATATATATTGAGCTTTAAGGCTCAATTTATCACCAACCTATATTTAAATAGAATTACCTTGAATTTAATAATGAAAAACTATCCAAAACAATAATTGAAATCATATTTAAGTGGAAACATCAATTCAATAATTAAGAACAATCTAAATTACTAAACATTTTTAAAATAATGACAAATTCAAATCCACATAAGTTTGAAGAAAAGCATACAAATTTTGTTTCATGATATTGGCAAAAAATAATATGTGAAAAAAAAGAATAAATCATCTTATGCATTCTAAAAACAAACATATTTATTGCACTATATATATATTTATATAACGGTAAATATGTTTATATCACGAATAAGATTTTTTTTTTCTTGCATATAATTTTGAAATTTTTTTTAAATAATAAAAATGTTTAATCATCTTAACCAAACAAAAAAACAAAATAGCCTCAAAGAAAACAAAATAGCTATCATAAACTTTATAAAAAAAACACATGCAATAAAATCAATGCTGTACAAAGGATAAGAAAATTAAATAAAAATAATGTTAATTCAAGAACCTGGTTTCAAATTGTTGGAGAGAAATCCTCTACATTGTTTTCATCTTTAGCAAATCTAGTTGGTGTGTTTGCTGCCTCAAGAACATTGGTTTAAATCCTATTACCAAAAAAATATATATCAAAGTTGTGCAATTTTTCAGATGAAGAAAAAAGAGATTGAAAGTTTAAACTTGCTTAATTACCCAAGAAGATCGAACCAACCAGATATAATAAAGACCAAATAAAACGTAACTTAAATGGAGCATTGAAAAGAAAGAAATATAAATCAACACATAAACTCAAAGTTATAGAGAAGTTCCTATTGAAAAAAAAAATTACGGAGAAGAAATTGAGAGAATGCTTTTTAATATATATATATATATATATATAATATGCTATGCTGCTGTTTTATGATGATAGATTAAGATTTAAGATGCATTAGAACATGTAGTGTAGTAATTAAAAAAAATAAGAAAGTTGCTTAATTAATGTGTATGAGCATAAAATTAACACGCTAATATAGCATGAATTACGATTAAAATTGCGCTAATTTTTTTACTTTAAGCCCAAGAAATCATCTTGAATATACGAATTAAGAACTATCCAAATTTACAAATATTAAAACAAATTTGAAAGCAAAATTCACTACAACACATTCATAAATATACAATTATACATACACACAAAGAAACTCTAAATTCAATGATTAAAAACAATATAAATTTCTAAAAATTTAAAAAAAAATATATATATATATATATATATTGAAATTAGAGGTAAAGTAGAAACATTCACTTGAAAATTGAACCGACTTTGACACAAAATAACAAATCTTTCAAAAGGTGAATAAGATTTTTGTTAAAAATTAATTTAGTAGTTCTCAAAAGAAGTTTATGTTTTCTTTTTTCTTTCTTTTTTTGAGCAAAAAGAAGTTTACGTTGATTACATTAACATATTAATTTTCTTTTTCGTTTTTGGATTACTTTATCCTTTTTTTTTTTCTTTCTGTTTTGACGTTATCTAAATTAGATTCCTTCTCAAAAAAAAAATTTTTAATTTTTTTATTTACATTTATGTTAAAGTTAATACATATTAGTTATCATTTGATATTTTATCCATAATTAACATTTAAATTAGGCTAAAAGTAAAATTGTTACTACTATTTTATAAAAAAAAATATAGTACAATACGTATTATTACTTTATCCAAATAAGTCGGTAAGTACAAATAGAATTAGAGTATTACTTAAACTTAAACTTGTTTGTTAAATGGATTAGATGAAAAATTTGGAATGTAATTTAATTAAGATTAAATAAGCATTAGATAGATTAGATGGAGAATTTGGATTTTAACTAAATTAAGATTTTTATCAACTTAGAAATTATAGGAGAAGAAAAATTATATATTTTTTTTTAAATCTAAAAATCTAAAAAAAAAAAAAATTTACAATATGGTGAAGCCACTTGGCGCAACCACGGCTTCTAATCCTAACTTTTATTATATAGTATATGATATGATATGATATTATCAGAACAAAATCTGTAGTGAGTTTTTTTTTTTATATCACTAGTTATAGACCCGTGCGATGTACGATTTTATGAAAAAGCTTATAAAATAAATGTATAAATAATTATATATTTTAATAAATTCAATAAAGATAAAAGAAAAAATTATCAAGTGTAAATAATTATCTCACTAAAATAAGTGGTAAGATTTCTTCCTAAAACTAAATTAAATTGATAATTCCAAATTGCATTTTAAATTGATAATTATTTAAAAAAAACATACTAAAAAATTGATAAGTATAAAATTAATATAATCTTGATAATATTATAAATTAAAATTAAAGTTGATAATTTAAGAATACAGGTGTAGAACATCTTAATAATTTGATGTAACATAAAAATCAAATAAGAAAATTGTTAAAATTAATCTATCAATTCTAACCATATTTAATCATTAATTCTAAGACCCTAACCCTAAGCATATAAATTAGATTAAAACTAAGAAAATTAGTTTAAAGAAAAGGCAACCAATACACAAAATCTAACCAATTTAATAAAAACAAAATAAAATAAATAAAATAAAACAAAGAAGGAGCCTTTAGAAACTTGACTATGTTTTCAAATGTTTTAAATTCATTAATTAAAATCACATGAAGACAAAAAACCAATAATAACACTAAAGAAAATAAACAAAATGAAAATAATAATAATAAAAGAAGAAAGAATGCATACCTGCATTGTCATAGGATTTAGGCATTCACATATTGAAATAAACTTTACTCCAAAAAGAATATATAGGGTTATATATATTGGTAGAGTTCTATTTGAAATATAATTCATTTAAATCTTATTGAAATTAAAGATATCTAATCAATGTGTTTGTTTTTATCCCATAAAAATTGGAATTAAAAGAAGGTCATATGAATAGAATGAAAAAAAAAAAAAAAAAGGAGTTGATTCAACATAAGGTGACATATAAAAAATTAAAAATTAAAAAAAGAGAGAAAGAGAATGTGGTTGATAGCTATAAGGAATTTTGATATATATATATATATATATATATATATTATTAAATGTCATCAACTTAGAAATTATCAAATTAATAGAGATATATACTACTTTTTGGAATAGATAGAGATTATCAAATTTTTGGAGATATATAATATTTCTTGGAATAGATTTATATTAATCACCTCTTGAAGAATTTGGATTGTGCTTATCCCTTAATAATCAAGTTTTGTGGCTTGATATTCTAATAAAATAATATTAATTTAATAATATTTAAATTTTGAAAATTTAGATGATAAATATTATCTAAATTAAATTTTTGTATGTTAAATATTATCCCCTAATTTAAGAAATATATCCTAACAAATAAAAAAATAATGTTAATTAGATGATAAATATTATCTAAATTAAATTTTTGTATGTTAAATATAATCCCTTAATTTAAGAAATATATCCTAACAAATAAAAAAATAATGTTAATCTAAATTTATTTAATAATAAGAATGAATTAGAGTCTTGGTAATATACTATTCCTTTTTAATTCTTTAAAAATCTAAAAATTTAATAAAAATTTTTCAATTTGATGAAGCCACGTGACGCAACCAAGGCGTCTAAGCCTAACTTTTATTATATATATAATAATGTTTTGAATTCATTAATTAAAATCACATGAAGACAAAAAACCAATAATAACACTAAAGCAAATAAACAAAATGAAAATAATAATAATAATAATAATAATAATAATAATAATAAAAGAAAAAAGAATGCATACTTGCATTGTCATGAGATTTAGGCATTTACATATTGAAATAAGTTTCACTTCAAAAAAGATATATAGGGTTATATATACTGGTAGAGCTCCATTTGAAATATAATTCATTTAAATCTTATTGAAATTAAAAATATTTAATCAATGTGTCTGTTTTTATCCCATAAAAATTGGAATTCAAAGAAAGTCATATGAATACAATGAAGAATGAAAAAAAAAAAAAAAAAAGCGAATGTGGTTGATAACTGTGGGGACAACTTTTACTTCAAAGGCCAAAGGCTAGACCATGTTGTAACCTTAGGCAATTTTTGTTGTCCCACATTGGAAGGAAAGCCTCCCTCTTTGCACCTTATAAGGCATGAACCAATGGCTTAAGAGTACCACTAAAATTACAACATGGTCTAACCCTTGACCTTTGAAGCAAAAATTGTCCCCACAATAATAATATGATAATATGATATGATATTAATTAAAACACAAAGGTATCTGTATATATTAAGAGAATTCAGAAAGTTAGTTATTGTTTTTTTTTTTTTTTTTTCTATCAAAAATACCCCTAAATTAATTAATCAACAACTTAAAAATGAGATTAAAATAGTAAATTGGCAAAAGAAAGTTAGTTATTGCTTTTTTTACTGTAAAAAAATATTCTTACCTAAAACTTAAAAATGGGGTTAAAATAATAAATTAACAAAAATAATAAATTCCTACTACGTTCAAATGCCTTCTTGCTTCTAATAACTCCTACTTTTATGTTGATTTAAATTCCTACTTCTACTCACTAACTCCCTACAACATAGGATCACTCTTTTGTTAATTTTAAAACTCTTTCAATCTACAAAACTTACCCCACGTATTCTTTTTTTTTCTTTTTTCTTTTTTTTTTTACTTCATCACGATGTATTTGTTTCTTTTGTCCCCCTTTTTTTTTCAAATTTTCATTGAAATGTCTTCCTTCTTTTAACAACTCCTACTTTAACGTTAATTTAAATTCCTACTTCTATTCACTAACTGCCTACAAAATAGGATCACTCTTTTGTTAGTTTTAAAACTCTTCCAATCTACAAAACTCACCCCATGTATTCATTTTTTTTTTTTTTTTTTTTACTTCATCACAATATATTTGTTTCTTCTATCCCCCTTTTTTTTTCAAATTTTCGTTGAAATGCCTTCCTACTTCTAATAAACTCTTACTTTTTCGTTGATTTAAATTCCTACTTCTACTCACTAAAGAATTAAATACACACACAACCACACCAAATCTAAAGACTAAAACACAACCAAAAAAAAAAAAACAATGCCATATCGAATCTTAAGGTCAAATCAAAATCTTAGTTACCTTCCTAAATTTAATCCAAAGCACGGAGGGCTAAGTATGTGAGGGAGTTCTTCAATCCAAATCATAGAGGCGTAGGCTAGGCATGTGAACCTCGTGGATGACATCGCTACACAAGTTTGACTTTATGAGAGAGAGAGAGAGAGAGAGAAAAGCAAATGCGTGAAAAGCAGAGAATGAAGAAGGAGTTGGGAGTTTTATTCACGCTCCGTTTGAATCGATGGAAAACCTTTTATAAAGATAGTCTTCCTTATTTTCTAGTGTTTGGTAGCATAAAAAAAGATGAGTTAAACAAAAAATATCTTTAGTCGACATAAAATATGGTGTATTTTTAGAAATTGTTTTCTATTAAATTTTTTTTAGAAAACAATTTTATCTCACAGTAAGCTAAACAAAAAAAATTAGGAGGTTGTTTTTCAACTCATTTAAAGTTGCTATCAAACATTGGAAAATGAGATAGTTTTATATAAAATGCTTCTTGGAAAATGACTCATTTTCTAGAAAATATCATTGTTGAAACAAACAAAGCATTAGTCCCTAGACAAAATGGTGGGTTTTATGAAGGATATACCCCCAACAACGGTGTGATATGGACTTGTAAGAAAGTTTTAAAATAGGAATTGATACCACACTAGCTAATGACCTGTTTTCCTCAAAATCTCTAACCTCCATTATGTGCATCTTGATAACAGTTAAGAGTGGTGCGACCACCTCGGCTCAATCTAGGTTTGTCAATTCCAATCGGAACGTGTATAGCCCTAGACGTGGCAATGAATATGATTGATTAACTTTAACAATCTAATTATTTGTAAGACATCAATTTGTAAGTCATCAGTTTGTAAGTCTTATATAATAAAAGGTATATTGTCTCTAACATTGCTCAATTTTTACAACTTTCTTCACAACTTATTAAGGTGTTAGGTTTTCATTAAAGTAACATTATTTTCATATAAACACATCACTAATATGATTTTAATTATGTAAAAACCAAAATATGTCATATCAATAGTTGTCAAACAAGCTTTATGAAATTTTGTATCCATTGACTTATTATTTTTAATAAATAGTCTGATTAATGGGTGCTCTTAGGACATTAATTAGTAAGTTATTTTAAGAAAAAAATTGATATCATTTTAATGAAAAATATAAAAAGTTGTCCAAAAAACTAGTTACATTTTTCTTTACCCATAAAAAATTTCTAAAACTATATCCTAATCATAGGTATATATTAACTTTTCCCTTTAATAAATACCACTTTTATGAAAAATTATATTTGTTTTCAAAATTGTCCATTTTTTTTTTATGTTGATTTAAATTTGACGCTTTTAAAATTTACAAGAATTAATATGAATTTTTTATGAGTTCCCAGTTCATTCCCACACATTTCGTGCATTCCGATGTTGATAGATAGCCGAAAAAAGAAAAAGAAAAAGAATAAATATAAAAGTTTTTTTTTTTTAAATCTTGGGTGATTTCAAAATATGCTGCCAAATCCGTGTAAGCCCAATTATGGAGAAGGCTAATACATGAATGAATAGCGCAATGAAAATATCCAAGTGAGCCTGGTCCACTGAAGGTTCACAAACATACTAGAATGTTCGTTGATAAATTTGAAAAAATTTATAAAGCAAAAAAATTAAATTAAATTAAATTGAAAATCACTATTTTTTTTATTTTAGAAAGAAAAGTCAGTATTTTCTTTTAAAATTCAAATATTGAGACGTCATTTTGGGTTTAAATCAAAGAAACTCGCACGTGCAACTGTGCCAAGACTCTTAACGGCTAGTAATTATAAAGGCATAGTCTTCAAACGCAGAAAATTTTCCCTTAAGAAGTGGATTTCCTTACCCCAAAAACATATAGATTCATTTCTACTCTCTCCAATCTTCTTCACCAGAAAATCTGATCCCTCTCTCTCTCTCTTCCTGAATGCTCTAAGTTATCCTCAAATAGAAAGTGGTTCTCTAACAACCGAAAAAAAAAACACTTTTCTTGCAAATTCAGGAAAAGGGTTTGAAGATTTTCTTGGGAAAGTGATTTCCAGATTTGAATTTTAAGAAAAGGCTATGTGGAACAACAAAAAGATTTTTCTGGCAAGGGGGTTAAACATGTTCAGGTCAGAGATTTTTTTGTGCTTTCATATGATTTAGACTAATGGATTTTTCCTGGCTTCTGATTCTGTTTGAATTGAATTACAACTTCCTGCTGATTTTCATTCTTGTCAGTAACGAAAAACTTCTTTTTGGATTTTCTTTGGTCTCTTCCTTTTTGGAATTTACTGGTTTTTGAGTGTTAATGATTTTTATTAACTAGAGTTTTCAATTTTGTATAATTTTGAATGCCTTACTTGGTAGTCTTAGCTGTACCCCGTTGGTTTTTTCTTCTAATTGGTGTGGAATATCCTTTCAAATGTATACGGACTTGAATGAATTTTCATGCCCCTGTTTTTTTAAAAGATTTAAGAAAAAAATTATTTTCTATGTTTCTCCTCTGAAATTTGTGGCATGTGAAGCCATGTCAAAAACATATAATTGGAGCCATGCTATACTCTTCAAGCTAAGAATTTTCCCTAAGAACACTATCATTTGAATGAGCAATGTTTCTCTCAATTTCTAGTGGAATGGAGATAGTCCATTTTAGTGTTCATATTTTATTTGTTGTATCTAACAGGTATACATGATGATGGTACTAGAGACATCTTTAGACTTTTAATATTTAAAATCTGAACCCTGAAATCGATTCATTTGAGATGGAGAGGATCCTATTCCCATTTCAACTTAATCAGATTTGATCAACTTTTGTTTAAAATGTAATATGTAACATTTAATTAATTTGTACTGCCTTTTCAACAAATGTGTGGTGTTTGAAGTTCAGGTGTCAATCCTGTTTTTTCAATTAATTTTTACTTCCTTATTTCCACTTGACTCTGCTCTTCGTAACATAATAAAGTTGCAGGATGTCCACCAGTATAATTCGTTCACTGAAATGTTGGGGCCAGAGAGTCCTGCAAAGGTTCTTCCTGGAGTTGAAACCATTGAAGAAGGTAACCACTGCTTTTTTTTAAATTTCTTGTGTTTCACTTCTTGTATGGTGATAAAGTTTATCCATCTAGGCAAAAAGAAGTTAATTGTTCTGTCAAATAGTTGTAAATAATTTTGTGCTTGTAGCAGAAAATATTCCGGTGACATTTTTAAGATTCAAAACTTTGTTGTGCATAATAGTAATAGGAACAGTGACTAATAATAATAGAATTTACAATAGTAATAGACCCAATTGAATTTACAATATTAATAGACCCAATAAGTGGCTTAGAAATTCTTTTCAATCTGATTAGGATCAGTTGTTGTAACCCCATAGAATTGGTTTTGTTGTAGTATATGAGTCAGGGCATTAGATTTTGTTGTAGTATATCTTGCAAGGTGATTTCCTTTGGGTTTAGGTGAGGAACTATTTTGTGTTAAAATTGGTTGATTGTAATGGCTTGGAGTTTGTTTAGCACTTCTCTGTTTTGCAACGCTATTATAAGTTCTTTAAATAGTTCTATGGTGAAAATTGTTGTGCTTTCGTACCATACTCATGTTAGTAGTTTGTTTATTATTTGCAATATTCTTGTTATGCATTGTTCTTGATATGCCCAAAAGTTTTTGAGCTAAGTTCCTAAGATTGTTTTGAGTTTATGTGCTCTATACTAGTTAAATCTCATGTAAACGATTTTCATGAACTCTTATAAGCAGTCTCTCTTACCTTATGAAGTTGATGTATCACTTGTTTGTTGCCCCAGTAGTTATTTTCATTTTGTTTTTGGTTGTTTTGGGACCTATATGTAGGTTTTTGTGCTTGATCTTGCCTTAGAGATTAAATTTTTCAACCTTTGACTTACGTATGAGATGTTTTACAAACTTTGCTATTGTTATATTTCATTCTAACGGTTACCTTGTTGATATCAACTCTTTTTTTTAGAAATTGAAAGTTGGACATCCTCTCCTTAAAGCTCTTTTCATATTTGATATTTGTGGCCTCGTTCGTTACTAAAGAACATTTGTATACTTTACATGGGTTTTGAAAGTCATTTTATAGTCTCCCTTGCAAACGGTTTGTTCAAAATAGACATGATTTTGTCTTCATGACAAATGTTAAATTTACAAATCCAAGACTCCTTCGATTTTAACTACTAGTATTTTCCTACCACTTTGAAAAGTCTTTAAGTTTAGTGAAGCATATGTGACTTGTATTTATTAAAGACAATTTTAATTCTAGTTTCAAATTTTGGACCTTGTGAAATGAAATATTTCATGTGACTATTTTGGTTTGAAATTCTTAAGTTAACTTTCTGGCCTTATGGCCATTATTCAACAATTATGTTTGAAATAAGTCGAAGATAAAATTGTGTTTTCAAAGATTAGATGGAATACTCCTATACTCTTGGTTTCAAGAATGGTTTCCTTTAAACCCCTTTTTGAATTTTATCCCTTACGATTTGAACCTCAAATTTTGGTTTGAAACTTAAGTCATCAGTTGAAGTAATCCAGGACCCTTTTAGTTGAAAGGTTTGTGTCGAAAATGTTAATGTCAATGATTGCTCGGTTTTGTTTTTAAGCACATAACTATGTTTATAATTTCAGGTTGAAATTCTTTTAAGGCGGGAAGAATGTTACACTCCAAATCTTTTTAAGCAATTTTACAATGTGAATAATATCTCAAGTAAATTTTATGTTTTTCAATAGGGTTTTTTATTGTTTTTGTAGTGCTTTGACTTATATTGTTGTAAATATGTTGTAGTATGTTTATTTCTCTTGATGGTTCTTTTATCATGCTTTGGACCCATTTGGGTTCGGGGGGTGACAGTTGTGGCTTTTGATTTACTTTTCTCTAGCATGTTACTTAAATTTGTTGATGTACAATAGATTAGAATTTATTGCGTATGTGATATTGCATATTTTGGTGCTTTGACTATTTCCTCCTAGAGTCTCATTTAGAATCAAATGGGTAAGGATTTGAATAGGCAAGTAAACTAAAGTGAATGATCAAAATGTTTCCCATCATGAATTTGTTTCCAATTGAAGCTTATGCATGTGCACTTGGCTAAATGAGGTACTGTGACTTAATTTCTTTTCTCTAATCATGTTGATGGCAAACAATGGGTTGGAATTCTGACCACATGGTGATTTCTCTACTGTTGATGATAATTGTGATTTTTTTGGTAATGGCAATGACGATGAGGACTTGTCCACATCAATACGCTGCTTGACATTCTTGGAGAAGATCCTCAACCTTCACAATCACAAGTAGGTTCTTCAATATTTTTGCTCTCTAAATTCTATAATTTGATGTTTTTTTTTATTTGTTGAGGAAAATTCAATTATGTAGGTCAAATAGTGTGTGTAGTAACTAGTCAGCTAGTACTTTAAAAAACCCACCCTAGATAGTAGTGTGTTTCTCTCAATCATTGAATTTTGAATTTATGCTACACTCTGTTTATCTTAAAACTTAATTGAGAAGAAACTTCCCCAAAGCATAGCTATTGATTTGACCCTAAAAGAAATAATTGAAATGGGTTTTCATTGTCGAGGGGGGTTTATGAGAAGGGTAAGACTTACGTACAGTACTTAGATGTTGTTCCCTTAGTTCCCTTCTTAAGATTCTACTATATGGATTTTTTCTTACAAGATGAAAGTGTAATTTTTAATTAAATAGCCACATGACTAAATCTTAAGAGGGTAACTTAAGGAACATTATCTAAGATACTGTACCTAAGTTTTGTCCTTGAGAATTATCACCTCTTGTCAAAATCTCAACTTTTATGAAGTTAGAGCACATAGTGCTAGTAGTGGAGGTTGTAGAAATGGTGATTTTGGTTTGATTGAAAATTTTATTTGGTATTTGTAGCCTAGCTTACAATAAACCTTTTATTTTTGAATGGCATTGAATATGGTCATACGTGCTAAGGTGATTTAGTAATTCTTGGATTGATATAAGTGTTATTAGTTTCCTTTGTTACATGATAATATTTTGTTTCCTTCTATATCTAAACATGGCAACCAATGTATCCTTCCTTGCATTGTTTTCTAATTTAACCTAATGTCTGGACATACAGAGCTGAATAGTCCCCATGGAGTTTGGAAATAAATTCTTGCATTTAATTGGGTAATCAGTGACTTGATTAAACTGTGATTGCATGATTTATTTTCTTCCCTTTTTTTATATGGTTGACATGCATAATACTTTCCTTATACATTGGTCTTGAAGATTTGAATTCAAATTTAAAGTTGATTGATCAATTTAAGGGAAGTCTTGAAAGGGCATTTAAAGGTGAAATCATTTCTAATCAATGACAATTAAATCTTTTTTCAACTATTTCCAAGATGAGGTTTTGGAAAGAAAGTTATCATAAATGCTTTCAATGTTAAAAGATTTTCTTTTGGAAACTAATTTGATTTAAAATGGGGATGGAATTTGGTAAGTAATAAAATATGGTTGGGTATTAAATGCTTACATGTCTACATGTTTTGATGATCACATACTCCCATGCTTTGATTATTAAATGCTCACATATCTACATGCTTTAATAATGATATGCTCTTATGTGAACATGCTTTGATGATCACATGCTCCCATGTTCTTACATGCTTGTATGCTCACTTGCTAGTATGCTTTCATGTGCACATGCTTGTGTGCTCTCATGTGCACATGCTTGTGTGCTCTCTTCTATTGACCTTCACATGCTTGATTGTCTTTCATATGATCCTTTTTTTGCTTTGTGTTTTATCTATTTCACATGACCCATAGAGGAACACTCTAGGGCTTAGATGTATGTGTGTGGTCAAATAGACCTATAAGATAGACACCACTTGACCATTATCGAGCTATGATATTTGAAAGCTGGCTACGGCTAGGCAAGTTTGGGATGCCTAACCTAGTCTAGTAGGTAGATCTTCATGGAGTCATGTTTTAGTTCTTGGACTGATAACTAGGTGGTGACTCCTTCATCTCTTTTTAAGCAATGATCACATTCTCCCATGCTCACATGCTCCAATACTCACATGCTTTGATAATCCCATGGTACCATGCTAATATTCTTTGATGATCACATGCTCCCATGCTCACATGCATTGATATTCACATGTTTGATATCAACACACATTTGCACACATTTGGATGATGATGAGTCTATATGCCTGGAGATTTAAATGATCATGCGATTGGATGTTCGTGTGCTCAAATGTCTTGACAATTGTGCTTGAATGTTGAGATGATTGGACGGTAAGAGGTATGTGTACTTGGGTGCTTAAATGCTTAGATGCTTGTTTGCTCTGTCATCACATGCTTGTATGCTCTCATGCTAACATGCTTGTATACTCTCATGCTTAAGTGCTCATAAGTTCAATTAAGTGTCATTCCTTCATAAGATTTATTCACTAATTCTCATTAAGCATCAATCCTTTTTTTGAATCCACATGTGCACACACTTGGATATCGATATATCTATATTTTTGGAGACTAATGTGCTCATCCATTTTGATGCACGTACATGCTAATGCTCACTAGTTCTTACATGCTTGGTTGCTTACATTTTTAAATGCTACGATAATGGCATGCTCCCATGCTCACATGCTTGATTGCTCACATACTTGGATGCTTATAGGTTGGAATGCTCACATGCTCTCATGATTTGATGATTACATACTCCTATGCTAACAAGATTTGGTGATGACATGCTCCTATGCTCATATACTTTGATTATGACATGCTCCCACGCTCACATACATTGATATTCATATGTTTGATATCCATACACATATGCACATACTTGGATGATGATATGTCTATAGGCTTGGAGGTTTAAGTGATCATGTAGTTTGGCATTCATGCGCTCAAATGCATTAACAATTATGCTTGAATGTAAAGTTGATTGGGTGATTAGAGGTATGTATACTTGGGTGCCGAAATGCTCATATGCTTGTATGCTCTCACGATCACATTCTTACATGCTCTCACGATCAAATGCTTGTATGTTCTCATGCTTTGTTGATAATATGCTCACATGTGTACTTGCTTTGATGATCACAAACTCACATGTTTACTTGCTTTGGTGATCATATGCTCCAATGTTTAGATGCTTTGATGTTCAAATTCTTCATTGATCACATGCTGCGATGATTGTATGCTCACATGCCTACATTCTTTGACGATCACATGCCCACTTGCTTGTATAACTTCACACTCATATGCTTGGATGCTTTGATGATTACATGCACCTACATTCAAATGCTTTGATATTTTCATGCTCACAAGAATTGATAATCACACATTTAATATCCCTACACATGTGCACTCACTTAGATACTAATATGTCTATAAGCTTGGAGGCTTAAGTGATCAGGTAGTTAGACGTTCATGCACTCAGAAGCTCTGACGATTTTGCTTGAATGCTAAGGTGATTACGAGAATAAAGGTATATGTACTTAGGTTCTTCAATGCTCATATGCTCGTATGCTCTAGTGATCACATGCTCAAATACTTGTATACTCTCTTGCTTAAATGCTCACATTTAAATTAAGTGTCACTCATTCGTAAAATTTATTTTTTAACCACATGTGCACACACTTGAATGACGATAAATCTACAAGCTTGGAGGCTTTGATGATCGTGCTTAAATCCTAAGGTGATTGGATGGTAAGATGTATACGTATTTGGATGCTTAAATGCTGATGTGCTTGTATGTTCACATGCGTTGTTGATCACATGCTCACACATCTACTTCCTTTAATGATCATATGCTTCTACGTTCACATGTTTTGATGTTCACTTGCTTTTATGTTTACATGCTTTGAGGATCACACACTTCTATGTTCACATGCTTTGATGATCGTATGCTCCCATGTCTACTTGCTTAGATGATTACATAAAAGTTCACATCTTTTGATATTCACATACTTCTATGTTCACATACTTTAATGATCATGCACTTCTATGTTCACATGCTTTGATGATCGTTTGCTCCTATGTCTACATGCTTTGAAGAAAACTTGTCCACTTGCCTATATGCCTTAATGCTCATATGCTCAGACACTTCTATGATTGGATGCTCCTATGTTAACATGCTTCTTTGATGATCACATGTTTGATGATCATATGCTCCCATGCCTACATACTTTGATGATCACATGTTTGATGATCATATGCTCCCATGCCTACATACTTTGATGATCACATGTCTTGATGATCATACACTTCTATGTTCACATGCTTTGATGATCATTTGCTCCTATGTCTACATGCTTTGAAGAGAACTTGTCAACTTACCTATAGGCCTTAATGCTCATATGCTCGGACAATTCTATGATTGGATGCTCCTATGTTAACATGCTTCTTTAATGGTCACATGTTTTGATGATTATATGCTCCCATGCCTACATGCTTTAACGATCACATGCCCATTTGCTTGTATATTTCATGCTCATACGTTTGGACGATTTGATGGTTATATGCTCCTACGTTCAAATGCTTTGATAATCGCATGATCACAAGCATTGATATTCACTTGTATGATATCCACACACACGTGCACACACTTGGATGCTAATATGTGTATAGGCTTGGAGGCTTAAGTGATCATGTAGTTGGATGTTTGTACGCTCAAACACTTTGACGATTTTGCTTGAATGCTAAGGTGATTGGTAGATTTGAGGTATGTGTGTACTTGGGTTCATAATTGCTCATATGCTTTATGCTCTAATGATCACGTGATTGTATGCTCTCATGATCAAGTGCTAGAATTCTCTCATGCTTAAATATTTACATATAAATTAAGAGTCACTCATTCATAAGATTTATTTTTTAACCACATGTGCACACACTTTATTGACTATATATCTATACGCTTGGAGACTGAAACATTCATGTAGTTGGATGCTCGGGCATTCACATGCTTTTATGATCATGCTTAAATCCTAAGGTAATTGAAAGATAAGATGTATATGTACTTTGAGGCTTAAATGCTCATGTGTTTGTTGATGCAGGAGACACAAGAAGATTATTATTTAGTATTATTTATATTTGCAAGCCCATTGTATTTTTATGTTTTAGGTCCTATTAATTTATTGGGCTTTTAGTATTTTAATTTAGAAGTAAGGTTATTTTTATAATAAGGCAATTAGGGTTTCCTAGCCAATTAGAACTAGGGTTTAGTAATCCTTTATAAGGAACCTATTGTACTCCTTGAGGAGATAGTTAATATTTTGATGAATGAAAACAATGGCCATTTGGTCTTTCTTTGGTCTGGTGCTGACTCCAGGTCCACCCTAGGTGCTGACTCCTAGTGGTTTCCTCGCTTGGTGCTGACTCCAAGCAAGGCCTAGGTGCTGACTCCTAGGTCATATCCCTTTATTTTATTGTTGTTTCAATTTTGTTCTGGTTGTCCTGCGTCATTTGTATGTTCACATGCTTTGTTGATCTCGTGCTCACATGTTTACTTGCTTTGATGATCATATGCTCTCACGTCTACTTGCTTTGATGATCATATGCTTTTATCTTCACATGTTTTGATGTTTACATGCTTTGATGATTACACACTTCTACATTCACATGCTTTGATGATCTTATGCTTCTATGTCTATATGGTTTGATGAGAACATGTCCTCTCTCCTATGTTAACATGCTTCGTTGATCACATGCATTTTAATTCACACGCCACGATAATAGAGTGCTTCCATGTTTACATGATGATAGAGTGTTTCCATGTTTACATGCTTTGATGATCACTTGCCCACTTGCTTGTATGCCTTTGAGCTTATACGCATGGAAATTTGATGATTACCTACTCCTATTTTGAAATGCTTCGATGGTCGCATGCTCATGTGCATTGATATTCACATGTTTGATATCCACACACATGTGTGCACACTTGGATGATGAAATGTCTATTGGCTTAAAGGCTAAAATGATCGTGTAGTAGGAAGTTTGTACACTCAAATGCGTTGATGATTTTGCTTGAATGTTGAGATGATTAGGAGATTAGAGTTATGTGTACTTGGGTGCTTAAATGCTCATATGCATGTATGCTCTCATGATCACATGCTTTGTTGATAACCTACTCACATTTGTCATTGCTTTGATGATAACATGCTCATATGTCTACTTGCTTTGATGATCACATGCTCCTATGTTCACATGCTCCTATGTTCACATGCTTTGATGCTTTGTTGATAACCTACTCACATTTTTCTTGGCTTTGATGATAACATGTTTAAATGTGTACTTGATTTGATGATCACATGCTCCTATGTTACATGCTTTGATGTTCACATGCTTCTATGTTCACATGTTTCGATGATCATATGCTCCCTTTTCTACATGCTTTGATGATTGTATGCTCCCATGCCTATAAGCTTTGATGAGAACATGTCCACCAGCTTGTATGCCTTGATGCTTATATGGTCGGACACTTTTTTGATTGCATGCTCCTATGTTCACATGCTTTGTTGATCACATGCTTCTATGTTCACATGCCTTGATGATAGTAAGCTCCCTTGTGTATGTGATTTTTTTTATCACATACCCATTCGCCTATATGCCTTCAAGTTCATATGCTCGGACACATTGATGACTACCTACACCTATGTTGAAATACTTTGATGATTGCATGCTCACATGCATTGATATTCACATATTTGAGATCCACACAAATGTGCACACATGTGGTTCTTGAAATGTATACTGGTTTGGAGGCATAAGTGATCGTGTTGTTGGAGGTACGTGCGCTTAAATGCTTAGACGATTGTGCTTAAATGCTGAGGAGAATAGGAGATTAGAGTTATGTGTACTTGGATGCTTAAATGCTCAGATTCTTATATGCTTGTATACTCACATGATCACATGCTTGTATGCTCTCATGCTTAAATGCTCATAATTAAATTAACCTTATAAGATATATTATTTACCCACATGTGCACACACTTGAATGAAGATATATCTATATATTTAAAGGCTAATATGCTAATGTAGTTGGATGCTCGAGCGCTCACATGCTTTGATGATCGTGCCTAGATCCTAAGTTGAATGGACAACAAGATGTATGTGTCCTTTTTTTCTTTTGAGAATCATATATATATATATATATATATGTACTTGGATGCTTAAATGCTCATTTGCTTGTATGTTAACATGCTTTGTTGATCTTGTGCTCACATGTGTTCTTGCTTTAACGATCAGAAGCTCACATGTCCACTTGCTTTGTTGTTCACATGCTTTGATAATCGCATGCTCAAAAGCATTGATATTCACTCGTATGATATCCACACACATGTGCACACACTTAGATGCTAATATGTTTATAGCCTTGGACGCTTAAGTAATCATGTAGTTGGACGTTCATGCGCTCAAACGCTTTGACGATTTTGCTCGAATGCTGAGGTAATTCGTGGATTTGAGGTATGTGTACTTGGGTTCTTAAATGGTTATATGCTTGTATGCTTTAATGATCATATGCTTGTATGCTCTCATGATCAAATGCTTGTATACTCTCATGCTCAAATACTTACATATAAATTAAGTGTCACCCCTTCATAAGATTTATTTTTTTACCACATGTGCACGCACTTGAATGACGATATATCTATATGCTTGGAAACTGAAACACTCATGTAGTTGGATGCTTAGGCACTCACATGCTTTGGTGATCATACTAAAATCCTAAGGTGATTGGATAGTAAGATGTATGTGTACTTGAATGCTTAAATGCTCATGTGCATGTATGTTCAATGCTTTTTTGATCACGTGCTCACATGTGTACTTGCTTTGAAAATCATTTGCTCACATGTCTACTTGCTTAGATGATCACATGCTTTTACGTTCATATGTTTTCATATTCACATACTTCTATGATCATGCTTTCATAATCATATGCTCCTATGTCTACATGCTTTGACGAGAACATGTCCATTTGCCTCTATGCCTTGATACTCATATGCTTGGACACTTTTATGATTGGATGCTCTTGTGTTATCATGCTTCGTTGATCACATGTATTTAAGTTCACATGCCACGATGATAACGTGCTTCCATGTTTACATGCTTTGATGATCACATGCCCACTTGCCTATATGACTTCGAGCTCATATGCTTGGATGCTTTAATGATTACCTACTCCTATTTTGAAATGCTTCAATGACCAATGCTCATATGCATTGATATTCTCATGTTTTATATCCATATACATGTTCACACACTTGGATAATGAAATGTCTATTGGCTCGAAGGCTAAAGTGATCGCGTAGTAGGATGTTTGTATGCTCAAATGCGTTGATGATTGTGCTTGAATGCTGAGATGATTGGGTAATTAGAGGTATGTGTACTTTGATGCTTCAATGCTCATACGAATGTACGCTCTCATGATCACATGCTTGTATGTTCACATGCTTAGTTGATAACCTACTCACATTTGTCTTTGCTTTGATGATAAAATGCTCACATGTCTAGTTGCTTTGGTGATCACATGCTCCTTTGCTCACATGTCTACTTGGTTTGGTGATCACATGCTCCTTTGCTCACATGATTTGATGTTCACACGTTTTGATGATCGTGTGCTCCCATGTCTGCATGCTTTGATGATCACATGTCCGTATACATGTATGCCATTATTCTCATATGCTTGGATGCTTTGATGATTACTTGCTTATATGTTCAAATGTTTTGACGATTGCATGCTCACATGCATAGATATTCACAAGTTTGATATCCACACACATGTGCACACACGATGATCATGCAATAGGCTTGGAGGCAAATGTGATCGCGTTGTCAGATGTACATGCGCTTAAATGCTTTGACGATTATGCTTGAATGCTGAGGGAATTGGGAGATTAGAGGTATATGTACTTGGGTGCTTCAATACTTATATGCTTGTATACTCTCACGATCACATTCTCATTACTCTCAAGATCAAATGCTTGTATGTTTTCATGCATTGTTGATAACATGCTCACATGTGTACTTGCTTTAATGATCACACGCTCACATGTCTACATGCTTTGGTGATCACACACTCCAATGTTTAGATGCTTTGTTGTTTAAATTCTTTAACGGTCACATGTCCACTTGCTTGTATAACTTCATGCTCATATGCTTGGATGATTTGATGATTACATGCTCCTACGTTCACATGCTTTGATAACTGCATACTCACAAGCATTGATATTCACTCGTATGATTTCCACACACATGTGCACACACTTGGAAGCTAATATGTGTATAGGCTTGGAGGCTTAAGTGATCATGTAGTTAGATGTTCGTGCGCTCAAATGCTTTGATGATTTTGCTTGAATGCTATGGTGATTTGTAGATTTGAGGTATGTGTACTTGGGTTCTTAAATGCTCATATGCATGTATGCTTTCATGATCAAATGCTTATATACGTTCACGCTTAAAAGCTTACATATAAATTAAGTGTCATTCCTTCATAAGATTTATTTTTCAACCACATTTGCACACACTTGAATGACGATATATCAATATGCTTGTAGACTGAAACGCTTATGTAGTTGGATGCTTGGGCAATCACATGCTTTGATGATTTTGTTGAAATCCTAAGGCGATTGGATGGTAAGATGTATGTGTACTTGGATTCTTAAATGCTCATGTGCGTGTACATTCAATGCTTTGTAGATCACGTGCTCACATGTATACTTGCTTTGATGATCATTTACTCACATCTCTACTTGCTTAGATGATCACATGCTTTTTTGTTCACATGTTTTGATATTCACATGCTTCTATGTTCACAAGCTTTGATGATCGTATGTCCACTTGCCTATATGCTTTAATGCCTATATTCTCGGACACTTTTATGATTGGATGTTCCTTTGTTAACATGCTTCGTTGATCACATTCATTTAAGTTCACATACCACGATGATAGAGTGCTTCCATGTTTACATACTTTGATGATCACATGCTCATTTACCTGTATGCCTTCAAGCTCATATGCTTGGACGCTTTGATGATTACCTACTCCTATTTTGAAATGCTTTGATGATTGCATTCTCACATGCATTGATATTCACATATTTGATATCCACACACATGTGCACACACTTGGATGATGAAATATCTATTTGCTCAAAGGCTAAAGTGATCATGTAGTAGGATGTTTTTATGCTCAAATGCGTTGACGATTGTGCTTGAATGCTGAGATGATTGGAAGATTAGAGGTATGTGTTCTTGTGTGCTTAAATGCTCACATGCATGTACGCTCTCATGATCACATGCTTGTATTTTCACATGCTTTATTAATAACCTACTCACATTTGACTTTGCTTTGATGATAAAATGCTCACATGTCTACTTGCTTTAGTGATCACATGCTCCTATGCTCACATTCTTTGATGTTCAAAAGGTTCGATGATCGTATACTCTCATGTCTACATGCTTTGCTAATCGCATGCCCACTACCATCATTCTTCTATGATTGGGCGCTTTGATGATTACTTGCTCATATGTTCAAGTGCTTTGACGATTGCATGCTCACTTGCATTGATATTCACAAGTTTGATATCCACACACAAGTGCAGACACGATGATTGTGAAATGTCTATAGGCTTGAAGGCATAAGTGATCGTGCTATTGGATGTATGTGTGCTCAAATACTTTGACAATTGTGCTTGAATGCTGAGGTGATGCAAGATTAAAGGTACGTGTACTTGGGTGCTTAAATGCTTATATGCTTGTATTCTCTCATAATCACATTCTTGTTCGCTCTCATGATCAAATGCTTGTATGTTCTCATGCTTTGTTGACAACATGCTCACATTTGTACTTGCTTTGATAATCACATGCTCACATGTCTACATACTTTGGTTATCACATGCTCCAAAGTTTAGATGCTTTGATGTTCAAATTCTTTGATGATCACATGTTTTGATGATCATATGCTCCCATGCCTACATGCTTTAACGATCACATGCCTGCTTGCTTCTATAACTTTATGCTCATACGTTTGGACAAATTAGTGATTACATGCTCCTATGTTCAAATGCTTTAATAATCGCATGCACACAAGTATTGATATTCACTTGTATGATTTCCACACACATGTGCACACATTTGGAAGCTAATATGTGTATAGGTTTGGAGAATTAAGTGATCATGTAGTTGGAAGTTCATGCCCTGAGATGCTTTGATGATTTTCTTGAACAATGGGGTGATTAGTGGATTTGAGGTATGTGTCTTGGCTTTTTATATGCTCATATGCATATATGCTCTAATGATCACATACTTGTATGCTCTCAAGATCAAATGCTATATACACTAACGCTTAAATGCTTACATATAAATTAAGTGTCACTTCTTCATAAGATTTATTTTTTAACCACATTTGCACACACTTGAATGAAGATATATCGATATGCTTATAGACTAAAACACTCAAGTAGTTGGATGATTAGGCTCTTACATGCTTTGATGATCGTGCTTAAATCCTAAAGTGATTGGATCGTAAGATGTATGTGAACTTGGATGCTTAAATGCTCATGTGTTTGTACGTTCAATGCTTTATTGATCACGTGCTCACATGTGTACTTCCTTTGACGATCATTTGCTCACATGTCTACTTGCTTAGATGATCACATGCATTTATGTTCACATGTTTTGATATTCACATGCTTCTATTTTCACACGCTTTGATGATCGTATGCTCCTATGTCTACATGCTTTGACGAGAACATGTCAACTTGCCTATATGCCTTAATGCTCATATGTTCAGATACTTTTATGATTGAATGCTGCTCCTATGTTAACATGCTTTGTTGATCACATGCATTTAAGTTCACATGCCACGATGATAGAGTGCTTCCATGTTTACATACTTTGATGATCACATGCCCAATTGCCTGTATGCCTTTGAGCTTATATGCTTTGACGCTTTGATGATTACCTACTCCTATTTTGAAATGATTCGATGATAGCATGCTTACATTCATCAATATTCACATGTTTGATATCCATACACATGTGCACACACTTGGATGATGAAATGTCTATTGGCTCGAAGGCAAAAGTGATCGTATAGTAGGACATTTTAACACTCAAATGAGTTGATGATTGTGCTTGAATGCTGAGATGATTGGAAGATTAGAGGTATGTGTACTTGGGTGCTTAAATGCTTATATGCATGTATGCTCTCATGATCACATGCTTGTATGTTCACAGGCTTTATTGATAACCTACTCACATTTGACTTTGCTTTGATGATAAAATGCTCACATGTCTACTTTCTTTAATGATCATATGCTCTCATGCTCACCTTCTTTGATGTTCACATGTTTCGATGATCGTATGCTCCCATGACTATATGCTTTAATGATCACATGCCACCTACATATATGCCATCTTTCTCATTTGATTGGACGCTTTGATGATCACTTGCTCATATATTCAAATGCTTTGATGATTGCATGCTCACCTGCGTCAAAATTCACATGTTTGATATTCACACACAAGTGCACACATGACGATCATGAAATGTCTATAGTCTTTGAGGCATAAGTGATGGTGTTGTCGGACGTACGCGTGCTCAAATGCTTTGATGATTATGCTTGAATGCTAAGGGAATTGGGAGATTAGAGGTATATGTACTTGGGTGCTTCAATACTTATATGCTTGTATACTCTCACGATCACATTCTTATTGCTCTCAAGATCAAATGCTTGTACGTTTTCATGCATTGTTGATAACATGCTCACATGTGTACTTGCTTTAATGATCACATGCTCACATGTCTACATGCTTTGGTGATCACACACTCCAATGTTTAGATGCTTTGTTGTTTAAATTCTTTAATGATCACATGTCCTCTTGCTTGTTTAACTTCATGCTCATAAGTTTGGATGATTTAAAGATTACATGCTCCTATGTTCAAATGTTTTGATAATCGCATGCTCACAATAATTAATTTTCACTCGTATGATATCCACACACATGTGCACACATTTGGAGGCTAATATGTGTATAGGCTTGGAGGCGTAAGTCATTATGTAGTTGGGTATTCGTGCGCTTAAACGCTTTGACGATATTACTTAAATGCTAAGGTAATTGGTAGGTTTGAGGTATGTATACTTGAGTTTTTAAATGCTCATATGCATGTATACTCTAATGATCACATGCTTGTACGCTCTCATGATCAAATGCTTATATACTCTCACGCTTAAATGCTTTCATCTAAATTAAGTCACTCCTTCATAAGATTTATTTTTTAACCACATTTGCACACACTTGAATGGTGATATATCGATATGCTTGGAGATTGAAACATTCATGTAGTTGGATGTTCAGGCACCCACATACTTTGATGATTGTGCTTAATTCCTAAAGTGATTGGACAGTAAGATGTATGTGTACTTGGATGCTTAAATGCTCATGTGCTTGTATATTCAATGCTTTGTTGATTACGTGCTCACTTGTGTACTTGCTTTTACGATCATTTGCTCACATGTCTACTTGCTTAGATGATCACATGCTTTTATGTTCACATGTTTTGATATTCACATGCTTTTATGTTCACATTCTTTGATGATCATACACTTCTATGTTCACAAGCTTTGATGATCATATGCTCGTATGTCTACATGCTTTGACGAGAACATGTCCATTTGCCTATATGCCTTAATATTCATATGCTCGAACACTTTTATGATTGGATGCTCCTATGTTAACAAGCTTCATTGATCACATGCATTTAAGTTCACATGCCACGATGACAAAGTGGTTCCATGTTTACATGCTTTAATGATCACATTCCCACCTGCCTGTATGCCTTCGAGCTCATATGCTTGGACGCTTTGATGATTACCTATTCCTATTTTGAAATGCTTCGATGATCGCATGCTCACATGCATTGATATTTGCATGTTTGATATCCGTACACATGTGCACACACTTGAATGATGAAATGTCTATTAGCTCGAAGGCTAAAGTGATCATGTAGTAGGACGTGTTTATGCTCAAATGTGTTGATGATTGTGCTTAAATGCTAAGATGATTGGGAGATTAGAGGTATGTGTACTTGGGTGCTTAAATACTCATATGCGTGTATGCTTTCATGATCACGTGCTTGCATGTTTACATGCTTTGTTGATAACCTACAATAGTTTGACTTTCCTTTGATGATAAAATGCTCATATGTCTACTTGCTTAAATGATCACATGCTCCAATGCTTACATTTTTTGATGTTCACGTGTTTCGATGATCGTATGCTCCCATGTCTATATGCTTTAATGATCACATGCCATTTACCTGTATGCCATCATTCTCATATGACTGGATGCTTTGATGATTACTTGCTCATATGTTCAAATGCTTTGATGATTGCATACTCACATGCATCGATATTGACATGTTTGATAACCACGCACAAGTGCACACGTGATGATTGTGAAATGTCTATAGTCTTGGAGGCATAAGTGATCATGTTGTCAAACGTACGTGTGCTCAAATACTTTGACGATTATGCTTGTGCTGAGGAGATTGGGAGATTAGAGGTATGTGTACTTTGGTGCTTAAATGCTCATAGGCTTGTATGCTTTAACAATCACATTCTCACTTGCTCTCATGACTAAGTGCTTGTATGTTCTCATGCTTTGTTGATAACATACTCACATTTGTACTTGCTTTGATGATCACATGCTCACATGTCTACATGCTTTGGTGATCACATGCTCCAATGTTTAGATGCTTTGATGTTCAAATTCTTTCATGATCACATGTTTTGTTGATCATATGCTCCTATGCCTATGTGCTTTAACAATCACATGCCTGCTTGCTTCTTCGTGCGCTCAATCGCTTTGATGATCACATGCTCACATGTCTACATGCTTTGGTGATCACATGCTCCAATGTTTAGATGCTTTGATGTTCAAATTCTTTCATGATCATATGCTCCTATGCCTATGTGCTTTAATGATCACATGCCCGTTTGCTTGTTCGTGCGCTCAATCGCTTTGGAAATTTTGCTAAAATGCTAAGGTGATTGGTAGATTTAAGGTATGCATACTTGGGTTCTTAAATTCTCATATGCATGTATGCTCTAATGATCATATACTTGTATGCTCTTTTGATCAAATGCTCATATACTCTCATGCTTAAATGCTTACATATAAATTAATTGTCACTGCTTCATAAGATTTATTTTTTGACCACATTTGCACACACTTGAATGAAGATATATCGATATGCTTGGAGACTGAAATGCTCATGTAGTTGGATGCTCGAGCATTCACGTGCTTCGATGATCGTGCTTAAATCTAAAGGTGATTGGACGGTAAGATGTATGTGTACTTGGATGCTTAAATACTCACGTGCTTGTGTATTTAATGCTTTATTGATCATGTGCTCTTTAATTGTCACTGCCTCATAAGATTTATTTTTTGACCACATTTGCACACACTTGAATGAAGATGCTTGGAGACTGAAATGCTCATGTAGTTGGATGCTTGAGCATTCACGTGCTTCGATGATCGTGCTTAAATCTAAAGGTGATTGGACGGTAAGATGTATGTGTACTTGGATGCTTAAATACTCATGTGCTTGTGTATTTAATGCTTTATTGATCATGTGCTCTTTGACGATTATTTGCTCACATGTCTATTTTCTTAGAGGGTCACATATTTTTATGTTCATATGTTTTGATATTCACATGCTTCTATGTTCACATGCTTTGATGATCATATACTTTCATGTTCACATGCTTTGATGATGGTATTCTCTTGTCTATTTGCTTTGACGAGAAATGTCCACTTGCCTATATGCCATAATGCTCATATGCTAGGACACTTTTATGATTGGATTCTCCCATGTTAACATGCTTCGTTGATTATGAGCATTTATTTTCACATGCCACAATAATGGAGTGCTTCCTTGTTTACATGCTTTGATGATCACATGCCCACTTGCCTATATGCCTTCGAGATCATATGCTTGGACACCTTGATGATTACCTACTACTATTTTGAAATGCTTCGATGTTCACATGCTCACATGCATTGATATTCACATATTTGATATCCATACACATGTGCACACACTTGGATAATGAAATGTCTATTGGCTCGAAGGCTAAAGTGATCATGTAGTAGTACATTTTTATGCTCAAATGTGTTGACGATTGTGCTTGAATGCTGAAATGGTTGGGAGATTAGGGGTATGTGTACTTGGGTGCTTAAATGCTCATATGCATGTATACTCTCATAATCACATGCTTGTATGTTCACATGCTTTGTTGATAACCTACTCACATTTGACTTTGTTTTGATGATAAAATGCTGACATTTCTACTTGCTTTAATGATCACATTCTCCTATGCTCACATTCTTTGATGTTCACATGTTTTGATGATCGTATGCAATGTCTACACGCTTTGAAGATCAAATGCCCACTTACACGTATGCCATCATTCTCATATGATTGGACATTTTGATGATTACTTGCTCATATGTTCAAATGATTTAATGATTGCATGCTCACATGCATTGATATTCACATATTTGATATTCGCACACAAATGCACACATGATGAACGTGAAATGTCTATAGGCTTAGAGGCATAAGTGATCGTGTTGTTGGACGTATGTGCACTTAAATACTTTGACGATTGTGCTTGAATGCTGAAGAGATTGTTAGATTAAAGGTATGTGTACATGGGTGGTTAAATGCGCATATACTTCTATGCTCTCGCGATCACATTCTTGTTTACTCTCATGATCCCTTGACAACTATGCTTGAATGCCGTGGAGATTGGGAGATTAGAGATATGTGTACTTGGGTGCTTAAATGTTCTAATGCTCATATGCATGTATGCTCTCATGATCATATACTTGTATGCTTTCATGCTTAAATGCACGCACTTAAATTAAGAGCCAGTCCTTCACAAGGTTTATTTTTTAACCACATGTGCACACATTTGAATGACGATATTTCTATATGCTTGGAGGCCGATACGCTCATTTAGTTGGATTCTCGGGTGCTCATATGCTTTTATGATCGTGCTTAAATCCTAGGGTGATTGGATAGTAAGATGTATGTGTACTTGATGCTTAAATGCTCATGTGCTTGTATGTTCACAAGCTTCATTGATCACGTGTTCACATTTGTACTTGCTTTGATGATCATATGCTCACGTGACTACTTGCTTTGTTGATCACATGCTTCTTTGTTCATATGTTTTGATGTTCACAAGCTTCTGTGTTCACATGTCTTGATGATCACACACTTCCACATTCACATGCTTTAATGATCATATGCTCCCATGTCTACATGCTTTGACGAGAACATGTCCAAGTGCTTGTATCTTCACATACTTTGTTGATCCCATGCTCATATGCGTGTCTATTCTTATGATCACATGCTTTGTTGATAACCTACTCACATTTGTCTTTGCTCTGATGATAACATGCTCACATTCCTACTTGCTTTGATAACCACATGCTTTGATTGTCTTGTGCTTCTATGTTCATATGTTTCGATGATCGTATGCTCCCATGTCTACATGTTTTAATGATCACATGCCCACTTACTTGTATGTCATCATTCTAATATGCTTGGAAGCTTTGATGATTACTTGCTTAGGTTCAATTACTTTGATGATTACTTGTTCACAATTGATATTTACATATTTGATATTCACACACATGTGCACACCCGTGGATCATGAAATGTCTGTAGGCTTTGAGACATAAGTGATTGTCTTGTTGGATGTATGTGCACTCAGATGCTTTGACGATTGTGCTTAAATGCAGAGGAGATTTGGAGAATCGAGGTATGTGTACTTGGGTGCATAAATGCCCATATGCTTGTATGCTCTCACGATCACATTATTGTATGCTCTCATTATCAAATGCTTAGATGGTCCAATGTTCAAATTCTTTGATGATCGCATGCTTCAATGATCGTATGCTCCCATGCCTACATGCTTTGACGATCACATGTCCATTTGCTTGTATGACTTCATGCTCATACGCTTGGATGGTTTGATGATTACATCCACCTACGTTCAAATTCTTTGATAATCGTATGCTCACAAGCATTGATATTCACTTGTATGATACCCATACACATGTGCACACACTTGGATGCTAATATCTTTATAGGCTTGGAGGCTTGATTGATCATTTAGTTAGACGTTCATGCACTCAAACACTTTAATGATTTTGCTTGATTGCTGAGATGATTGATAGATTTGAGGTATGTGTACTTTTGTTCTTAAATGCTCATATGCTGGTATGCTCTAATGATCACATGCTTGTATGCTCTCTTGATCAAATGCTTGTATTCCCTCATGTTTAAATGCTTACATATAAATTAAGTGTCATTCCTTCATAAGATTTATTTTTTAACCACATGTGCACACACTTGAATGACAATATATCCTTATGCTTGGAGACTGAAACGCTTATGTAGTTGGATGCTCAGGCACTCACATGCTTTTGATGATCGTGCTTAAATCCTAAAGTGATTAGATGGTAAGATGTATATGTACTTGGATTCTGAAATGCTCATGTGCTTGTATGTTCACATGTTCACATGTGTACTTGCTTTGACGATCGTTTGCTCACATGTCTACTTGCTTAGATGATCACATGCTTTTATGTTCACATGTTTTAATATTCACATACTTCTTTATTCACATGCTTTGATGATCACACACTTCTATGTTCACATGCTTTGATGATCACACACTTCTATGTTCACATGCTTTAATGATCGCATACTTCTATGTACACATGCTTTGATGATCACACATTTCTATGTTCACATGCTTTGATGCTCGTATGCTCCTATGTCTACATGCTTTGACGAGAACATGATTGTATGCTTGGATGCATTGATGATTACCTACTCCTATTTTGAAATGCTTCGTGATCGTATGCTCACATGCATTGATATTCACATGTTTGATATCCACACACATGTGCACACACTTGGATGATGAAATGTCTAATGGCTTGAAGCCTAAAGGGATCGTGTAGTAGGATGTTCCTGCGCTCAAATGTATTGACGATTGTGCTTGATGATTGGGAATTAGAGGTATGTGTACTTGGGTGTTCACATGCTTTGTTGATAATCTACTCACATTTGAATTTTCTTTGATGATAAAATCCTCTCATGTCTACTTGCTTTAATGATCAAATGCTTTTATGCTCACATTCTTTGATGTTCACATGTTTCGTTGATCGTACACTTCCATGTCTGCATGCTTTAATGATCACATGCCCACTTACCTGTATGCCATCATTCTCATATGCTTGGGTGCTTAAATGCTCATATGCTTGTGTGCTCTCATGATCACATTATTGTTTGCTCTCATGATCAAATGCTTGTATATTCTCATGCTTTGTTGATAACATGCACGCATGTGTACTTGCTTTGATGATCACATGCACACATGTGTACTTGCTTTAATGATCATATGCTCACATGTCTACATGCTTTGGTGCTCACATGCTCTAATGTTTATATGCCTTGATGTTCAAATTCTTTGATGATCACATGCTTCAATGATCATAGGCTTTCTTGCCTACATGCTTTAATGATCACATGCCCTCTTGCTTTTATGACATCAAGCTCATATGCTTGGACGATTTGATGATTACATGCTCCTACGGTCAAATGATTTGATAATCGCATGCTCACAAGCATTGATATTCACTTGTATGATATCCATACACATGTGCACACTCTTGGATACTAATATGTTAATAGGCTTAGAGGCTTAAGTGATCATGTAGTTGGATGTTAGTACACTCAAAGACTTTGACAATTTTGCTTGAATGCAGAGGTGATGGGTAGATTTAAGTTATGTGTACTTGGATTCTTAAATGCTCATATGCTTGTATGCTTTAATGATCACATGCTTGTATGCTCTCATGATTAAATGCTTGTAACTCCTTCATAAGATTTACTTAAAACCACTTGTGCACACACTTGGACGACGATATATCTATATGCTTAGAGATTGAAACGCTCATGTAGTTGAATGCTCGGGCAGTCACATGCTTTGATGATCGTGCTTAAATACTAAGGTGATTGGACTATAAGATGTATATGTACTTGGATGCTTAAATGTGTATGTGCTTTTATGTTCACATGCTTTATTGATCTCGTGCTCACATGTATACTTGCTTTGACGATCATTTGGTCACATATCTATTTGCTTAAAGGATCACATGCTTTATCACATGTTTTAATATTCACATACTTCTATGTTGTCATGCTTTGATGATCACATACTTCTATATTCACATGTTTTGATGATTGTATTCTCCTATGTCCACTTGCCTATATGCCTTAATGCTCATATGCTCGGACACATGAGCACATGAGCACACATGAGCACACATTTGGATGATGAAATGTCTATTGGCTTGAAGGCTAAAGTGATTGTGTAGTTCACATGCCACAATGATTGAGTGCTTCCATGTCTACATGCTTTGATGATCACATGCCCATTTGCCTATATGCCTTCGAGCTCATATGCTTGGACGCTTTGATAATTACCTACTCCTATTTTGAAATGATTTGATGATCGTATGCTCATATGCATTGATATTCACATGTTTGATATCCACACACATGAGCACACATTTGGATGATGAAATGTCTATTGGCTTGAAGGCTAAAGTGATTGTGTAGTTGCATGTTCGTGTGCTTAAATGCGTTGACGATTGTGCTTAAATGCTGAGGTGATTGGGAGATTGGAGGTATGTGTGCTATGGCGCTTAAATGGTCATAGGCATGTATGCTCTAATGATTAAATGCTTGTATGTTCACATGTTTATTGATAACCTACTCACATTTGTCTTTGCTTTGATGATAACATGCTCACATGTCTACTTGCTTTGATGATCACATGCTCCTATGTTATCATGCTTTGATGTTCACATGCATTTATGTTAACGTGTTTCAATGATCGTATGCTCCCATGTCTACGTGCTTTGATGATCACATGCCCACTTACTTTTATACCTTCAAGTCTTACTCTTGGACGTTTTGCTGATTACTTGCTCTTATGTTCAAATGCTATGATGATTGCATGCTCACATGTTTGATATCCACCCACATGTGTGCACAATTTGATGATGAAATGTCTATTGGCTTGAAGACTAAATGCATTGATAATTGTGCTTGAATGTAGAGGAGATTGGGGGAATTAAGGTGTGTACCTAGGTACTTAAATACTCAAAAACCAAATGCTTGTATGCTCTCATAAATCACATGCTTGTATGCTCTTATGCTCAAATGCTCATATTGAAATTAAGAGTCACTCATTCTTAAGATTTATTTTTTAACCTCATGTGCACACACTTGAATGACGATATATCTATATGCTCGGAGGTTAATACACTTACGTAGTTGGCTGCTCGGACGCTCACATGCTTTTAGGATTGTGCTTAAATCCTATGGTGGTTGGATGGTAAGATGTATGTGTACTTGGATGCGTAAATTCTCATGTGCTTATATGTGTGAGCTTTGTTTATCACATGCTTGCATTGTACTTACTTTAACAATCATATGCTCACATATCACATGCTTCTATGTGCACATATTTTGATGTTCACTTGCTTTTATGTCTACATGCTTTGATGGTCACACACTTCTATGTTCACATGCTTTAACGATCATAGGCTCCCATGTCTACATGCTTTGACGAGAACATGTACACTTGCCAATACGCCTTGATGCTCATATGCTCAAATACTCTTTTGATTGCATGCTCCTATGTTCACATGCTTTGTTGATCACGTGCTTCTATGTTTACATATCTTAAGGGCAGAATGCTTCCATGTCCACATGCTTTGATGATAACATGCCTACTTGCCTGTCTGCTTTCGAGCTCATATGCTTAGACGCTTAGATGATTACCCGCTGTTATATTGAAATGCTTTGATTACCTCATGCTCACACGCATTGTTATTCACATGTTTAATATCCACACACATATGAACACAGTTGGATGATCTATTGGCTCGAAGGCTAAAGTGATCGTGTAGAAGGACGTTCATGCCCCTAAATGCATTGACAATTGAGCTTGAATGCTGAGGTGATTGAGAGATTAGAAGTGTATGTACTTGATTGCTTAAATGCTCATATGCATGAATGCTCCCATGTGAACAAGCAAGTAGTCATGATCATATGGTTGTTTGTTCACATGCTTTGTTGATAACCCACTCGCATTTGTTATTGCTTTGATGATAAAATGCTCACATGACTACTTGCTTTGATGATGACATGCTCCTATGTACATTTGCTTTGATGTTCACATGCTTCTCTATTCACATGTTTCAATGATCGTATGCTCCCATGTCTATATGCTTTAATGATCACATGCCCACTTACTTGTATGCCTTCGTGCTCATATGCTTGGACACTTTGATGATTACTTGCTCCTATTTTCAAATGATTTAATGATTGCATGCACACATGTTTGATATCCACGCACATGTGCACACACTTTGATGATGAAATGTCTTTTGGCTCAAAGGCTAAAGTGATTGTGTTGTAGGACTTTTGTGCGGTCAAATGCGTTGATGATTGTACGTAAATGTTGAGGAGATTGGGAGATTTGAGGTATATGTACTTGGGTGCTTAACTACTCGAAAACTCATAGGCTTGTATGCTCTCATGATCACACGCTTGTATGCTCTCATGCTTAAATGCTCATACTTAAATTAAAAGTCACTCCTTCATTAGATTTATTTTTTAACCACATGTGTACACACTTGAATGTCGATATATCTATATGCTTGGAGGTTGATACACTCATGTAGTTGGATGCTCAAGCACTCACATTCTTTAATGATGATCATGCTTAAATCCTAAGGTGATTCGATGATAAGATGTGTGTGCACTTGGATACTAAAATGCTCATGTGCTTGTTTGTTCACATGTTTTGCTGATCACGTGCTCACATGTGTACTTGCTTTGACGATCATGTGGTTACATGTCTATTTGCTTTGATAATCACATTTTCTATGTTCACATGTTTTAATGTTCAAATTCTTCTTTGTTCGCATGTTTTGATGATCACACACTTCTATGTTTACATGCTTTGATGATCTTATGCTCTTATGCCTATAAGATTTGATGAGAACATGTCTACTGACCTGTAGACCTTGATGCTCATATGCTCGGACACTTTTATGATTGCATGCTCCTATGTTCACATGTTTGTTTTTCACATGCTTCTATGTTCACATGCCTCGATGAGTGTATGCTCCCTTGTCTACATGCTTTTATAATTGGATACCCACTCGCTTGTATGCCTTCAAGCTCATATGCTTTGGACCTTTTGATGATTACCTTCTCCTATGTTAAAATGCTTTAATGATTGCATTCTTACATGCATTGTTATTCACATGTTTGAGATCCACACACATATGCGCACATGTGGTTCATGAAATGTATATTGGCTTGGAGGCATAAGTGAATGTGTTGTTGGATATACCTATGCTCAAATGCTTAGGCGATTATGCTTGAATGCTGAGGACATTGGGAAATTAGAGGTATGTGTACTTGGGTGCTTAAATACTCATATGTTTATATTCTCTCATGATCAAATGCTTATATGCTCTCATGGTTAAATGCTCACATTTAAATTAAGAGTCACTCCATCATAAGATTTATTTTTTAATCACATGTGTGCACACACTTGAATGACGATATATCTATGTGCTTGGAGGCTAATTTGCTCATATAATTGGATGCTCAGGTGCTCACATACTTTAATGGTCATGCTTAAATCCCATGGTGATTGGATGGTAAGATGTATGTGTACTTGGATGCTTAAATGCTCATGTGCTTGTATGTTAACATGCTTTGTTGATCTTGTCCTCACATATGTACTCACTTTGATAATCATATGCTTACATGTCTACTAGCGTTGATGATCACATGCTTCTATGTTCACGTGCTTTGATTATCACACACACATACATTAATTATCGTATGCTCCCATGTCTACATGCTTTGACGAGAACATGTCCACTTGCCTGTATGCCTTGATGCTCATGTGCACAGACAGTTTTATGATTGCATGCTCCTATGTTCACATGATTTGTTGATCACATGCTTTTATGTTCACATGCCTCGATGATAAAACGCTTCCCTGTCTACATACTTTGATGATCACATGCTCACTTCCCTGTACCCCTTCGAGCTCATATGCTTGGATGCTTTGATGATTACCTACTCCTGTGTTGAAATTCTTTTGTTCGCATGCTCACCATGCATTGATATTCACATGTTTGATATCAAAACACATGTGCACACTCTTGGATGACGAAATGTCTATTGGCTCAAAGGCTAAAGTGATTGTTTAGAAGGACGTTCATGCACTCAAATGCGTTGACGATTATGCTTGAATGTTGAGGTGATTGGGAGATTAGAGGTATGTGTATTTAGGTGATTACATGCTCATATGCATGTCTACTCACATGATCACATGCTTTGTTGATAACCTACTTACATTTGTATTTGCTTTGATGATTACATGCTCACATGTCTACTTGCTTTTATGATCACATGCTCCTATGATCACCTACTTTGATGTTCACATGCTTTTATGTTCACATGTTTCGATGATCATATGCTCCCATGTCTTCATGCTTTAATGATCGCATGCCCACTTACTTGTATGCCTTTATGCTCATTCGCTTAGGCGCTTTGATAAGAACCTGCTCCAATGTTCAAATGCTTTGATGATTGCATGTTCACATACATTGAAATTCAGATGCTTCCACACATGTGCACACATGTGGATCATGAAATGTCTATAGGCTCGGAGGCATAAGTGATCATGTTGTTGGACGTACATGTGCTTAAATGCCATGACAATTGTGCTTGATTACTAAGGAGATTGGGAGATTAAAGGTATGTGTACTTGGCTGCTTAAATGCTCAAATGCTTGTATGCTCTCATGCTTAAATGCTCACATTTAAATTAAGTGTAACTCCTTCTTTAGATTTATTTTTTAACCACTTATGCACACACTTGTATGATGATATATCTATATGCTTGGAGGTTGATACACTCATGTAGTTGGATGCTCATGTGTTCACATGCTTTTATGATCATGCTTAAATCCTAAGGTGATTGGACAGTAAGATTTATGTGTATTTGGTTGCTTAAATGCTCATGTGCTTTTATGTTCACAAGCTTTGTTGATTAAGTGCTCACATGTATACTTGCTTGAAAGATTATATGTAACACCCCAAACCCATACCAAGGATTTAGATGCATAACCTATCTTAATAATAATCAACACTAATATAATAGAACAGAGTGTAATTTAATATCCACAAATAAACTTCAAATAATCAAAATGTCTCCCAATACAATCTCAAAGAGTTCCACAAATCACAAACTGGCTATCCTAAGAAAATATCCTAAAATAGTCCATCAATTAACATAGCTCCAAAAGAAGTCTTCAATCTATTGCTCCAATGGTCTACCACTAAAAGATATTCCGTTGCTCTAATCTGAAAAGGGTTGAGGAAAGGGGGGTGAGCTAGAAGCTCAATAAGAGACTACATAACATGAGGATATCTTTCAAAACAAAACATTAGTATCCTTGACAAAATATATTCTATACAAAACATTTACAAATAGCTTTAACAGTAATATAGTATATTCTATAAAATTGTCAAGAATAGGACATTTAACTATAACCCTATAATCATTAAATAAAATAATAACTACTTTAGTTAGCCAAAATACACTAAATAGGTAAAATCAATATATATTAGAAAGAAACAACTTTTCCACTTATAAGGATCAATAACAATAAAATAGTAGTTCGATATGGAAAAAAATAAACATTAGTCAGATAAAGACAAGCTGCTAAACACTTGGTGGGTGATTCCCATGGATAGCAATAACACTAACCTCAAAGAGGCAACACTAACTCTAAAGAGCAAACAATAACACTGCACCACACCACAATAACACTACATCAGCCGAAGGCCAACACTTAACCCTGTGTTGGCAAAGGTTGCAGACTGTCTAGCTGACCGTTTAAAAACATTCTTACTTTATTTCAATATTGCCAATAATAATCATATATCACATAACCAATATACTTCCTCGAAAATATAATTTAAGTCACTCTTATCTCTTATACAATTTCAAAGTGATAAACAATGAATAATAGAAATCAGGTATGTATAAAGCATTGACAATGTTATAAGTTTTTGAAACTTCACTTTTACAATTATATATATATATATATAGAGAGAGAGAGAGAGAGATAAATTTTTACCAATATATATATATAATTATACACGTCTTGAGAGACGTCATGTTTTGAAGTCCACTTACCTTTAGTTGCTAATACTCGTAGTCTAGATCCAAAATCAAATGAGATCTTCCTCCACACCTAAAAGTAAAGGAGTAACACAATTATATAATTAATCCACCTTGACGTATACCATAAGGATGTAAGGGACACTTCCTAATAATTTAGTAGTCTATAAACATCTCTACAATCCTCTATAACATGTTACTTCTTTTTACTACTATTATATAAGAAGAATATACATGCTGGCAGTTCCCTAAGATTTTCATCAAGCATTAATAGTTTACTACCAATACAACCTAGATTCATATTTTCTTTAAGGTTTCAAATCACACTTCAACAACTCCAGGACAAATCTATAAGATCCAAATATATATATATATATATATAGTGTCCATAAAAATTCTACCCGTAGGACAAAGCAACCTATAGCATATATGTACTGAGTGTTAGAAATTCTATCTAACATATATAATATTCCACTACTTTCCTACCCATAAGCCATTGAAAGAACACTATAGATTTATCAAATAGATTCCAACCGTGGGACTTAGTGAGCTGAAGCGTGTATTTGATAAAAGTTTAGAAATTAACCATGATATAGATTACAAGAGTCCAGCCCCACTACCATGCGTAAACTCTAGCAACTAGTTTATTTCCATGAGGGTTTGAGAGAGAGATATACCTGACCACCGCCACACTGATGCAGGATTTGTTTTCTTGTACTTTTTTAGTCTCTCTCTCTATGTCTTTTTCAACAGGAAACCCTAACTCACTTACACGTTAAAACAGATTCCACTTGGGCTGAAATTTAAAGCCCACTAAAAACTTAAAATAAGCTTCCCAAGACTTTAATTCCCATTAAACTCATCTTAAGGTTGTTTATATGGGCTAGAACTCTAAGAATTCCAATAACACTTAAACTCCTAATCCGAATAGGTTTTAGTCTCTTATCCTTTTCCTTAAACAATAAGGAGACTAAAAATTAAATATGAATAATCCACACAGAATAACTCTCACGTTACATCTTCTCTTATTTATTTTCTTTGTAGTAACCATAATATAAAATAATATCACCTTCAAAAGTAATTAAATAATTTACAAATTCCACTCTAGAAGCAATTAAATTCAATTTAAGTGAGGTGGGTGTTACATTATATGCTCACATGTCTACTTGCTTTGATGATCACATGCTTCTATGTTCACATGTTTTAATGTTCACCTGCTTCTATGTTAACCTGCTTTGATGCTCACACACTTCTATGTTCTCATGCTTTGATTATCATATACTTTCAAGTCTACATGCTTTAACGATAACATGTCCACTTGGCTGTATGCCTTGATGCTCATATGTCGGACACTTTTATGATTACATGCTCATATGTTCACAAGCTTTGTTGATCACTCACTTCTATGTTTACTTGCCATGATGATAGAATGCTTCCTTGTCTACATGCTTTGATGATCACATGCCCACTTCCCTGTATGCCTTCAACCTCATATGCTTGGACGCTTTGATGATTACCTACTCCTATGTTGAAATGCTTTGATAATCGCATGCTCACATGCATTGATATTCACATGTTTGATATCCATACGCATGTGCACACACTTTGATGACGAAATGTCTATTGGGTCAAAGGCTAAAGTGATCGTGTAGTAGGATGTTCGTGCACTCAAAATGCATTGATGATTATGCTTGATTGTTGAGGTGATTAGGAGAGTAGAGATATGTGTACTTGGGTGCTTAAATGCTCATATGCATCTATGCTCTTATGATCACATGTTTGAAGGCTAAAGTGATCTTGTAGTTGGACATTCGTGCTCTCAAATGCGTTGATGACTGTGCTTGAATGATGAGGTGATTGGGATATTAGAGGCATGTATGCTCTCATGATCACATGCTTGTTTGTTCACCTGCTTTGTTGATAACCTGCTCACATTTTTCTTTGCTTTGATGATAACATGCTCACATGTCTACTTGCCTTAATGATCACACACTTCTATGTTCACATGAGTTGATGTTAACATGCTTCTATATCCACATGTTTCGATGATCGTATGCTCTCAGATCACATGCCCACTTACTTGTATGCTTTCATACTCATATGGTTGGACGCTTTGATGATTATCTACTCCTATGTTCAAATGCTTTGATGATTGCAGGCTCACATGCATTGATATATACATGTTTGATATCCACACACATGGATCGTGAAATGTTTATAGGCTTGGAGGCATAAGTGATCGTGTTGTGGGACATACAAGTGCTCAAATGCTTTGACAATTGTTCTTGAATGTTGAGGAGATTAGGAAATTAGAGGTATGTTTACTTGGGTGCATAAATGGTCATATGCTTTTACGCTATCACGATCACATTATTGTTTACTCTCATGATCAAATGCTTGTATGTGCTCATTCTTTGAAGATAACATACTCATATGTGTACTTGCTTTGATGATCACATACCCCAATGATTTTATGCTTTGATGATCACATGCTTCGATAATTGAAGGCTCCCATGCCTACAAACTTTGACGTTCACATGCCCATTTGCTTGTATGACTTCATGCTCATATGCTTGGATGCATTGATGATTACATGCTCCAACGCTCAAATGCTTTGTTAATCGCATGCACACAAGCATTGGTATGCACATGTTTGATATCAGCACAAATGTGCACACACTTAATGCTAATATGTCTATAGGATTGAAGGCTTAATTGATCATGTAGTTGGACGTTCATGTGCTCAAATGTTTTGACAATTTTCCTTGAATGCTGAGGTGATTGGGAGATTAGAGGTATGTGCATGCTTGGGTTCTTAAATGCGCATATGCTTGTATGCTCTTGTGATCACATGCTTGTATGCTCTCATGCTCAAATGCTTGTATACTTTTAATGCTTAAATGCTCACATTTAAATTAAATGTCACTCCTTCATAAGATTTATTTTTTAACCACGTGCATACACACTTCAATGGCGATATATCTATGTGATTAGAGGCTGAGACGCTCATGTAGTTGGATGCTTGGGCACTCACGTGCTTTCATGATCACGGTTAGATCTGAAGGTGATTGGACGGTAAAATGTATGTGTACTTGGATGCTTAAATGCTCATGTGCTTATATGTTCACATGCTTTGTTGATCATGTGCTCACATGTGTACTTGCTTTGACGAACATCTGCTCACATGTTTACTTGCTTTGATGATCACATGCTTCTGTGTTCACATATTTTGATGTTCATATGCTTTGATGATCGTATGCTCCCATGTCTACGTGCTTTGATGAGAACATATCCACATTCTTGTATGCCTTAATGTTCATATGCTCAGACACTTTTATGATTGCATGCTTCAATGTTCACAAGCTTTGTCAATCATATGCTTCTATGTTCATATACCTTGATGATAGAATGTTCCCATATCTACATGCTTTCATGATCACATGCCCACTTACCTATATGCCTTCATGCTCATATGCTTGGACACTTTGATGTTTACCTACTCCTATGTTCAAATGCTCTGATTATAGCATGCTCACATGCATTGATATTCCCATGTTTGATATCCACACATATATGCACACATGTGGGTCCTAAAATATCTATAGGCTTGAAGGCATAAGTGTTCGTGTTCTTGGATGTACATGAGCTCAAATGCTTTATTGATTGTGCTTAAATGCTAAGGAGATTAGGTGATTAAAGGTATGTGTACCTGGGTGTGTAAAAGCTCATATGCATTCATATTCACATGTTTGATATCCACACACATTTGCACACACTTGGATGATGAAATATCTATTGGCTCGAAGGCTAAAGTGATCACATAGTTGGATGTTCATGCGCTTAAATGCGTTGATGATTATGCTTAAATGCTAAGGTGATTGGGATATTAGAGGTATGTGTACTTGGGTGCTTAAATGCTCATATCCATGTATGCCCTCATGATCACATGCTTGTATGTTCACATGTTTTGTTGATAACCTGTTCACATTTGTCTTTGCTTTGATGATAACATGCTCACATATCTACTTGTTTTGATGATCACATGCTCCTATATTCACATGCTTTGATGATTGTATGCTCCCATGTTTACATGCTTTGATTATCACATGCCAAATTACCCGTGTGCCTCCATGCTCGAATGCCTGGATGTTTTAATGATTATCTACTCCTATGTTTAAATGCTTTGATGATTTTATGCTCACATGTTTGATATCCACACACATATACCCACAAGTGGAGGCATTAGTGATCCTGTTGTTCAACGTACGTGTGCTCAATTACTTTGACGATTGTGCTTGAATGCTAAAGAGATTGAGAGATTAGAGGTATGTGTACTTGGGTGCTTAAATGCTCATATGCTTGTATTCTCTCATGATCACATTCTTGTATGCTCTCATGTTCAAATGCTTGTATGTTCTCATGCTTTGTTGATAACATGCTCACATATGTACTTGCTATGATGATCACATGCTCACGTGTCAACTTGCTTTGTTGATCACATGCTCCAATGTTTAGATACTTTAATGATCAAATTCTTTGATGATCACATGCTTCGATGATCATAAGCTCTCATGCCTACATGCTTTGACGATCACATGCCCACTTGCTTGTATGACTTCAAGCTTATATGCTTGGACGCTTTGATGATTATATGCTCTTACGTTGAAATGCTTTGATAATCGCATGCTTGCAAGTATTGATATTTACATGTTTGATATCCATACATATATGCACACACTTGGATGCTAATATGTCTTTAAGCTTGAAGGCTTAAGTGATCATGTAGTTGAATGTTTGTGCACTCAATTATTTTGATGATTTTGCTTAAATGCTGAGGTGATTCAGAGATTAAAGTTATTGTGTACTTGGGTTCTTAAATGCTCATAGGCTTGTATGCTCTCATGATCACATGCTTGTATGCTTTCATGCTTTATTGATAACCTGCTCACATTTGTCATTACTTTGATAATAAGATGCTTACATGTCTACTTGTTTTGATGATCATATGCTCCTAAGTTCACATGCTTTGATGTTCACTTGCTTCTCTGTTCACATGTTTCGATGAGCGTATACTCCCATGTCTACCTGCTTTGATGATCACATGTCACTTGCCTATATGCCTTCATGCTTATATACTTGGACGCTTTGATGATTACCTGGTCCTATGTTCAAATGCTTTAATGATCGCATGCTCACAAGCATTAATATTCACTTGTTTGATATCCACATAAATGTGCACACACTTGGATGATGAAATGTTTACAAGCTTAGAGGCTTAAGTGATCATGTTTTTCGACGTTCATGCACTTAAATGCTTTGACAATTTTGCTTGAATGTTGAGGTGATTGGGAGATTAGAGGTATGTGTACTTGAGTTCTTAAATGCCCATATGCTTGTATAATCTTATGATCACATGCTTGTATGCTTTCGTGCTCAAATGCTTGTATACTCTTATACTTAAATGCGCATATTTATATTAAGTGTCACTCCTTCATAAGATTTATTTTTTAATTCACATTATGCATCAACCCGTTGTTTGGAACCACATATGCATACACTTGAATGACAATATAACTATATGCTTGGATGCTGATATGCTCTATTGGTTGGATGCTCATGCACTCAGATGCTTTGATGATCACGCTTAAATCCTAAGGTTAATGGTCAGTAAGATGTATGTGTACTTGGATGCTTAAATGCTCACGTACTTTTATGTTCACATGCTTTGTTGATCACATGCTCAATTGTATTTGCTTTGACGATCAAGTACTCATGTGTCTACTTGCTTTGATGATCACATGCTTCTATGTTCACATGCTTCAATGATCATATGCTCCCATATCTACATGCTTTGATGATCACATGCCCACTTGCCTGTATGCCTTGATGCTCATATGCTTTGACACTTTTATGATTACATGCTCCTATGTTCAATTGCATTGATGATCGCATGCTAACATGCATTGATATTCACAAGTTTGATAGCCACACACATGTGGACACACTTGGATTATGATATGTCTATAGGCTTGCAGGCTAAAGGGATCATGTAGGTGGATGTTTGTGCAGTCAAATGCTTTGATGATTGTGCTTGAATGCTAAGGTATGAGTTTAGAGGTATGTGTAGTTGGGTTCTTGTATGCTCACTTGCTTGTATGCTCTTATGATCAAATGCTTGTATGCTTTCGCAGTCACATGCATGTATGCTCTCATGCTTAAATGCTCACACGTTCAATTAAGTGTAACTCTTTCATAAGAGTTTATTCATGAATTCTCATTAAGCATTAACCTTTGAATTGCATCCACATGTGCACACACTTGGATGACAATATAATTATATACTTGTAGGCTGATGTGCTCATTGAGTTGGACGCCTGCACACACACATGCTTTCATGATCGTGCTTAAATGCTATGGTGATTAGACGGTAAGATGTATGTGTACTAGGGGTGTCAAATGGGTGGGTTTGGGGTGGGCATAATTGGGTTGGGTATATAAAACCCATTTACCCATTAAAACTCATTTAACTAATTGCTTCTAACCCAAATCCAACCCAACCCCAATTATTATGGGTAAACCCCAACTCACCCAATTATCAAAATTACCAAAATGCCATTAAAGTGAAAACTCCAACACTTTTTTGGATTCATTTTTCCACTCTCTCTAGTCTCCACTCTACTTTCCTAAGAAAAAGAAAAAACAAAGAAAAAACTTTTCTTGGATCTAAAATTTCTTTTTCTTTCTCCTTCATTGCCACACTTCAATTTTGACCAAAAAACTCTCAATTCTGCTCTCTCTTTCTCTCTCTCCGTTTTATTTTCAAGAAACTTTTATTTCATTCATTTTCCCTCTCTAACTTTCTCAAGAAAATTCCAATCTCTAGTGCTTCCCTCTCTCTCTCTCTCTCTCTCTCTCTCTCTCTAAAGATTGAATGGCGAGGATGTTAGGATTGGAGGGTGGAGTGTTCTCTGCGTTGGATTTGAAGGTGGATTTTGAGTGTTTGGAGAGAGATCAAAAATTAACAAACTCAAAAAGAAAGCAAAAATGAAAGCAAAGAAGAGAAACCTTAGTAGTCAACTTGTAGTCTTCCTACTTCCACTTCCCATTCCTTACATACTGATCGCTCTCACACAGCCTCCTCAGCACAGCTAACATGAGCCCAATGGCGAGGTCAGTGACGTCTTCGGTCAACACGTCGGGGGTGTACATGACCCTAATCCCCTCTCCCTGCACTTCGCGAGGTCGATCTTGTCCACTCCAACGCTAAAGCTCGACATGATCTCCAGCCTCGGCAATGCCTCGATTAGCTCAACATCAGCACCGACAGAGGCATTTTTTACGACGGCACGAATCGAATTGGCATGCTTCTTGATGAACTGCCACTTCTGCGAGGTGGTCCAGAGCTTGAAGAGGTTGTAACACCTTTGGAGCAAGAGCTCTAGGTACAAGCTCATCGAGATGAGCATGAGTACTCCAATGGATTCCATGAGTTCTAGATGAGCGCTAGAGAGAGAAAGAGAAAGAGCAAGCGAGCGAGAGAGAGAGAGAGAAAGAGAGAGAGAGAGAGAGAGAGAGAGAGAGAGAGAAGTATTTGGAGGGCTGAGAAAATGAAGGAAAATGAAAACCCTGAAACATTCAAATGTCTGAAGGTATTTTTTTTTTTTTTTTTTTTTTATAGGAAGGGCTGGGTTGAATTTGGTATATTGTTTTTGGGTTAAATGGGCCTCAATGGGTTTTTAGTTAAAACCCAATAATCACTGGGTCTAATTGGGTTGATGCCCATTTAACCCAACTAATAATTTGGTGGGTTTGGGTTCAATTAGAATGGATGGATTTGGGTGGGCAAATGGGTTTGGGCTTACTTTGCCAACCCTAATGTGTACTTTAAAGCTTACATGCTCATGCTCTTGTATGTTCACATGCTTTGTTGATAACATGCTCACATGTACTTGCTTTGATGATCACATGCTCACATGTCTACTTGCTTTGGTGATCACATGCTCCTATGTTTAGGTGCTTTGATGATCGTATGCTGTCATGTCTACATACTTTGAGGATCATATGCCCACTTGCCTGTATGCCTTAATACTCATATGCTTAAACACTTTTACGATTACATGATCATATGTTCAAATGGTTTGATAATCGCCTACTCACATGCATTGATATTCACATGTTTAATATCCACACATATGTGCACAAACTTGGATGATATTCACATGTCTATTGCCTTGGAGGCTTAAGTGATCATGTAGTTAGACGTACGTGCGATCAAATACTTTGTCGATTGTGTTTAAAGCTGAGGTGATTGGGAGATTAGAGGTATGTGTACTTAGGTGCTTAAATGCTCATATGCTTGTATGCTTTCATGATCATATGCTGTTATGTTCTAATGATCACATGATTGAATGTTCCCATGCATGTATGCTCTCATGATCACATGCTTGTATGTTCACATGTTTTGTTGATAACTATGCTCATATGTCCAATTGCTTTGATGATCACATGCTCCTATGTTCATATGCTTTGATGATCACATGCTTCTATGTTCACATGATTTTATAATCGTATGCTCCCATGTCTACATGATTTGACGATCACATGCCCATTTGCCTATATGCCTTGATTCTCATATGCTTGAACACTTTTATGATTACATGCTCATATGTTCAAATGCTTTGATGATCGCATGCTCACATGAATTGATATTCACATGTTTGATATCCACACACATGTGCACACACTTGGATGATGATATGTCTCTAGGCTTAGAGGCTTAAGTGATCATATGGTTGGACGTTCGTGCAGTCAAATGCTTTAATGATTATATTTGAATGCTTTGGTGACTAAGAGATAAGAGGTATATATGTGTAGTTTTTGTATGCTCTCATGATCAAATGCTTGTATGCTTTCAGGGTCACATGCTTGTATACTCTTATGCTTAAATGCTCACATGTTCAATTAAGTGTAACTCTTTCATAAGAGTTATTCATTAATTCTTATTAAGCATCAACATTTGGATTGTATCAACCTGTGCAAACACTTGAATGACAATATATCTATATACTTGTAGGTTGATGTGCTCGTTGAATCAGATGCCTGTGCACTCACATGCTTTCATGATTGTGCTTAAATGCTATGGTGATTGGAGGGTAAGATGTATTTGTACTTTGAAACTTATATGCTCATATTCTTGTATGTTCACATGCTTTGTTGATAATATGCTCACATGTGTCTACTTGCTCTGGTGATCACATGCCCACATGCCTATATGCCCTCATGCTCATATGTTTAGATGTTTTGATGATTATATGCTTACATGCCTGTATGCTCTCATGTTCTTACAAGCTTGGTTGCTTACATGTCCACTTGCTTTGATGATCGTGTATGCTCCTATGTTACATGCTTGGATACTTACATTTGATTGTTGAAATGCTTGGATGCTCACTTGTTTAAATTCTCACACACTCGTGTGCTTTAATATCACATTCTCCAATGCTCACATGCCTTGATGATCACATACTCCCATTGTAACATCCCAAACCCATACCAAGGATTTAGATGTATAACCTGTCTTATAAATAATCAACATTTGCTATAATAGAACAGAGTGTAATTAAATATCCACAAATAAACTTCAAACCATCAAGCCTTTCTTATAAAATCCATCAAACTAAAACTTAAACAATAAAGTCTCCAAATACAATCCCAAATAGTTTCATGAATACTAAACTCACTATCCTAAGAAAACATAATAAAATAGTCCAACAACTAACATAGCTTTGAAAGAAGTCTTTAATCTATGGCTCCAATGATCTACCACCAAAAAAAATATTCCGCTGCTCTAATTTGAAAGGGTGGAGAAAGGGGGGGGGGGGGGGTGAGCTAGAAGCTCAATAAGAGACTACATAACATAAGAATGTCTTTCAAAACAAAACTGCCAGAAAGAAAATATTTAACTATAACATTGTAATCAGTAAAAAAATAGTCACCACTTTAGTTAGCCAAAATACACTAAATAGGTAGAAACAATATATTATAGTAATAAACAACTTTTCCACTTATAATAGTCAATAACAATAAAACAATAGTTTGATATGAAAAACATTAAACATTAACCAAACAAAGACATAAACTACTAAACACTTGGTGGGTGATTCCCATGAGAAACAATAACACTAACTTCAAAGAGGTAATACTAGCTCCAAGTAGCAAATAATAACACTAGCTCCGAAGAGCAAACGATAATATTGCACCACACTACAATAACACTACATCGGCTAAAGGCTAACACTTAACCCTATGTTAGCAAAGGTTACAAACTATCTTGCTAACCACTTGAAAGCATTCTTACTTTATTACAATATTGTCAATAACAATCATATATCATATAATGAGTACTTTCTCAAAAATAAATATGTTTGAGTCATTCTTAACATATACAACTTCAAAATAACACACAAGAAATTATAAAATTCAAGCATGTGTGTAAAGCATTAACAATGGTATAAGTTTTTGAAACTTCACTTTTGCAAATACACACACGCGCGCGCGCCTTAAAAGACGTCATGTTCTAAAATCTACTTACCTTTAGTTGCTAAACCAAGCTTCACTTCAATTGTCCTGAATGATGTCAACTAGAACCTAATTAAGGATCAAATAACTCAATAAGGTCAGGTTTCGAATAACCAAAAAGTCCTCTTATAAAACTTTTCCTTAGCCATTGTGAAGATTTTGCAATATTAAATCTAACATAGCTTTCTAATATACATCATGTCTATACCATATTTTACATAATTGTAGTTTAATCCCTAATACTACAATCTACCATACCTGTATATATACCATTGAACACCAACTATGGATGTCTATATAGGCTTAACTTATAAAGAATGGTGATACTACTTCACATATATATTATGATCACTTTCAAAATCAATAAACTAATGTACGTTGATATGGATACTTCCATGATAGCCTATTATCCCTAGAATATATCAATATAATCTCTAAGACTTCCAGGTGACTATGAGATGATGAATCCTAAGTTAAAGATGCATTTAATGATTCCAATAAAACATGTATAGTTTGATGTTTACCTCAGTACAATGAGATGTATGTGTACTTAGATGCTTAAATGCTCATGTGCTTGTATGTTCATATGCTTTGTTAATCACGTTCTCACATGTGTACTTGCTTTGATGATCTCATGCTCACATGTCTACTTGCTTTAATAATCACATGCTCCTATGTTCACATGCTTTGATAATTGTATGCTCCTATATTCACATGTTTCAATGATCGTATGCTCCCATGTCTACATGCCTTCATGATCGTATACTTTCATGTCTACATGCTTTCACAATCACAAGCCCATATGCATATATGCCCTTATGCTTATATGTTTGGACGCATTGATGATTACATGCTCACATGCCCATCTGCTCTTATGTTCTTACATGCTTAGTTTCTCACATGTCGACCTGCTATGCTCCAATTATCATATGTTTGGATGCTTACATAGTTGATTACTGATATGCTTGGATGCTCACATGTTTAAATGATCACACGCTTACATGCTTTGTTCATCACATTCTCCAATGCTAACATGCCTTGATTACCACATGCTTCCATGCTCACTTGCTTTAACGATCACATGTTCCAATGCTTTGATAATCCCATGCTCCCATGCTCATATGCTTTAATGAGCCCATGCTCCCACGCTCTTATGCTCACACTCTTGTATGCTCCCATGCTTAAATGTTCACATGTTCAATTAAGAGTCACTCCTTTATAAAACTTATTCATTAATTCTATGTGTGTATCCACAGATGCACACACTTGAATGACGATATATCTATATATTTTAAGGCTGATGTGCTCATACAATGATTGTATGCTCCCATGTCTATATGTCTTGATGATCATATGCTCCCATGTCTACATGTTTTGATGAACTCATGGTTACAAGCCTGTATGCCCCCATGTTGATATGTTTAGACACTTTGATAATCACATGCTCATATATAGGTATGCTTTCATGCTTACATGTTCTTACTTATTTGGTTTCTCACATGTTTTTCCATGCTCACATGCTTGGATGCTCACTTGCTTGATTGCTCACATGCTTGGATTCTCACATGTTCACATGCTTTGATGATCACATGCTCCCATACACACTTTCCTTGACGAATGCATGCTCCCATGCTCTCACGCTTTAATGATCACCTGCTCCAATGCTTACATGCTTTAATTATCTCATGCTCCCGTGCTCATATCCTTTAATGATCACATTTTGCCTTGCTCACATGCATTGATATTCACTTGTTTGATATCCATACACATATGCACACACTTGGATGATGATATGTCTATATGCTAGAAGGCTCAAGTGATTATGCAATTGGAAGTTCATGCGCTCAATTGCTTTGACGATTGTAATTGAATGCTAAGGTGATTAGGCTGTAAGAGGTATGTGTACTTAGGTGTTGAAATGCTCATATACTTATATGCTCACATGGTTTTATGCTCTCATTTTCACATGTTTGTATACTCTTATGCTTAAATGCTCACATGTTCAATTAAGTGTCACTCCTTCATAATACAAATTCATTCATTCTTATTAAGCATCAACCCTATGTTTGTGTCCACATGTGCACACACTTAGATGACAATATATCTATATACTTGGAGGCTAATGTGCTTAAGTTGTTGAATGCTTATGCACTCACATGCTTTGATGATTTTCTTTAAATGCTAGGGTGATTAAACGGTAAGATGTATGTGTACTTCAATGCTTATATGCTCATGTGCTTGTATGTTCACATGCTTTGTTGATCACATGCTCAGATGTCTACTTGCTTTGTTGATCACATGCTCAAATGTCTACTTGCTTTGATGATCACAGACTACTATATTCATATGCTTTAATGATCACATTCTCCAATGTTCACATGCTTCAATGATCGAATGCTTCCATGTTTACATGTCTTGATAATCATATGCTCCTATGTCTACATGCTTTAATGATCACATGCCCACATGCTTGTATTCCCTTCTGCTTATTTGTTTGAATGCTTTGATGATCACATTCTCACGTGCAGGTATGCTCTTATCCTCACATGTTCTTACATGCTTCAATGATCGTTTGTTCCCATGCTTACATGCTTGGAAGCTTAAATGCTTAATTGCTTACGTGCTTGGATGCCAACATGTTTGAATGTTCACACACTCACATGCTTTAATGATTACATGATCCCTTGCTCTCATGCCTTGATGATCACATGATCCCATGCTCACATGCTTTGATGAATATATGCTTCCATTATCACATGCTTTGATGATACCATGCTTTCATCCTTATATGCTTGGATGATCGCATGCTCCCATGCTCACAGGCATTGATATTCACATGTTTGATATCCACACACATGTGCACACACTTGTATGATGATATGTCTATATGCTTAGAGGCTTAAGTGATTATGCAATTGGAAATTCGTGCGCTGAAATGCTTTAATGATTGTGTTTGAATGCTAAGATGCTAAGATGATATGTCTCATGCTCATATGCTTGCATGCTCACATGCTTGTATGCTCTCATGCTCACATGCTTGTATACTCTCATGCTTAATTGCTCACATGTTTAATTAAGTGTCACTTCTTCATAAGGCTTATTCATTGATCCTCATTAAGTATCAACCCTTTGTTTGTATCTACATGTGCACACATTTGGATGACAATATATCTATAATGTTGGAGGCTGATGTGCTCATACAGTTGGATGCTCGTGCACTCACATGCTTTGATAATCGTGCATAAATGCTAAGGTGATTAAACGGTAAGATGTATGTGTACTTGAAAGCTTAATTGCTCATGTGCTTGTATGTTCACTTACTTTAACAATCACATGCTCACATGTCTACTTGCTTTGATGATCACATGTGCGAATGTTCACATGCTCCTATTTTCACGTGCTTCAATGATCGTATGCTCCCACGTCTATATGCCTTGATGATCATATGTTCCCATGTCTACATGCTTTGACAATCACATGCTTACATGCCTTTATGCCCTCATGCTCATATGTTTGGACGCTTTGATGATCACATGCTTACATGCCCATATGCTCTCATGCTTGCATGTTCCTACATGCTTGGTTTCTCACATTTTTACATGCTTCAATGATCATATACTCCCATTCTCACATACACTTGGATGCTTACATGCTTGATTGCTTACATGCTTGGATGCTCACATGTTTGAATGCTCACATATGTTTGATAATCACATGTGCGAATGTTCACGTGCTTCTATTTTCACATGCTTCAATGATCGTATGCTCCCACGTCTATATTCCTTGATGATCATATGTTCCCATGTTTACATGCTTTGACGATCACATGCCTACATGCCTTTATGCCCTCATGCTCATATGTTTGGATGCTTTGATGATCACATGCTTACATGCCCATATGCTCTTATGCTTGCATGTTCCTACATGTTTGGTTTCTCACATTCTTACATGCTTCAATGATCATATACTCCCATTCTCACATACATTTGGATGCTTACATGCTTGATTGCTTACATGCTTGGATGCTCACATGTTTGAATGCTCACATATGTTTAAATGCTCACACACTCCGATTCTCACATACATTTGGATGCTTACATGCTTGATTGCTTACATGCTTGGATGCTCACATGTTTGAATGCTCACATATGTTTGAATGCTCACACATGTTTAAATGCTCACACATGTTTAATGATCACATGTGCTAATATTCACATGCTCTTATTTTTGCGTGTTTCGATGATCATATGCTTCCATGTCTGTATGCCTTAATGATCATATGTTCCCATGTCTACATGCTTTGACGATCACATGCCCATATGCCTATATGCCCTCATGCTCATATGTTTGGACACTTTGATCATCACATGCTTACATGCCCATATGCTCTCATGCTTGCATGTTCCTACATGCTTGGTTTCTTACATTTCTATATGCTTCAATGATCATATACTCCCATTCTCACATACACTTGGATGCTTACATGCTTGATTTCTTACATGCTTGGATGCTCACATGTTTGAATGCTCACATGCTCACATGCTTTAATGATTACATGCTCCCATTCTCACATACCTTGATGATCATATGTTCCCATGCTTACATGCTTTGATGATTAGGTGCTCCCATGCTCACATGCTTTGATTATCCCAAGATTCCATGCTTATATTCTTTCATTATCGCATGCTCCCACGCTCACATGCATTTATATTCACATGTTCGATATACACACATTTGTGCACACACTTGGATAATGATATGTCAATATGATTGGATGCTTAAATGATCATGCAGTTAGACGTTCATGTGCTAAAATTCTTTGGTGATTATACTTGAATGCTAAGATGATTAGGCAGTAAGAGGTATGTGTACCTGGGAGCATAAATGCTCATATGCTTGCGTGCTCATATTCTTACATGCTTGTATTATCTTATGTTTAAATTCTCACATGTTCACATACTCATATGCTTACATGCTCACTTTTTCAACATGCTTGTATGCTCATATGTTCGCATATTTTGCATTTCTTAGTTCTTAGATGTTCTCATGCTTGGGTTCTCACATGCTTGCATATTCACATGTTCACATGCTTCCATGTTCGCATGCTTACACACTTATATTTTCACATTATTGTGTGTTCACATGCTTGCACACATATCTCATATATTTGGCCGTTCACATGCTTCTATATTCACATGTTCAATTGTGCATATGCTTATACATCCCTTTGACCTTTACATGATTGATTGCCTTTCACAAGTTCACATGCCTACACGCTCATATTTCACATATTTGACTACTCACATGCTTCCATATTCACATGATTAGTTGTGCATATGCTTATACATCCCTTTGACCTTCACATGATTGATTGCCTTTCACATGATCTATCTTTTACTTTCTATTTTATTTATTCACATGACCCGTAAACAAATTCTAAGGCTTAGATGCGTGCGCACCTTCATATAGGTTTATTAGGCAAACCTCATTTGACCACTATCTAGTAACAATATATGAAGGCTAGCTATAGTTGTGCAAGCTTAGGGTGCCTAACCTTTTCCCATCCTATACCTTAACTCCGAACCTAGTTTGGTAGGTAGACTTTCATAGAGTAATTTTATGGTTCCTAGACTTATAACCAGGTGGTGACTCATTCGCTTCTTTTTAAGAGTCTTCGTGTCATCCCAAGATCACTCCAACTTTAAGTCTAAAACTGCTTTCAGGGAGGTTAAGTACCGTGCACAACACCTTAGCGAAAAGGAACCAACATGCCAATAAGTCATTATAGGGGCCTTTTTGCACTATTAGGCCTTAACCCCTTCTGTCGTGCTTTGGCCCATTAATTTGAGGTAAGAGAGTTGGGACTGGCCTTCCTGGTACTATGCTTCAGGCCAGCTTGTGCACATGTCAGGCCTACCTAATGTAGAAGCATCATGACATGGGTACTATGGGCTGAACATACAATGTGGTCACAGCAGGAATAACTATTACTAGTGTTGTAGTAGGAATACAATACAACAAGGTAACTATGATAATAAGTGTAGTAAATAAAACTAATACTGTGAAGAAAGTTAACAGAGATACGGCAAAGTCATACAACAAGTAGAAATAACACTTCAGTAGAAAAGAGTAAATAACTCAATAACTTCCAGCCAAGCAATGGGTAAGTCATCCAATAACACGACTAATAATAAAAAAGCTTGTCTGCTAAATGATAGGCTAAACTTTTCAGCAAAAGCAAACCCAAGAAGGGAATCGATCTCTAACGCAGGTAACCTCAAGAAAGGCTCCTGCCATAGAAGTTACACACTCTGGAGAAATGGCCTAAATGGTTTGAGCTTCAATTCTCAATCTTCAGAGAGTGGGTCTGTTAAGAGGGAGAGAAAAGGTGCTCTATTAATGCATGCCTCTATTCCTATTGTTTACTTTCTCTCTTGTTTTCTTTCTAATCTTTTTTTCTTTTCTTTTAGAGCGCTATATTCTTTTTTCCTCTATTCTTTCTTTTCTACCTCTCGCCTCCCTCCTCCCTTACTAGTCATGGCTACCCCTTTTATATCGTCTACCATTATGGGATTTACCCCTTTTGTCCCTCAACCATTTGTGGCTCCTTATAGGCATCCCTCCAAGATTGCCCACTATCCTGTTTGCTTTCCAGCCACTACTTCTCCTCAGAGTGTGTTGGTTGCACCACTTTCCATTTCTAGACAAAATTACTTATCTTATTTCTTACCTCTCTTTGCTCTTGTTTTACCCTTATGGATAAGGATTAAGCTACCTTATCACCTACCTCTATGGCATGCATCAAGTGGTCCTAACCCATACTTACCTTATTTGGGTGAAATGCCATCCCAGCAAGACATTTCCCCCAAAGAAGCTTAAGTGGGAACCCCAGAATAGACCCCTCTTTCTCTCCACCGCTAACCACACCCTCTAAATACCTTAACCTGTGGCCCACCTCCCATGTATTGGCTGGGTACAAATAGTGGTGCCCTGGCCCTTTCTGCATGCTCTACTGCATCTAAATTTGTTTCTTTCTGGCCTTCACACCATTTCTATTGTCCTTGCGTTGTCTGGTTCTGCTGTACATACTAGTTAATGTTTATCCTTTGTGGTGTGAAGGATGCGTAGGCTTTTGGGCTCATATTTTCTTCCTTTCATTTTTGGGCTGGGTATTACTCAGGCGAAAGCCTTCATCTTCATGGCCTACTGAGCCCATGCTTTCTTCTTTACAGCCGTGGTCCTTTTGGCCATTAATCTTGTCATACTGCTTCTTCGTGTCTACCACAGCTTTGTCTTGCTTTTTACTTCTTATTACCCTATGGGCTTGCAAGCTGATATTCCTACCGTATCAACCTATTTCTTCATTAATCCCTTGCTTAGGGCTTCCTTAGCCAACTTACCACATCTTTACCTATTTTGGGCTTGTTGGCCAACATTCGTGCCATGTCAACCCATTTTACCACTTTATTCCTTAGGCTTCCTTAGCTCATTTACTTCTTCTTTACCTCTTTTTAGTCCCATGGGCTTGTTGCTAGATTCCTTGGGCTTCCTTGGCCCTTTTACTACATCTTTACCTCTTATTACTCGCTTGGGCTTATTGGCCATTGTTCTTGCCATACTGGCCCATTAATTTTACTAATTTATTCCCTGGGGTTCCTTTGCCTGTTTACTTCTTTTTTACCTCTTATTATTCCCATTGGCTTACTACTTCATTACTTGGACTTTCTTGGCCCATTTATTTCTTCTTTATCTCTTGTTTTTTTCATGGGTCTACTAGCCATCAATCCTACCACTTCAGCCCGATGGGCTTGTTTCCTTATTTCTTTATTGTTTTGCCCCTCGTTCTCTTTCATCTTCCTTATTGTTGGCTTCTTCTATTGTTGGGCCCTTTGTCAAAAATAGGCATCAAAAGTCATCTAAATCGGGTACGGATCACATAACTTACAGTGGCGACTCCATGGGAGATTTTTGAAGTTTAACTTTAATTGTATTTGGACTGTGGATGAATGGATGTTTGTCTTTTGAGCCTGAGTGCACACAAGCATTTTTAGGTGGTCCTGTCTTTTGACAGTACCTATATATCCGGATTTAAAGGTTTCCTTTGTGGATTTGAGAGCCATTTATTCTTTCTAAGGCCTCCTAAGGCCAATGAGAGACTATGGCACATCCAACAGGAACGAGGACTAGTACGGTCCTAAGTTTTAAGGATCAAGAGCTCCACACTAGGATGACAGATGGGTCACGAATTTCAGAAGAGCCTTTACAATTTCTGGATCATCTCTCGGCAAAACCTTGAGTCATCTCTTCTTCTTCTACTTTCATTTGTTGCATTTAACTTTTTTTTTTTTTCAAAATTGTCACAATTTTCAAGCATGACGCATCTTATAGGCCTCCTAAATGCCATGTCCCATTTTCTTAATCAAAATTTTTTGAACAGAAAGTTTTCAAGACATGACAAGCTTACATGACAAATGGGGCATGAATTTTGGATTTGCAATTTCTGTTATGATTTTCCTAAGTTTCAAGTACACATTTTATCCAAAAATATTTTTTTAAATAAAGTTGAGGCTTGAGACACAAGTAGATCACAAGAAGAGTTGACTAAAATTTCTAGTTTAATATTGGAAGATCAAGGAGCACATATTCATTGAATTCTTAACCATCAAGAGAACCCCATGCCAAAAGATGAGCCCATTTGACCTTAATATAAGTCGCTTAAGTTGTTTCCTTTCTATGTCACAGGACAAGTTATCAAATCTCTTTTCATTTCTTCTACTTTCCTTTTTGAGCCTTCACCTCTATAGCTGGATTATTTGAGTCTTCCCACTTGTACAGTGAGTCTAGGTGTTGAATCTCTTTACTTTTTTTTCTCCAACCAGTCTCTTTACTTTTTCAACTTGAACTCTTGCTTTCCTTGTTTTAACAAGGTCTGAATCTTTGAGTCTTTTTGTGTCATGCACCTTCTTGTGTTGAGAGCTTTTGTGTTGCATTTTTGTTTTGAGTGTTTTCTAGTTTTAAAGTTTGAGAGTTTTTTTGTTGCATTTTGGCTAGTACAGAATTGGGTTTTTTGTACTTTTACTTGCTATTTGTTTTGTTTTGAGAATAGCATCTCAGGTTGTTCATGGACTGTGCTAATAAAATTTTCTGATTTATCAAAAAAAAATTAAAAATTAAAAGTTGTAGATGAAAATAACAAAATTTTTTGAAACATCCTGTAATTTTATATTGACATATTGAATCAATCAATAGCATTTTCGAATGGCTAACTAGGGTAAAATGGACTGCTATTTTTTATGCTAATTTTACTTAATGGCAAGTTTTTACTTAATATCTCACTAGGCAAATTGAGTTGTATCCTATTCATCACTTCATATCAATAGCTTATTTTATTTCTTGAAAATTTGTTCATATGAAATAAAGAGAGCAAGATCCCTAGGCAAATGTTGTTGAGAACATTTCTAATGTCATTAGTTATGTTTAGTGCCTAGTCCAAAAAGCTGATACACAAATAAATTATAGAACTTGAATGATACATACTAAATTTTCTTTTCTTTTCATTTAGTACTCTGAGGTCAAAGCACTGGATGGATGATTTTTGTTTTAATTTTAATTGGGCAAGATAACCAAGAATGAAAAAGAAAATTTAGAAGAAAATTAGGAGCAATTCTTAACTAGTAAGTTTTTCTTACAATTTTTTTTCTTAACTAGTGAGGGATTCTCTTTTGTTTTTGTATTTTTCTTTTTCTTTTTTACAAAATTATCATTTGGCTTTGTTTTATGCCTAGAGGATGCTTGATTATTTCATTAAGTCATTAATGTAATTATACTATTAATTATTTTTTAACCTGCTAGTGGACATGTTGATTATTAGCTTTGAACATTCCTTTTATTTAAATTTGTATTGTTGAATTTTCAAAAAAAATTATTTGTAAAAGCAAAGTAATGTTGTTTTGTAGAATTTTGTGCACTTGTTGCAAAGCTCTCAATTCCTGATTTTACACTGCTTGACATTCTTAAAGAAGATCCTCAGCCTTCGCAATTACAGTTAGGTTCTTCAATATTTTTGCTCTCTAAATTCTATAATTTGATTTTTTTTTTTTTTTTTTTTTTTTTGGTTGTTGAGGAATATTCAATTGTGTAGGTCAAATAGTGTGTAGTAACTAGTTAGCTAGTACTTTAAAAATCCCACCCTAGATAGTAGTGTGTTTCTCTCAATCATTGAATTTTGAATTTATGCTACACTCTATTTGTCTTAAAACTTAATTGAGAAGAAACTTCCTCAAAGCATAGCTATTGATTTGACCCTAAAAGAAATAATCGAAATGGGTTTTAATTGTCGAAGGGGGGTTTTATGAGAAGGGTAAGACTTACATACAATACTTAAATGCTGTTCTAGTGTTCTTTAGGTTCCCTTCTTAAGATTCTACCATGTGGATTTTTTCTTATGAGATGAAAGTATATTTTTTAAATAGCCACACGGCTGAATCTTAAGAAGGGAGTTTAAGAAACATCATCTAAGATACTGTACCTAAATTTTTTCCTTAAGAATTATCACCCTTTGTCGAAATCTCAACTTTTATGAAGTTAGTAGAGCGTATAGTGCTAGCAGTGGAGGTTGTAGAAATGGTGATTTTGGCTTTATTAAAAAATTTATTTGGTATTTGTAGCCTAGCTTACAATAAACCTTTTATTTTTGAATGGCATTGAATATGGTCATGCCTGCTAAGGTGAGTTAGTAATTCTTGGATTGATACAAGTGTTATTGCTTTCCTTTATTACATGATAATATTTTGTTTCCTTTTATATCTAAACATGGCCGCCAATGTATCCTTTCTTGCATTGTTTTCTAATTTAACCTCGTGTTTGGACAAACATAGCTAAATAGTCCCCATGGAGTTTGGAAATAAATTCTTGCATTTAATTGGGTAATCAATGACTTGATTAAACTATGATTGCATGATTTATTTTCTTCCTTTTTTTTATATGGTTGACATGCATAATACTTTCCTTGTACATTGCTCTTGAAGATTTGAATTCAAATTTGAAGTTGATTGATCAATTTAAGGGAAGTCTTGAAAAGGCATTTAAAGATGAAATCTTTTCTAATCAATGACAATTAAATCTTTTTTCAACTATATCCAAGATGAGGTTTTGGAAAGAAAGTTATCATAAATGCTTTCAATGTTAAAAAATTTTCTTTTGGAAATTAATTTTATTTAAAATTGGGGATGGAATTTGGTAAGTAATAAAATATGGTTGGTTATTAAATGCTCACATGTCTACATGTTTTGATGATCACATGCTCCCATGTTTTGATTATTAAATGCTCACATATCTACATGCTTTAATAATGATATGCTCCTACGTGAACATGCTTTGATGATCACATGCTCCTATATTCTTACATGCTTGTATGCTCTTATGCGTAGATGCTTATGTGCTCGCTTCTGTTTACCTTCACATGCTTGATTGTCTTCCACATGATCCTTTTTCTGCTTTTTATTTTATTTGTTTCACATGATCCGTAGAGGAACACTAGGGCTTAGATGTATGCGTATGTTCACATAGACCCATAAGATAGACATCACTTGACCATTATCGAACAATGATATTTGAAAGCCGGCTATGGCTAGGCAAGATTGGGGTGCCTAACCTCTTCCCATCCTATATCCTAACTCCGGGCCTAGTCTGGTAGGTAGATCTTCATGGAGTCATGTTATAGTTCTTGGACCGATAACCAGGTGGTGACTCCTTCATCTATTTTTAAGTGATGATCACATTCTCCCATGCGCACATGCTTTGATAATCCCATGGTCCCATGCTAATATTCTTTGATGATCGTATGCTCCCATATTCACATGCATTGATATTCACATGTTTGATATCCACACACATTTGCACACATTTGGATGATGATGAGTCTATAAGCTTAGAGGTTTAATTGATCATGCAATTGGACATTCGTGTGCTCAAATGCCTTGACAATTGTGCTTGAATGCTGAGGTGATTGGACGGCAAGAGGTATGTGTACTTGGGTGCTTAAATGTTCATATTCTTGTTTGCGCTATGATCACATGCTTGTATGCTCTCATGCTAACATGCTTGTATACTCTCATGCTTAAATGCTTATAAGTTCAATTAAGTGTCACTCCTTCATAAGATTTATTTATTAATTCTCATTAAGCATCAATCCTTTTTTTTGTATCCACATGCGCACACACTTGGATATTGATATATCTATTTTTTTGGAGACTGATGTGCTCATCCATTTTGATGCACGTGCGTGCTAATGCTCACTAGTTCTTACATGCTTGGTTGCTCACATTTTTAGATGCTACGATGATCGTATGCTTACATGCTTGAATGCTTATAGGTTGGAATGCTCACATGCTCTCATGATTTGATGATTACATACTCCCATGCTAATAAGATTTGGTGATGACATGCTCCCATACTCATATACTTTGATTATGATGTGCTCCCATGCTCACATACATTGATATTCATATGTCTGATATCCATACACATATGCACACACTTGGATGATGATATGTCTATAGGCTTGGAGGCTTAAGTGATCGTGTAGTTTGACGTTCGTGCACTCAAATGCATTAACAATTATGCTTGAATGCAGAGTTGATTGGGAAATTAGAGGTATGTATACTTGGGTGCTTAAATTCTCATATACTTGTATGCTCTCACAATCACATTCTTGCATACTCTCACAATCAAATGCTTGTATGTTCTCATGCTTTGTTGATAATATGCCCACATGTGTACTTGCTTTAATGATCACATACTCAAATGTCTACTTGCTTTGGTGATCACATGCTTTAATGTTTAGATGCCTTGATATTCAAATTCTTTGATGATCACATGCTTCGATGATCGTATGCTCACATGCCTACATTCTTTGACGATCATGTGCCCATTTGCTTATATAACTTCACGCTCATATGCTTGGATGCTTTGATGATTACATGCGCCTACGTTCAAATGCTTTGATATTTGCATGCTCACAAGAATTGATATTCACATGTTTAATATCAACACACATGTGCACAAACTTGGATACTAATATGTCTATAAGCTTGGAGGCTTAAATGATCAGGTAGCTGGACATTCGTGAGCTCAAACGCTTTGATGATTTTGCTTTAATGATGTGGTGATTGGTAGATTTGAGGTATGTGTACTTGGGTTCTTAAATGCTTATATGCTTGTTTGCTCTAATGATCACATGCTTGTATGCTCTCACAATCGAATGCCTGTATACTCTCATGCTTAAATGCTTACATATAAATTAAGTGTCATTCCTTCATAAGATTTATTTTTTAACCACATGTGCACACACTTGAAAGATGATATATCTATATGCTTTTAGATTGAAACGATCATGTAGTAGGATGCTCACGTACTCACTCACTTTGATAATCGTGCTTCAATCCTAAGCTGATTGGACGGTATATGTATGTGTGTACTTGGACGCTTAAATGCTCATGTGCTTGTACGTTCAATGCTTTGTTGATCAAGTGCTCACATGTGTGCACTCACAACCAAATGCTTGTATACTTTCATGCTTAAATGCTTACATATAAATTAAGTGTCACTTCTTCATAAGATTTATTTTTTAACCATATGGGCACACACTTGAAGGAAAATATATCCATATGCCTGGAGACTGAAATGCTAATGTAGTTGGATGCACTCACATGCTTTGATGATCGTGCTTAAATCCTAAGGTGATTGGACGGTAAGATGTATGTGTGTGCTTGGATGCTTAAATGCTCAAGTGCTTGAATGTTCAATGCTTTGTTGATCAAGTGCTCACATGTGTGCACTCACGATCAAATGGTTGTATACTTTCACTCTTAAAAGCTTACTTATAAATTAAGTATCACACCTTCATAAGATATATTTTTTAACCACATGTGCACACACTTGATCGATGATATATCTATACGCTTGGAGACTGAAACGTTCATGTAGTTGGAAGCTTGGGCACTCACATGCTTCAATGATTGTGCTTAAATCCCATGGTAATTGAACGGTAAGATGTATGTGTACTTTCACAACTGAATGCTCATGTGCTTATATGTTCACATGCCTTGTTGATCTCATGCTCAAATGTGTACATGCTTTGACAATCATATGCTCTCATGTCTACATTCTTAGATGATCACATGCTTTTAGGTTCACATCTTTTGAAATTCACATACTTCTATGTACACATGCTTTGTTGGTCATACACATTTATGTTCACATGCTTTAATAATCATATGCTCCTATGTCAACATGCTTTGAAGAGAACTTGTTCACCTACCTATATGCCTTATTGCTCATATGCTTGGACACTTCTATGATTGGATGCTCCTCTGTTAACATACTTCTTTGATGATCACATGTTTCGATGGTCATATGCTCCCATGCCTATGTGCTTTAACAATTACATGCGCAATTGCTTTTAAAATTTCAAGCTCCTACATTCAAATGCTTTGATAATTGCATGGTCACAAGTGTTGATATTCACTCGAATGATATCCACGCACATGTGCACACACTTGGATGCTAATATGTGTGTAGGCTTGGAGGCTTAAGTGATCATGTAGTTGGACGTTTGTATGCTCAAATGCATTGATGATTTTGTTTGAATGCCAAGGTGATTGGTAGATTTGAGGTATGTGTAATTGGGTTCTTAAATTCTAATATGCTTTATGCTTTAGTGATCACATGATTGCATGCTCTCATGATCAAATGCTTTGTTGATCATACATTTCTATTTTCACAAGCTTTGATAATCGTATGCTCCTATGTTTATATGCTTTGAAGAGAACTTGTCCACATGCCTATATGACTTAATGCTCATATGCTCGGACACTTCTACGATTGGATGCTCCAACGTTAACATACATCTTTGATGATCACATGTTTCGATGGTCATATGCTTCCATGCCTACATGCTTTAACAATCACATGCCCACTTGCTTTTATAATTTCATGCTCATACCTTTGGGCGATTTAGTGATTATATGCTCTTACAATCAATTGCTTTGATAATCCCATGCGCATAAGCATTGATATTCACACGTATGATATCCACATGCACATATGCACACACTTGGATGTTAATATGTGTATAAGCTTGGAGGCATAAGTGATCATGTAGTTGGACGTTCGTATGCTCAAATGCTTTGATGATTTTGCTTGAATGCCGAGGTGATTGGTAGATTTGAGGTATGTGTACTTGGGTTCTTAAATTCTAATATGCTTTATGCTCTAATGATCAATTGATTGTATGCTCTCTTGATCAAATGCTTGTATTCTCTCATGCTTAAATGCTACATACAAATTAAGTATCACTTCTTCACAAGATTTATTTTTTAACCGCAAGTGAACACACTTGATCGACAATATATCTATACGCTAGGAGACTGAAACGTTCATGTAGTTGGATGCTCTGGCACTCACATGCTTTGTTGATTGTGCTTAATTCCTAAGGTAATTGAATTGTAAGATATATGTGTACTTTAAGGTCTAAATGCTAATGTGCTTGTATGTTCAAATGCATTGTTGATCTCGTGCTCACATGTGTACTTGCTTTGATGATTATATGCTCTTAAGTCTACTTGCTTAGATGATCAATTGCTTTTATGTTCACATCTTTTGAAATTCACATACTTCTATGTACACATGCTTGGATGATCATACATTTCTATGTTCACATTCTTTTAAAATTGTATGCTCCTATGTCTACATGATTTGAAGAGAACTTGTCCACACGCCTATATGCCATAATGCTCATATGCTCAAACACTTCTATGATTGGATGCTCCTATGTTAACATACTTCTTTGATGATCAATTGTTTTGAAGGTCATATGCTCCCATGCCTACACGCTTTAACGATTGCATGCCCACTTGCTTTTATAATTTCATGCTCATACCTCTGGACGATTTGATGATTATATGCTCCAACATCCAAATGCTTTGATAATCGCATGCTCACATGCACAGATATTCACTTGAACGATATCCACGCACATGTGCACACACTTGGATGCTAATATGTGTATAAGCTTAGAGGCTTAAGTGATCATGTAGTTGGACGTTCATAAATGCTTTGATGATTTTGCTTGAATGCTGAGGTGATTGGTAGATTTGAGGTATGTGTACTTGGGTTCTCAAATTCTCATATGCTTTATGCTTTAGTGATCACATGATTGTATGCTCTCATGATCAAATGCTTGTATTCTCTTATGCTTAAATGCTACACATAAATTAAGTGTCAATCCTAAATAGGATTTATTTTTTAACCACATGTGAACACACTTAATTGACAATATATCTATACACTTGGAGACCAAAACGTTCATGTAGTTGGATGCTCAGGCACACACATGCTTTGGTGATTGTGCTTAAATCCTAAGATAGTTGAACGATAAGATGCATGTGTACTTTGAGGTTATTTTGCTAATGTGCATGTATGTTCACATGCTTTGTTAATCTCGTGCTCACATGTGTACTTGCTTTGACGATCATATGCTCTCATGTCAACTTGCTTAGATGATCACATGCTTTTAGTTCACATCTATTGAAATTCACATACATCTATGTACACATACTTTTTCAATTACACACTTCTATGTTCACATGCTTTGACAATCGTATGCTCCAATGTCTACATACTTTGAAGAGAACTTGTCCACATGCCTATTTGCCGTAATGCTCATATGCTCGGACACTTCTATGATTGGTTGCTTGTACGCTAACATACTTCTTTGATGATCACATGTTTCAATGGTCATATGCTCCCACGCCTACATGCTTTAATGATTACATGTCCACTTTCTTTTATAATTTCATGCTCATTCGTTCAGACGATTTGATGATTATATGCTCCTACATTCACATGCTTTGATAACCGCATGCTCACGAGCATTGATATTCACACATATGATATCCACGCGCTCATGTGCACACACTTGGATGCTAATATGTGTATAGGCTTGTAGGCTTAAGTGATCTTGTAGTTGGACGTTCGTACGCTTAAATGCTTTGATGATTTTGCTTGAATGCTGAAGTGATTGGTAGATTTGGGGTATGTGAACTTAGGTTTTTAAATTCTTTTTTGCTTTATGCTCTAACGATCACATGATTGTATGCTCTCATGATTAAATGCTTGTATTCTCTCATGCTTAAATGCTACATATATATTTAGTGTCACTCCTTCATAAGATTTATTCTTTAACCATATGTGAGCACACTTGATCGACATCTCATGCTCACATGTGTATTCGTATTGGCGATCATATACTCTCATGTCTACCTACTTAGATGATCAAATGCTTTTATGTTCACATCTTTTGGAATTCACAAACTTTTATGCACACATGCATTAAGGATCATACATTTCTATGTCCACATTCTTTGATAATTGCATGCCCCTATGTCTACATGCTTTGAAGAGAACTTGTCCACATTCCCATATGCCTTAATGTTCATATGCTGGGACACTTCTAAGATTGGATGCTCCTACGTTAACATTCTTCATTGATGATCACATGTTTTGATGGTCATATGCTCCCATGCCTACATGCTTTAACGATTACATGCCCAATTACTTTTAAAATTTCTTGCTCGTACCTTTCAATGTTTTGATTATTATATGCTCCTACATTTAAATGCTTTTATAATCACGTTCACACAAGCGTAGATATTCACTTGTATGATATCCACACACATGTGCACACATTTGGATGCAAATATGTGTATAGGCTTAAAGGCTCAAGTGATCATGTAGTTGGACATTCGTACGCTCAAATGCTTTGATGATTTTGCTTGAATGCTGAGGTGATTGGTAGATTTAAGGTATGTGTACTTGGGTTCTTAGATTCTCATATGCTTTATGCTCTAGTAATCACATGATTGTATGCTCTAATGATCAAATGCTTGTATTCTCACATGCTTAAATGCTACATATAAATTAAGTGTCACTCGTAAATAAGATTTATTTTTTAACCACAAGTGAACACACTTGATTGATGATATATCTATAAGCTTGGAGACCAAAACGTTCGTGTAGTTGGATGCTCAGGCACATACATGCTTTGATGATTGTGGTTAAATCCAAAGGTAATTGAATGGTAAGATGTATGTGTACTTTGAGGTTTAAATGCTCATGTGCTTGTATGTTCACACACTTTGTAGATTTCATCCTCACATGTGTACTTGCTTTGACGATCATATGCTCTCACGTCTACTTACTTAGATGATCACATGCTTTTACGTTCACATCTTTTGAAATTCACATACTTTTATGTACACATACTTTGTTGGTCAAACACATCTATGTTCACATGCTTTGATAGTCGTATGCTCCTATGTCAGCATACTTTGAAGAGAACTTATTCACTTTCCTATATGTCTTAATGCTCATATGCTTGGACACATCTATGATTGGATGCTACTATGTTAATATACTTCTTTGATGATCACATGTTTTGATGATCATATGCTCCCATGCCTACATGCTTTAACGATTACAAACCCCCTTACTCTTTAAATTTCATGCTCGAACCTTTCAACATTTTGATTATTATATGCTCCTACATTCAAATGCTATGACAATCGCTTTCAAACAAGCATAGATATTCACTCATATGATATCCACACACATGTGCACACACTTGGATGCTAATATGTGCATAGGCTTGGAGGCTTAAGTTATCATGTAGTTGGATGTTCATACGCTCAAATGCTTTGATGATTTTGCTTGAATGCCAAGGTGATTGGTAGATTTGAGATATGTGTACTTGGGTTCTTAGATTCTTATATGCTTTATGCTCTTTGTATGCTCTCATGATCAAATGCTTGTATTCTCCTATGCTTAAATGCTACATATAAATTAAGTGTCACTCGAATAAAAGATTTATTTTTTAACCACATGAGAACACACTTGATCGACGACATATCTATACGCTTGGCGACCAAAACGTTCGTGTAGTTGGATGCTCGGGCTCATACATGCTTTGATGATTCGAGTTAAATCCAAAGGTAATTGAACGGTAAGATGTATGTGTACTTTGAGGTTTAAATGCTCATGTGCTTGTATGTTCACATGCTTTGTAGATTTCGTGCTCACATGTGTACTTGCGTTGACGATCATACGCTCTCACCTCTACTTGCTTAGATGATCACACACTTTTACGTTCACATCTTTTGAAATTCACATACTTTTATGTACACATATTTTGTTAATCAAACACTTCTATGTTCACATGCTTTGATAATCATATGCTCCTATGTCAACATGCTTTGAAGAGAACTCATTCACTTTCCTATATGCCTTAATGCTCATATGCTTGGACACTTCTATGATTGGATACCCCTATGTTAACATACTTCTTTGATGATCACAAGTTTCGATCGTCATTTACTCCCATACCTACATGCTTTAACGATTACATGCCCACTTGCTATTCAAATTTCATGCTCGTGCCTTTCGAATTTTTGATTATTATATGCTCCTACATTCAACTGCTTTGATAATCGCTTTCACACAAGCATAGATATTCACTCGTATGATATCCATACACATGAGCACACACTTGGATGCTAATATGTGTATAGGCTTGGAGGCTTAAGTGGTCATGTAGTTAGACGTTCGTACGCTTAAATGCTTAGATGATTTTGCTTGAATGCCGAGGTGATTGGTAGAATTGAGGTATGTGTACTTGGGTTCTTAGATTCTCATATGCTTTATGCTCTAGTGATCACTTGATTGTATGCTCTCGTGATCAAATGCTTGTATTCTCCCTTGCTTAAATGCTACATTTAAATTAAGTGTCACTCCTAAATAAGATTTATTTTTTAAGCACATGTGAACACACTTGATTGTCAATATATCTATACGCTTGGAGATCGAAACGTTCGTATAGTTGGATGGTCGGGCACATACACGCTTTGATGATTGAGGTTAAATCCAAAGGTAATTGAATGGTAAGATGTATGTGTACTTAGGGATTTAAATGCTCGTGTGCTTGTATGTTCACATGCTTTGTAGATTTCGTGCTCACATGTGTACTTGCTTTGACGATCATATGCCCTCATGTCTACTTGCTTAGATGATCACATGCTTTTACGTTCACATCTTTTCAAATTCACATACTTCTATGTACACATACTTTGTTGATCATATACTTCTATGTTCACATGCTTTGATAATCGTATGCTCCTATATCAACATGCTTTAAAGAGAACTTGTTCACTTGCTTATATGCCTTAATACTCATATGCTTTGACACTTTTATGATTGAATGCTCCTTTGTTAACATACTTCTTTCACGATCACATGTGTCAATGGTCATATGCTCCCATGCCATTGTGCTTTAACAATTACATGCGCAATTGCTTTTAAGATTTCATACTCCTACATTCGAATGCTTTTATATTCGTATTGTCACACCCCAAACCCCAAAGGGTCCAAAGCATGAGAAAGACGTCTCAAAGTACCTGTAGATTTTTCCTTTTTGACAATCCAATCCACAAAAATCATATCAAGTACCAACATCAAGAATTATCATAATAATTCCATTGAATATACTCTTAAAGTAAGTCAGATCTCTAGAACATATTTACAAACAAAACTAAAAATCATGTGCCTCCACATAACACATGAATATATTACAAAACTTTGATGATATAAATGGAAAGTCCCAAAGTTCTCTAAAATATGAAATCCCAACAAAACTCTTGGGCCTCAAGAGCCCAACTTCTAATATAATTAACTCCCAATTCAACATAAAACTCCAATCACTATCGATAAGGCAAGCTCCATTATCATGATATAGCTAATTAATCTATAAGACTGTGAAAATTTTGGGATGAGCTAAAACCCAGTAAGTAGCATAATTTATGGGGATGGGGGAATTGCAAGTTTCCTCTTCAATAATAATAATATGACAAAAATGATTTAATAATGAAACCCAAAGTTCCTCAAAGTAAATATCTTGAAACTATATACTATAATCTGTGAGCATCAACAATATAGTTTCCAAAGCTATAATATCTAACATAAGATAAATTATCACAAATATACCATACTACCACATAGACCGGTCAGAGGATCCACCCATTCACAACTGGCATGATATTGTCCTCTCTGGTATGCAGACTCTTAGCCCCATGGACAACAGCCTCACCCATACCCTCAAGGTTTTTCTCTCCCCCCATGGGCAGTAAAGAAAGCGCGTCAAATAAGACCTCTCTTGCATGTGGTTTCTTGGCCCCATGGGCAACAGCCTCACCCACACACAATCAAAGAATCCTTTTCCCCCCATGGATAACAGGGAAGGACGCGTCATCCAAAGTGAAAAGGCACTGACCTAGACTTGATTCCGTTGTCACAAAGACTATGAAAACCAAATCGGGTGATCACTGGGAAATCACACATGGCATGGTGTTAAAACAACATAAACTCACAAATTACACTACATTGAAACACATAGTTCATATCCAGGTAGTTTCAGAAAACCTTATATAATCTAACTTCTACAAAGTTTGTTAGGTTTTCAACTTCATTTTTATCAAGAGATTTTCTACCAATTTCCCAAATAATACAAGATAAGATAAGCATCTCTAAATTTTCTAATATACCATAAAATCTAAGATTTCCTTATCTAAGATTAAATAAAAGATGCTCATTTTTTCATATCAACAATTCATGCATTTCTCCAAATGCCATACCAAATATGATGTACTTTTCATATATAATAATATATAATAGGGTCACAACACAATGCTTTTAAGAAAACATATATCCATATATAATTTTTCAAAATGTGTTTGACCCAAAAACAACATTTATAAAACATGGTTATTTTCCAAAAATCTCATTAAAAATCTACTTACCTCGCAACCGCAAAAGCCTAATTCTCCAAGCTCCAAAGGAGATTAACTAGAACCTCAACAATATCAAGCAAACTTAACACAATAAGCATAAAGCTTAAAATTATATCTAGCTACAATTTAGAAATTGCCAGATGAGCACTTAATTAGGCAATCCTAGTATTTAACCTCTTCAATAATAATATATTCTACTTCCAAAGTTTCTCAACAAATTGATACACAAGGCATAAACTCCAATTTATAAAGTTAACCCATTTAATATCATCTCCAACATTATGACTAGCTTCCATAAAATTTACACTACATCATTAAGAGACCCATGAAAGAAAAATCAAAATATCCTCCAAGACAAGAAATTTAGAGCTTCAACTAACTCCAAATAAACCCAATGGCAATGGAAAAATTAGATTTACCAACCATCACATGTTATAACTCAAAACCCCTAAATTTTTCACCGTAAATAAACCTTAGATAGTCATCATTAACACAAACCATAAACCCACTCATCAAATAATTCCACCAATACAAAAAATGATGATGGAAATGGTGGTGGTGGTGGTGGTGTGGAAGTACCGGTGAGAGAGGGTATAAAAGCAAAGAAGAGTGTATGAGAGAAAATGAAAAAATAAAAAGAAAAGAGAAGAAGTGAAGTGAATGAGCCGGCCAAAGACTAAAGAGATAAGTAAATGAGTGGTGGGGAAGGGGGTTAGGTGGGGCACATATGGTCCACTAAAAATCTGACCCTTTTTTTTTTTTTTCTAACTTACTGGGACGTCACACATATGCTCACAAGTATTCATATTCACTCGAATGATATCCACGCACATGTGCACACACTTGGATGCTAATATGTGTATCGGCCTGGAGGCTTAAGTGATCATGTAGTTGGATGTTTGTATAATCAAATACATTGATGATTTTGTTAGAATGCCAAGGTAATTGGTAGATTTAAGGTATGTGTACTTGGGTTCTTAAATTCTCATATGCTTTATGCTCTAGTGATCACATGATTGTATGCTCTCATTATCAAATGCTTGCATTGTCTCATGCTTAAATGCTTCATATAAATTAAGTGTCACTCCTTCATAAGATTTATTTTTTACCCATATGTGAACATACTTGATTGACAATATATATATATATACGCTTGGACACTGAAACGTTCATGTGGTTGGATGCTCGGGCACTCACATTCTTTGATGACTATGCTAAAATCCAAATGTAGTTGAACAGCAAGATGTATGTGTACCTTGAGGTTTAAATGCTATTCTGCTTGTACGTTCACATACTTTGTTGATCTCGTGCTTACATGTGTACTTGCTCTGACGATCGTATGCTCTCATGTTTGCTTGCTTAAATGATCACATTCTTTTATGTTCACATCTTTCAAAATTCACATACTTCTATGTACACATGCTTTGATGATCATACATTTCTATGTTCACAAGCTTTGATAATTGTATGTTCCTACATTTACATGTTCTGAAGAGAACTTGTCCACATGCCTATATGCCTTAATACACATATGCTCGGACACTTCTGTGATTGGATGATCCTACGTCAACATACTTCTTTGATGATCACATGTTTCGATGGTCATATGCTCCCATGCCTACATGCTTTAACGATTACATGCCCACTTGCTTTTATAATTTCATGCTCATACGTTTGGACGATTTGATGATTATATGCTCTTACAATCAATTGCTTTGATAATCGCATGCTCACAAGGATTGATATTCACACGTATGATATCCACGCGCACATGTGCACACACTTGGATGCTAATCTATGTATAAGCTTGGAGGCTTAAGTGATCATGTACTTGGGCATTCGTACGCCTAAACATTTTGATGATTTTGCTTGAATGCTGAGGTTATTGGTAGATTTGAGGTATGTGTACTTGGGTTCTTAAATTCTCGTATGCTTTATGCTTTAATGATCACGTGCTTGTATACCCTCATGATCAAATGCTTGTGTTCTCTCATGCTTAAATGCTACATATAAATTAAGTGTCACTTCTTCATAAGATTTATTTTTTAACCACATATGGACACACTTGATAGATGATATATCTATACAATAGGAGACTGAAATGTTCATGTAATTTTATGCTCGGGCATTCACATGCTTTGATGATTGTGCTTAAGTCCTAAGGTAATTGAACGGTAAGAAATCTGTGTACTTTGAGGTTTAAATGCTCATGTGCATATATATTCAAATGCTTTGTTGATCTCGTTCTCACATGTGTATTTGCATTGACGATCACTTGCACTCATGTCTACTTACTTAGATGATCAAATGCTTTTATGTTCACATCTTCTGAAATTCACATACTTCTATGTACACATGGTTTGATGATCGTACATTTCTACCTTCAAATTCTTTGAAAATCATATGCTCTTATGTCTACATGCTTTGAAGAGAACTTGTGCACATTCCTATATGCCATAATGCTCATATGCTCGAACACTTCTATGATTGGATGCTCCTGTGTTAACATACTTCTTTGATGATCACATGTTTCAATGGTCATGTGCTCCCATGCCCACATCCTTTAATGACTACATGCCCACTTGATTTTAAGATTTCATGCTTATACCTTTTGATGATTTGATGATTATATGCTCCTATAATCAAATGCTTTAAAAATCTCATGCACACAAGCATAGATATTCACTTGTATGATATCCACGCACATTTGCACACACTTGGATGCTAATATGTGTATAAGCTTGGAGGCTTAAGTGATCATGTAATTGTACATTCGTACACTTAAATGCTTTGATGATTTTGCTTGAATGCCGAGGTGATTGGTAGATTTGAGGTATGTTTACTTAGGTTCTCAAATTCTCATATGCTTTATGCTCTAGTGATTACATGATTGTATGCTTTTAGGATCAAATGATTGTATTCTCTCTTGCTCAAATGCTACATATAAATTAAGTGTCTCTCCAAAATAAGATTTATTTTTTAACCACATGTGAACATACTTGATCGACGATATATCTATACGCTTGGAGACCGAAACGTTCATGTAGTTGGATGTTCGAGCACATACATGCTTTGATGATTGTGGTTAAATCCAAAAGTAATTACACGGTAAGATGTATGTGTACTTTGAGGTTTAAATGCTCCTGTGCTTGTATGTTCACATGCTTTGTTGATCTCGTGCTCACATGTGTACTTGCTTTGACAATTGTATGCTCTCATGTCTACTTGATTAGATGATCACTTGATTTTATGTTCACATCTTTTGAAATTCACATACTTCTATGTACATATGCCTTGATAGTCATATATTTCTATGTTCACATGCTTTGATAATCGCATGCTCCACTGTCTACATGCTTTGAAGAGAACTTGCCCACATGCCTATTTGCCTTAATGCTCATATGCTCGAACACTTCTATGATTGGATGCTCCTACGTTAACATACTTCATTGATGATCACATGTTTCGATGATCATATGCTCCCAGGCCTGCATGCTTTAACGATTACATGCCCACTTACTTTTATAATTTCATGTTCATACTTTTCGACGATTTGATGATTATATGCTCTTACAATCAATTGCTTTGATAATCACATGCTCACTAGCATTGATATTTACACGTATGAAATCCACGCGCAAATGTGCACACACTTGGATGCTAATATGTGTATAGGCTTGGAGGCTTAAGTGATTATGTACTTGGACATTCATACGATCAAATGCTTTGATGATTTTGCTTGAATGCTGGGGTGATTGGTAGATTTGTGGTATGTGTACTTGGGTTCTAAAATTCTTATATGCTTTATGCTCTAATGATCACATGATTGTATGCCCTCATGATCAAATGCTTGTATTCTCTCATGCTTAAATGCTACATATAAATTAAGTGTCACTCCTAAATAGGATTTATTTTGAAATTCACATACTTTTATGTACACATACTTTGTTGGTTATACACTTCTATGTTCACATGCTTTGATAATCGCATGCTCCTATGTTAACATGCTTTGAAGAGAAGTTGTTCACTTGCCTATATGCCTTAATGCTCATATGCTTGGACACTTCTATGATTGGTTGCTTGTACGCTAACATACTTCTTTGATGATCACATGTTTCAATGGTCATATGCTCCCACGCCTACATGCTTTAATGATTACATGTCCACTTTCTTTTATAATTTCATGCTCATTCATTCAGACGATTTGATGATTATATGCTCCTACATTCACATGCTTTGATAACCGCATGCTCACGAGCATTGATATTCACACATATGATATCCACGCGCTCATGTGCACACACTTGGATGCTAATATGTGTATAGGCTTGTAGGCTTAAGTGATCTTGTAGTTGGACGTTCGTACGCTTAAATGCTTTGATGATTTTGCTTGAATGCTGAGGTGATTGGTAGATTTGAGGTTTGTGTACTTTGGTTCTTAAATTCTCATATGCTTTATGCTCTAATGATCACATGATTGTATGCTCTCATGATCAAATGTTTGTATTCTCTCATGCTTAAATGCTACATATAAATTAAGTGTCACTCCTTCATAAGATTTATTTTTTAACCACAAGTGGACACACTTGATCGACAATATATCTATACACTATGAGACTGAAACGTTCATGTAGTTTTATGCTCGGGCACTCACATGCTTTGATGATTATGCTTAAGTCCTAATGTAATTGAACGGTAAGATATTACATGTGTACTTTGAGGTTTAAATGCTCATGTGCTTGCATGTCCACATGCTTTGTTAATCTGCTGCTCACATGTGTACTTGTATTAATGATCATATGCTCTCACATCCACCCACTTAGATGATCAAATACTTTTATGTTCACATCTTTTGAAATTCAAAAACTTCTATGCACGCGTGCTTTGATGATCATACATTTCTATGTTCACATTTTTTGAAAATTGTATGCTCTTATGTCTACATGCTTTGAAGAGAACTTGTCCACATGCGTATATGCCCTAATGCTCATATGCTCGGTCACTTCTATGATTGAATGCTCCTACGTTAACATATTTCTTTAATGATCACATGTTTCTATTGTTATATGCTCCTACATTTAAATCCTTCGATAATCGCATGCTCACACGCATTGATATTTACTCATATGATATCAACACACATATGCACACACTTGGATGCTAATATGTGTACAGGCTTACAAGCTTAAGTGATCATGTAGTTGGACGTTCGTACACAAAAATGCTTTGATGATTTTGCTTGAATGCAGACGTGATTCATAGATTTGAGGTATGTGTACTTGGGTTATTAAATTCTCATATGCTTTATGCTTTAGTGATCACAAGATTGTTTGCTCTTGTGATCAAATGCTAGTATTCTGTTATGCTGAAATGCTACATATAAATTAAGTGTCACTCCTAAATAAGATTTATTTTTTAACCACATCTGAACACACTCGATTGGCGATATACCAATATGCTTGGAGGCTGAAACGTTCATGTAGTTTGATGCTCGGGCACGCACTTGCTTTGATGATTGTGCTTAAATCCAAAGGTAATTGAACGGTAAGATGTATGTGTACTTTGAGGTTTAAATGCTCATGTGCTTGTATGTTCACATGCTTTGTTGATCTCGTGCTCACATGTGTACTTGCTTTAACGATCATATGCTCTTATGTCTACTTGGTTTGACAATCACATGCTTTTAAGATCACATCTTTTGAAATTGACAAACTTCTATGTACACATACTTTGTTGATCATACACTTCTATATTCGCATGCTTTGATAATTTTATGTCCTACGTCAACATGCTTTGAAGAGAACTTGTTCACTTGCCTATATTCCTTAATCCTCATATGGTCGGACTCTTCAATGATTGGATGCTCCTATGTTAACATACTTCTTTGATGATCACATGTTTCGATGGTCATATGCTTCCATGCCTACATGCTTTAATGATTATATGCCAACTTTCTTTTATAATTTCATGCTCACACGTTTGGACGATTTTATGATCATAAGCTCCTTCATTCAAATGCTTTGATAATTGCATGCTCACTAGCATTGATATTCTCACATATGATAACCACGCACACATATGCATAAAATTGGATGCTAATATGTGTATAAGCTTGGAGGCTTAAGTGTTCATGTAGTTGGACGTTTGTACACTCAAACGCTTCGATGATTTTGCTTCAATGCTAAGGTGATTGGTAGATTTGAGGTATGTGGACTTGGGTTCTTAAATTCTCATATGCTTTATGCTCTAATGATTACATGATTGTATACTTTCATGATCAAATGCTTGTGTTCTCTCATGCTTAAAAGCTACATATAAATTAAGTGTCACTCCTTCATAAGATTTATTTTTTAACCACATGTGAATGCACTTAATCGACGATATATCTATACGCTTGGATACTGAAACGTTCTTGTAGTTGGATGCTTGGGCACAAACATGCTTTGATGATTGTGCTTAAATCCTAAGGTAATTGAAGATGTATGTGTATTTTGAGGTTTAAATGCTCATGTGCTTGTATGTTCACATGCTTTGTTAAGCTCTTGCTCACATGTGTACTTGTATTGACAAACGTTTGCTCTCATGTCTGCCCACTTAGATGATCAAATACTTTTATGTTCACATCTTTTGAAATTCACAAACTTCTACGTACACATGCTTTGATGATCATACGTTTCTATGTTCACATTCTTTGATAATTGTATGCTCTTATGTCTACATGCTTTGAAGAGAACTTGTCCACATGCCTATATGCCCTAATGCTCATATGCTTGGTCACTTCTATGATTGGATGCTCCTACGTTATCATATTTCTTTGATGATTGCATGTTTTGATGGTCATATGCACCCATACCTACATACTTTAACGATTACATGCCCACTTTCTTTTAAAATTTCATGCTCGTACCTTTGGACGATTTGATGATATATGCTCCTACATTCAAATGCTTTGATAATCGCATGCTCACACGCATTGATATTTACTCCTATGATATCAACACACATGTGCACACACTTGGATGCTAATATGTGTACAGGCTTGCAAGCTTAAGTAATCATGTAGTTGGACGTTCATACGCTCAAATGCTTTGATGATTTTGCTTGAACGCCGAGGTGATTGGTTGATTTGAGGTATATGCATTTGGGTTCTTAAATTCTCATTTGCTTTATGCTCTAGTGATCACATGATTGTACACTCTCATGATCAAATGCCTGTATTCTCTCATGCTTAAATGCCACGTATAAAGTAAGTGTCACTCCTAAATAAGATTTATTTTTTAACCACATGTGAACACACTTGATCGACAATATGTCTATGCACTTTGAGAGCGAAACATTCATGTAGTTGGATGCTCTGTCACACACATGCTTTGATGATTGTGCTTAAATCCAAAGGTAATGAACGGTAAGAGGTATGTGTACTTTGAGGTTTAAATGCTTTGGTGATCTTGTGCTCACATGTGTACTTGCTTTAACGATCATATGCTCTCTTGTCTACTTGCTTAGATAATCACATGCTTTTACTTTTATATCTTTTGAAATTCACATACTTCTATGTACATATACTTTGTTGATCATACACTTCTATATTCACGTGCTTTGTTAGTCATATGCACCAATGTCAACATGCTTTGAAGAGAACTTGTTCACTTGCCAATATGCCTTAATGCTCATATGCTTGGACACTTCTATGATTGGATACTCCTATGCTAACATACTTCTTTGATGATCACATGTTTCGATGGTCATATGCTCCAAAGCCTACATGCTTTAACAATTACATGCCCACTTACGTTTATATTGCTTGTATGTTTGGACGATTTGTTGATTAAATGCTCTTACAATCAATTGCTTTGATAATCGCATGCTCACAAGCATTGATATTCACACTTATGATATCCACGCACACATGTGCATAAACTTATATGCTAATATGTGTATAGGCTGGAAGGCTTAAATGATCACGTAGTTTTATGTTCATACGCTCAAATGCTTTGATGATTTTGCTTGAACGCAGAGGTGATTCATAGATTTGAGGTGTGTGTACTTGGGTTCTTAAATTCTCATATGCTTTATGCTCTAGTGATTGCATGATAGTTTGCTCTTGTGATCAAATGCTAGTATACTCTCATGCTGAAATGCTACATATAAATTAAGTGTCACTCCTAAATAAGATTTATTTTATAACCGCATGTGAACAGACTTGATTGACGATATATCTATATGCTTGGAGATTGAAACATTCATGTAGTTGGATGCTCGGGCACGCACTTGCTTCGATGATTGTGCTTAAATCCAAAGGTAATTGAACGATAACATGTATGTGTAGTTTGAAGTTTAAATGCTCATGTGCTTGTATATTCACATGCTTTGTTGATCTCGTGCTCATATGTGTACTTGCTTTGACGATCATATGCTCTTATGTCTACTTGTTTAGACGATCACATGCTTATAAGCTCACATCTTTTGAAATTGACATACTTCTTTGTACACATACTTTGTTGATCATACACTTCTATGTTCGCATGCTTTGATAATTGTATGCTCCTACGTCAACATGCTTTAAAGAGAACTTGTTCACTTGCCTATATTCCTTAATGCTCATATGGTCGGACACTTCAATGATTGAATGCTCCTATGTTAACATACTTCTTTGATGATCACATGTTTCGATGGTCATTTGCTTCTATGCCTACATGCTTTAATGATTACGTGCCAACTTGCTTTTATAATTTCATGCTCACATGTTTGGACGATTTTATGATCATATGCTCCCACATTCAAATGCTTTGATAATTGCATGCTCACAAGCATTGATATTCTCACGTATGATGACCACGCACACATGTGCATAAACTTGGATGCTAATATGTATATAACTTGGAGGCTTAAGTGATCATGTAATTGGACGTTCGTACACTCAAACGCTTTGTTGATTTTGCTTGAATGTGAAGGTGATTGGTAGATTTGAGGTATGTGTACTTGGGTTCTTAAATTCTCATATGCTTTATGCTCTAATGATCACAAGATTGTATGATCTCACGATCAAATGCTTGTATTCTCTCATGTTTAAATGTTGCATATAAATTATGTCTCACTCCATCATAAGATTTATTTTTAACCACATGTGGACATATTTGATCGACGATATATCTATAAGCTTGGAGACCGAAACGTTCATGTAGTTGGATGCTCGGACTCACATGCTTTGATTATTGTGCTTAAATCTTAAGGTACTTGAACGGCAAGATGTATGTGTACTTTCAGGTTTAAATGCTCATATGCTTGTATGTTCACATGCTTTGGTGATCTCATGCTCACAGGTGCACTTGCTTTGATGATCATATGCTCTCATGTTTACTTGCTTAGATGATCACATGCATGTTCACATCTTTCGAAATTCACAAACTTCTATATACACATGCTTTGATGATCATACATTTCTATTGTCACATGCTTAGATAATCGTATGCTCCACTGTCTACATGCTTTGAAGTGAACTTCTCCTCATGCCTATATGCCTTAATGCTCATATACTCAGACACTTTTTTGATTGGATACTCCTATATTAACATACTTCTTTGGTGATCACATGTTTCGATGGTTATATGCTCTCATGCGTACATGCTTTAACGATTACATGCCCACTTGCTTTTATAATTTTATGCTCATACGTTTGGACGATTTGATGATTATATGCTCTCACATTCAAATGCTTCGATAATCGCATGCTCACAAGCATTGATTTTCGCTTGTATGATATCCACACGCACATGTGCACACACTTGGATGCTAATAAATGTATAAGCCTGGAGGTATAAGTGATCATGTAATTGGACGTTCGTTCACTCAAATGGTTTAATGATTTTTCTTGAATGCCGAGGTGATTGGTAGATTTGATGTATATGTACTTGGGTTCTTAAATTCTCATATGCTTTTTGCTCTAATGATCACATGATTGTATGCTCTCACGATCAAATGCTTGTACTATCTCATGCTTAAATGTTGCATATAAATTAAGTCTCACTCTTTCATAAGATTTATATTTTAACCATATGAGAACATATTTAATCGACGACATATCCATACGCTTGGAGACCGAAACTTTCATGTAGTTCGGTGCTCAAGCACTCAGATGGTTTGATGATTGTGCTTAAATCCTATAGTAATTGAATTGTAAGATGTATATGTATATTAAGGTTTAAATGCTCATGTGCTTGTATGTTCACGTGCTTTATTGATCTTGTGCTCAAATATGCACTTGCTTTTACGATCATATTCTCTCATGTCGACTTGCTTTGATGATCACATGCTTTTATATTCACATATTTTGAAATTCACGCACTCTATGTACACATCCTTTGACAATCATGCAATTCTATGTTCACATGCTTTGATAATCGTATACTCTTATGTCTACATGCTATGTGTCCAAGCATCCAACTACACAAACGTTTCAGTCTCCAAGTGTATAGATATATTGTCGATCAAGTGTGTTCACATGTGGTTAAAAAATAAATCTTATTTAGGAGTGACACTTAATTTATATGTAGCATTTAAGCATGGGAAAATACAAGCATTCGATCATGAGAGGATACGATCATGTGATCACTAGACCATAAAGCATATGAGAATCTAAGAACCCAAGTACACATACCTCAAATCTACCAATCACCTCGGCATTCAAGCAAAATCATCAAAGCATTTGAACGTACGAATGTCCAACTACATGATCACTTAAGCCTCCAAGCCTATACACATTAGCATCCAAGTGTGTGCATATGTGTGTGGATATCATAAGAGTGAATATCTATGCTTGTGTGAAAGCGATTATCAAAGCATTTGAATGTAGAAGCATATAGTAATCAAAACGTCGAAAGGTACAGGCATGAAATTTAAAGAGCAAGTGGGCCTTAATCATTAAAGCATGTAGGCATGGGAGCATATGGCCATCGAAACATGTGATCATCAAAGAAGTATGTTAACGTAGGAGCATCCAATCATAGAAGTGTCCAAGCATATGAGCATTGAGGCGTATAGGAAAGTGAACAAGTTCTCTTCAAAGCGTGTTGACATAGGAGCATCAAAGCATGTGAACATAGAAGTGTATGATCAACAAAGTATGTGTACATAGAAGTATTTGAATTTCAAAAGATGTGAACATATGTGATCATCTATGTTCACATGCTTTGATAATCGTATACTCCTATGTCTACATGCTATGTGCCCGAGCATCCAACTACACCAACGTTTCGGTCTCTAAGCGTATAGATATATTGTCGATCAAGTGTGTTCACATGTGGTTAAAAAATAAATCTTATTTAGGAGTGACACTTAATTTATATGTAGCATTTAAGCATGGGAAAATACAAGCATTCGATCATGAGAGGATACGATCATGTGATCACTAGACCATAAAGCATATGAGAATCTAAGAACCCAAGTACACATACCTCAAATCTACCAATCACCTCGGCATTCAAGCAAAATCATCAAAGCATTTGAGCGTACGAATGTCCAACTACATGATCACTTAAGCCTCCAAGCCTATACACATTAGCATCCAAGTGTGTGCATATGTGTGTGGATATCATAAGAGTGAATATCTATGCTTGTGTGAAAGCGATTATCAAAGCATTTGAATGTAGAAGCATATAGTAATCAAAACGTCGAAAGGTACAGGCATGAAATTTAAAGAGCAAGTGGGCCTTAATCATTAAAGCATGTAGGCATGGGAGCATATGACCATCGAAACATGTGATCATCAAAGAAGTATGTTAACGTAGGAGCATCCAATCATAGAAGTGTCCAAGCATATGAGCATTGAGGCGTATAGGAAAATGAACAAGTTCTCTTCAAAGCGTGTTGACATAGGAGCATACGATTATCAAAGCATGTGAACATAGAAGTGTATGATCAACAAAGTATGTGTACATAAAAGTATTTGAATTCAAAAGATGTGAACGTATGTGATCATCTATGTTCACATGCTTTGATAATAGTATACTCCTATGTCTACATGCTATGTGCCCGAGCATCTAACTACACCAACGTTTCGGCCTCTAAGCGTATAGATATATTGTCGATCAAGTGTGTTCACATGTGGTTAAAAAATAAATCTTATTTAGGAGTGACACTTAATTTATATGTAGCATTTAAGCATGGGAAAATACAAGCATTCGATCATGAGAGGATACGATCATGTGATCACTAGACCATAAAGCATATGAGAATCTATGAACCCAAGTACATGTACCTCAAATCTACCAATCACCTCGGCATTCAATCAAAATCATCAAAGCATTTGAGCGTACGAATGTCCAACTACATGATCACTTAAGCCTCCAAGCCTATACACATTAGCATCCAAGTGTGTGCATATGTGTGTGGATATCATAAGAGTGAATATCTATGCTTGTGTGAAAGCGATTATCAAAGCATTTGAATGTAGAAGCATATAGTAATCAAAACGTCGAAAGGTACAGGCATGAAATTTAAAGAGCAAGTGGGCCTTAATCATTAAAGCATGTAGGCATGGGAGCATATGACCATCGAAACATGTGATCATCAAAGAAGTATGTCAACGTAGGAGCATCCAATCATAGAAGTGTCCAAGCATATGAGCATTGAGACGTATAGGAAAGTGAACAAGTTCTCTTCAAAGCGTGTTGACATAGGAGCATCAAAGCATGTGAACATAGAAGTGTATGATCAACAAAGTATGTGTACATAGAAGTATTTGAATTTCAAAAGATGTGAACGTATGTGATCATCTATGTTCACATGCTTTGATAATCGTATACTCCTATGTCTACATGCTATGTGCCCGAGCATCCAACTACACGAACATTTCGATCTCTAAGCATATAGATATATTGTCGATCAAGTGTGTTCACATGTGGTTAAAAAATAAATCTTATTTAGGAGTGACACTTAATTTATATGTAGCATTTAAGCATGGGAAAATACAAGCATTCGATCATGAGAGGATACAATCATGTGATCACTAGACCATAAAGCATATGAGAATCTAAGAACCCAAGTACACATACCTCAAATCTACCAATCACCTCGGCATTCAAGCAAAATCATCAAAGCATTTGAGCGTACGAATGTCCAACTACATGATCACTTAAGCCTCCAAGCCTATACACATTAGCATCCAAGTGTGTGCATATATGTGTGGATATCATAAGAGTGAATATCTATGCTTGTGTGAAAGCAATTATCAAAGCATTTAAATGTAGAAGCATATAGTAATCAAAACGTCGAAAGGTACAGGCATGAAATTTAAAGAGCAAGTGGGCCTTAATCATTAAAGCATGTAGGCATGGGAGCATATGACCATCGAAACATGTGATCATCAAAGAAGTATGTTAACGTAGGAGCATCCAATCATAGAAGTGTCCAAGCATATGAGCATTGAGGCGTATAGGAAAGTGAACAAGTTCTCTTCAAAGCGTGTTGACATAGGAGCATACAATTATCAAAGCATGTGAACATAGAAGTGTATGATCAACAAAGTATGTGTACATAGAAGTATTTGAATTCAAAAGATGTGAACGTATGTGATCATCTATGTTCACATGCTTTGATAATCGTATACTCCTATGTCTACATGCTATGTGCCCGAGCATCCAACTACACCAACGTTTCGGCCTCTAAGCGTATAGATATATTGTCGATCAAGTGTGTTCACATGTGGTTAAAAAATAAATCTTATTTAGGAGTGACACTTAATTTATATGTAGCATTTAAGCATGGGAAAATACAAGCATTCGATCATGAGAGGATACGATCATGTGATCACTAGACCATAAAGCATATGAGAATCTAAGAACCCAAGTACACGTACCTCAAATCTACCAATCACCTCGGCATTCAATCAAAATCATCAAAGCATTTGAGCGTACGAATGTCCAACTACATGATCACTTAAGCCTCCAAGCCTATACACATTAGCATCCAAGTGTGTGCATATGTGTGTGGATATCATAAGAGTGAATATCTATGCTTGAGTGAAAGCAATTATCAAAGCATTTGAATGTAGAAGCATATAGTAATCAAAACGTCGAAAGGTACAGGCATGAAATTTAAAGAGCAAGTGGGCCTTAATCATTAAAGCATGTAAGCATGGGAGCATATGACCATCGAAACATGTGATCATCAAAGAAGTATGTCAACGTAGGAGCATCCAATCATAGAAGTGTCCAAGCATATGAGCATTGAGGCGTATAGGAAAGTGAACAAGTTCTCTTCAAAGCGTGTTGACATAGGAGCATACGATTATCAAAGCATGTGAACATAGAAGTGTATGATCAACAAAGTATGTGTACATAGAAGTATTTGAATTTCAAAAGATGTGAACGTATGTGATCATCTATGTTCACATGCTTTGATAATCGTATACTCCTATGTCTACATGCTATGTGCCCGAGCATCCAACTACACCAACGTTTCGGTCTTTAAGCGTATAGATTTATTGTCGATCAAGTGTGTTCACATGTGGTTAAAAAATAAATCTTATTTAGGAGTGACACTTAATTTATATGTAACATTTAAGCATGGGAAAATACAAGCATTCGATCATGAGAGGATACAATCATGTGATCACTAGACCATAAAGCATATGAGAATCTAAGAACCCAAGTACACATACCTCAAATCTACCAATCACCTCGGCATTCAAGCAAAATCATCAAAGCATTTGAGCGTACGAATGTCCAACTACATGATCACTTAAGCCTCCAAGCCTATACACATATTGGCATCCAAGTGTGTGCATATGTGTGTGGATATCATAAGAGTGAATATCTATGCTTGTGTGAAAGCGATTATCAAAGCATTCGAATGTAGAAGCATATAGTAATCAAAACGTCGAAAGGTACAGGCATGAAATTTAAAGAGCAAGTGGGCCTTAATCATTAAAGCATGTAGGCATGGGAGCATATGACCATCGAAACATGTGATCATCAAAGAAGTATGTTAACGTAGGAGCATCCAATCATAGAAGTGTCCAAGCATATGAGCATTAAGGCGTATAGGAAAGTGAACAAGTTCTCTTCAAAGCGTGTTGACATAGGAGCATCAAAGCATGTGAACATAGAAGTGTATGATCAACAAAGTATGTGTACATAGAAGTATTTGAATTTCAAAAGATGTGAACATATGTGATCATCTATGTTCACATGCTTTGATAATCGTATACTCCTATGTCTACATGCTATGTGCCCGAGCATCCAACTACACGAACATTTCGGTCTCTAAGCGTATAGATATATTGTCGATCAAGTGTGTTCACATGTGGTTAAAAAATAAATCTTATTTAGGAGTGACACTTAATTTATATGTAGCTTTTAAGCATGGGAAAATACAAGCATTCGATCATGAGAGGATACGATCATGTGATCACTAGACCATAAAGCATATGAGAATCTAAGAACCCAAGTACACATACCTCAAATCTACCAATCACCTCGGCATTCAAGCAAAATCATCAAAGCATTTGAGCGTACGAATGTCCAACTACATGATCACTTAAGCCTCCAAACCTATACACATATTAGCATCCAAGTGTGTACATATGTGTGTGGATATCATAAGAGTGAATATCTATGCTTGTGTGAAAGCGATTATCAAAGCATTTGAATGTAGAAGCATATAGTAATCAAAACGTCGAAAGGTACAGGCATGAAATTTAAAGAGCAAGTGGGCCTTTAATCATTAAAGCATGTAGGCATAGGAGCATATGACCATCGAAACATGTGATCATCAAAGAAGTATGTAAACGTAGGAGCATCCAATCATAGAAGTGTCTGAGCATATGAGCATTAAGGCATGTGGATAAGTTCTCTTCAATGCATGTAGACATAAGAGCATATAATTATCAAAGAATTTGAACATAGAAATGTATGATCGTCAAAGCATGTGTACATAGAAGTTTGTGTATTTCAAAAGCTGTGAACATAAAAGCATTTGATCATCTACACAGGTAGACATGAGAGCATATGATCATCAATACAAGTGCACATGTGAGCACGAGATCAACAAAGCATGTGAACATACAAGCACATGAGCATTTAAACCTCAAAGTACACATACATCTCACCATTCAATTACCTTAGGATTTAAGCACAATCATTAAAGCATGTGAGTGCCTGAGCAATCAATCTCCAAGTGTGTAGATATATCTTCGATTAAGTGTGTTCACATGTGGTTAAAAAATGAATCTTATGAAGGAGTGACACTTAATTTATATGTAGCGTTTAAGCATGAGAAAATACATGCGTTTGATCATGAGAGCATACAATCATGTGATCATTAGAGCATAAAGCATATGAGAATTTAAGAACTCAAGTACACATACCTCAGATCTACCAATCCCCTCGTCATTCAAGCAAAATCATCGAAGCGTTTTAGCGTACAAACATCAAACTACAAAATCACTTAAGCCTCCAAGCCTATACAAATATTAGCTTCCAAGTGTGTACATGTGCACGTGGATATCATATGTGTGAATATCAATGCTTGAAAACATGCGATTATCAAAGCATATAATCATCAAATCATCCGAACGAATGAGCATATAATTATAAATGCAAGTAGGCGTGGGAGCATATGACCATTGGAACATGTGATCATCAAAGAAGTATGTTAGCATAGGAGCATCCAACCATAGAAGTGTCCAAGCTTATGAGCATTATGGCATATAGGCAAGTGAACAAGTTCTCTTTAAAGCATGTTGACATAGGAGCATACGATTATCAAAGCATGTGAACATTGAAGTGTATAATCAACAATGAATGTGTACATAGAAGTATGTGAATGTCAAAAGATGTGAACGTAAAAGCAAGTGATCATTTGAGCAAGTAGACCTGTGAGCATATGATCATCAAAGCAAGTACACATGTGAGCACGAGATCAACAAAACATGTGAATGTACAAGCACATGAGCAAAATAACCTCAAAGTACACATGCATCTTATCGTTCAACTACCTTAGGATTTAAGCACAATCATCAAAGCATGTGTGTGCTTGATCATCGAACTACATGAACGTTTCGGTGTCCATGCATATAGATATATCATTGATCAAGTGTGTTCACATTTGGTTAAAAAATAAATCTTATTTAGGATTGACACTTAATTTATATGTAGCATTTAAGCATGAAAGAATACAAGCATTTGATCATGAGAGCATACAATCATGTAATAAAGCATATGAGAATTTAAGAACCCAAGTACATGAGAGCATATGTAGCATTTAAGCATTTAAGAGTGACACTTATTTAAGAGTGACACTTAATTTATATGTGGCATTTAAGCATGAGAGAATACAAGCATTTGATCATGAGAGCATACAATCATGTGATAAAGCATATGAGAATTTAAGAACCCAAGTACATACACCTCAAATCTACCAATCACCTCGGCATTCAAGCAAAATCATCAAAGCCTTTGAGGGTACAAATGTCGAACTACATGATCACTTAAGCCTCCAAGCCTATACTCATATTAGCATCCAAGTGCATGCACATATGTCTGAATATCATGCAAGTGAATATCTATGCTTGTGTGAAAGCAATTATCAAAGCCTTTGAATGTCCGTGCATATTAACATCAAATCGTCGAAAGGTACGAGCATGAAATTTTAAAATCAAGTGGCCATGTAATCGTTAAGGCACATAGGCATGGGAGCATATGACCATCAAAACATGTGATCATTAAAAAAGTATGTTAACACCGGAGCATCCAATCATAGAAGTGTCCGAGCATATGAGCATAATAGCATATAGGCATGTGGACAAGTTCTCTTCAAAGCATGTTGACATAGGAGCATACGATTATCAAAGTATGTGAACATAGAAGAGTTTGATCAACAAAGTATGTATCTATAGAAGTATGTGAATTTCAAAAGATGTGAATGTAAAAGCATGTTATCATCTAAGCAAGTAGACGTCAGAGCATATGATCATCAAAGCAAGTACACATGTAACCACGAAATTTATAATGCATGTAAATATACAAGCACATAAGCATTTAAACCTCAAAGTACACATGCATCTTACCATTCAATTACCTTCGGATTTAACCACAATCATCAAAGCATGTATATGCCGAACATCCAACTACACGAACGTTTCGGTCTCCAAGTGTATAGATATATCGTCAATCAAGTGTGTTCACATGTGGTTAAAAAATAAATCTTATTTAGGAATGACACTTAATTTAAATGTAGCATTTAAGCATGAGAGAATACAAGCATTTCATCATGACAGCGTACAATCATGTGATCACTAGAGCATAAAGCACATGAGATTTTAAGAACCCAAGTACACATTCCTCAAATCTTCCAATCACCTCGGCATTCGAGCAAAATCATCAAAGTATTTAAGCGTGCGAACGTCCAACTACATGATTACTTAAGCCTCTAAGCCTATACACATATTAGCATCCAAGTGTGTGCACATGTGTCTGGATATCGTACGAGTGAATATCTATGCTTGTGTGAAAGCGATTATCAAAGCATTTGAATGTAGGAGCATATAATAATCAAATCGTTGAAAGGTACGAGCATGAAATTATAAAAGCAAGTGGGCATGTAATCGTCAAAGCATGTAGGCATGGGAGCATATGGCCATCGAAATATGTGATCATCAAAGATGTATGTTAACATAGGAGCATCCAATCATAAAACTGTCCAAGCATATGAGCATTAAGGAATATAGGCAAGTGAACAAGATTTCTTTAAAGCATGTTGGCATAGGAGCATACATTTATCAAAGCATGTGAACATAGAAGTGTAGGATCAACAAAGTATGTGTACAAAGAAGTATGTGAATTTCAAAAGATATGAACGTAAAAGTTTGCGATCATCTAAGCAAGTAAACATGAGAGCATATTACCATAGAAGCAATACACATGTGATCATGAGATCAACAAAGAAAGTAAATATCCAAGCTCATGAGCATTTAATCCTCAAAGTAAACATACAACTTACCGTTCAATTACCTTTGGATTTAAGCACAATCATCAAAGCTTATATGTGCCCGAGAATCCAACTACACGAACGTTTCGGTCTCCAAGTGTATAAATATATTGTCGATCAAGTGTGTTTACATGTGGTTAAAAAATAAATCTTATTTAGGAGTGACACTTATTTTATATGTAGCATTTAAACATGAGAGAATACATGCATTTCATCATGAGAACATACAATCATGTGATCAGTAGAGCATAAAGCATATGAGAATTTAGGAACCCAAGTACACATACCTCAAATCTACCAATCACCTCAGCATTCTTGCAAAATCATCAAAGCATTTGAGTGTACGAACATCCATCTACATGATCACTTAAGCCTCTAAGTCTATACAAATATTAGAATCCAAGTGTGTGCACATGTGTATGGATATCATACAAGTGAATATCTATGATTGTGTGAAAGCGATTATCAAAGCATTTGAATGTAGGAGCATATAATAATCAAATCATCAAAAGGTACGAGCATGAAATTATAAAAGCAAGTCAGCATGTAATCGTTAAAGCATACAGGCATGGGAGCATATGACCATCGAAACATGTGATCAACAAAAAAGTATGTTAACGTAGGAGCATCCAATCATAGAAGTATCCAAGCATATGAGCATTGAGAAATATAGGCAAGTGAACAAGTTCTCTTCAAAACAAGTTGACATAGGAGCATACGATTATCAAAGCATGCGAACATAGAAGTGTATGATTAACGAAGTATGTGTACATAGATGTATATGAATTTCAAAAGATGTGAACATAAAAGCAGGTGATCATCTAAGCAAGTAGACATGAGAGCATAAGATCGTCAAAGCAAGTACACATGCGAGCACGAGATCAACAAAGAAAGTGAACATGCAAGCTAATGAGCATTTAAACCTCAAAGTACACATACATCTTACCGTTCAATTATCTTCGGATTTAAGCATAATCATCAAAGCATGTATGTGCCTGAGAATCCAACTACACAAACATTTCAGTCTCCAATCAAATAGATATATCGTCGATCAAGTTACGTCACACGTGGTTAAAAAAGAAATCTTATTTAGGAGTGACACTTAAATTCTATGTAGCATTTAAGTAAGAGAGAATACAAGCATTTGGTCATGGGAGCATACAATCATAAGATCACTAGAGCATAAAGCACGCGAGAATTTAAGAACCCAAGTACACATACCTCAAATCTACCAATCACCAATCACCTCGGCATTCAAGCAAAATCATCAAAGCATTTGAGCATATGAACGTCCAACTACATGATCACTTAAGCCTATAAGCCTATACACATATTAGCATCCAAGCGTGTGCACATGTGTGTGGATATCATACGAGTGAAGATTTATGCTTGTGTGAAAGCGATTATCAAAGCTTTTGAATGTCGGAGCATATAATCATCAAATCATCGAATGGTACAAGCATGTAATTTTAAAAGCAAGTAGGCATGTAATAGTTAAAGCATTTAGGCATGGGAGCATATGACCATCGAAACATGTGATAATCAAAGAACTATGTTAACATAGGAGCATCCAATCATAGAAATGTCCAAGCATATGAGCATTAAGGCATACAGGAAAGTGAACAAGTTCTCATCAAAGCATGTTGACATAGGAGCATACAATTATAAAAACATGTGAACATAAAACTGTATGATCAAAAAAGTGTGTGTCCATAGGAGTATGTGAATTTCAAAAGATGTGAACGTAAAAGCAAGTGATCATCTAAGCAAGTAGATGCGAGAGCATATGATCGTCAAAGCAAGTACACATGTGACCCTGAAATCTACAAAGCATGTGAACATACAAGCACATGAGCATTTAAACCTTAAAGTACACATACTTCTTACCATTCAATTATCTTCGGATTTAACCACAATCATCAAAGCATGTATGTGCTCGAGCATCCAACTACACGAACGTTTCGGTCTCCAAGCGTATAGATATATCATTGATCAGGTGTGTTCGCATGTGGTTAAAAAATAAATCTTATTTAGGAGTGACACTTAATTTATATGTAGCATTTAAGCATGGGAGAATACAAGCATTTGATCATGAAAGCATACAATCATGTGATCATTAGAGCATAAAGCATATGATAATCTAAGAACCCAAGTACACGTACCTTAAATCTACCAATCACCTCGGCATTCAAGCAAAATCATCAAAGCATTTGAGCGTACGAACATCCAACTACATGATCACTTACGCCTTCAGGCCTATGCACATATTAGCATCCAAGTGTGTGCACATGTGTGTGGATATCATACGAGTGAATATCTATGCTTGTGTGAAAGTGATTATCAAAGCATTTGAATGTAGAAGCATATAATAATCAAAACGTCGAAAGGTACGAGCGTGAAATTTAAAGAGCAAGTGGGCATGTAATCTTGAAAGCATGTAGGCATGGGAACATATGACCATCAAAACATGTGATCATCAAAGAAGTATTTAACATAGGAGCATCCAATCATAGAAGTGTCTAAGCATATGAGCATTAAGGCATATAGGAAAGTGAACAAGTTCTCTTCAAGGCATGTTAACATAAAAGCATACGATTATCATGGCATGTGAACATAGAAGTGTATGATCAACAAAGTATGTGTACAAAGAAGTATGTGAATTTCAAAAGATGTGAACGTAAAAGCAAGTGATCATCTAAGCAAGTAGACATGCGAGCATATGATCATCAAAGCAAGTACACATGTGAGCCATGGTTTTGAAACCCAAACCGTTCATTGAACCGTAAAAGAAAGAGGTTAAAGGTTTTTGAGGTCGAACCGAGGTTGAACCGAGGTCGAACCGTGATGACGTCATAATTAATTTAATAATTATTTTAAATATATTAAATTAATATAAATACAAAATTTGACTAAAATAATCCTTAAATAAATATAAAAATCTATATTTCAAATGTATTTTTTATATCATAACTTTCATAAGATAAATAAAATAAAAAATTAAATTCAAAGCAAACATAATAAATAAACAAATATATAATTAAATGCATAACAATGTCAAGGTTGATTTGCTGATTATAAAAGAACGTAGTTAATATACTTAAATCACTAACCAAAGCAAATAGTAAACCATTGTTATAAATTTTAAATCTAATATAAAATATTAGAATGAACAGTTGATGAAGCTTAAAAGCTACCGTGGTAGTAGTGCTATATCAATCTCATAAAAAGAAATGAATAAATATATATATCAATACTTATGTGATCTGACGTTTGTGGTGCACGATGGGCGAGAAAGTCAAGGTGTGTTTTACTAAGCTATGTACTACAACTTTAACGGACAAAATGGGCTTTTGTTCTTTTTAGGCAAATTAATTAGCCTTATACCCATTTTTCCAAACTAAATAGGAAAATGCCCCTCTTTTGAAAATCAAGTTTCTCAAAATCGATTTAGGTCCTATAGCGGCATTTTTAAGGAGCCTATAGTGACGTTTTTAGGACCTATAGAGGTGTTTTGTAACTCGATTTATATGAAATCGAGTTATAGGTAAAAAAAAATTAAAAAAATTGCCTATAACTCGATTTAATGGAAGTCGAGTTAAAAAACGTCACTATAGGTCTTGAAAACGTCACTATAGGTCCTTAAAAACGCCGCTATAGGGCTCCAGATTTTTTTTTTTTTTATAACTCGATTTTGAGAAAATCGAGTTTTAAAAGAGGGGCATTTCCCTATTTAGTTTGGGAAGGGAGGCATTTTCCTATTTAATTTGCCCAAAAAGGACAAAAGCCCATTTTGTCCCAACTTTAACAAACAAAACAAAGAGGTCTTTAGAAAATAATAAGAACCCAAAACAAAACAGTGAGAGGTAGGGAGAAAGAGAAATAGAGTTTTAGAGGCATTGCTGTGACTACCACTGGTTTGGAAAGATCAGATCTTCGACTAGAAGTTGCAACGGACGACAGGGTGGAAGCTTTGACTCACATCTGGCGACTTGTGGAGGCAGATTATCAGAGATTTAGTTAGATCTTATACTACTATTTTCTTTTATTCTTTGTACTGATTTATTTTTCTTCGAGGTTGGTTATCTTAACAGTGGTGATAAGGTGTGTGCCGTAAATACCTTCTTCTTCTTTTTTTTTTCTTTTTTTTTTTTTTCAATTCTGTCCTAAACTGCAAGAATCGTGATTGAGAGAGTGAGGGTTTCGTTTCAGGGTTATTCAATCAGAATGCCCCAAAAGATGCCATACTAAGGGGGAAAAAAAAAAAAAAAGGACGGAACGACGCCGTTTTAAGCTAAAACAAGGCAGCTCGTTTGAACCATGTGAACCGGTCACGGTTCACAGAACTGGACGGTCGGACCGCGGTCCAAACGGTTCCATGCTTTTTTCGCATAGAACGGTTCTTCACCTTAAACGGACCGTAGATGTGAACGGTTCGAGAGTTTTCCGGTCCAACCGTACGATCCAATCCGGGTTTAAATTCCATGATGTGAGCATGAAATCTACAAAGCATGTGAACACACAAGCACATGAGCATTTAAGCCTCAAAGTAAAAATACATCTTACCGTTCAATTACCTTCGGATTTAACCACAATCATCAAAGCATGTATGTGTCCGAGCATCCAACTACAGGAACGTTTCAGTCTCCAAGCGTATAGATATATCGTTGATCAAGTGTGTTCACATGTGGTTAAAAAATATATTTTATTTAGAAGTGACACTTAATTTATATGTAGCATTTAAGTATAGGAGAATACAAGCATTTGATCATGAGAGCATACAATCAAGTGATCCCTAAAGCATAAAGCATATGAGAATCTAAGAACCCAAGTACACATACCTTAAATCTACCAATCACCTCGGCATTCAAGCAAAATCATCAAAGCATTTGAGCGTATGAACATCCAACTACATGATCACTTAGGCCTCCAAGTCTATACACATATTAGCATCCTGGTGTGTGCACATGTGTGTGGATATCATAGGAGTGAATATCTATGCTTGTGTGAAAGCGATTATCAAAAAATTTGAATGTCAAAGTGTATAATTATTAAATCGTCGGAAGGTACGAGGATGTAATTTTAAAAGCAAGTGGGCATGTAATAGTTAAAGCACGTAGGCATGGGGGCATATGACCATCGTAACATGTGATCATAGTAGATGTATGTTAACACAGAAGCATCCAATCATCGAAGTGTCCAAGCATATAAGCATTAAGGCATATAGGCAAGTGAACAAGTTTTTTTTAAAGCATGTTGACAGAGGAGCATACGATTATCAAAGCATGTGAACATTGAAGTGTATAATCTACAAAGTATGTCTATATAGAAGTATGTGAATGTCAAAAGATGTGAATGTAAAAGCATGTTATCATCTAAGCAAGTAGACGTGAGAGCATATGATCGTCAAAGCAAGTACACATGTGAGCACGAAATCTACAAAGCAAAGCATGTGAACATACAAGCACATGAGCATTTAAATCTCAAGGTACACATACATCTTACCATTCAATTACCTTCTGATTTAACCACAATCATCAAAGCATGTATGTACTTGAGCATCCAACTACACGAACTTTTCGATCTACAAGCGTATGGATATATCGTCGATCAAGTATGTTCACATGTGGTTAAAAAATAAATCTTATTTAGGAGTGACACTTAATTTATATGTAGCATTTAAGCATGAGAGAATACAAGCATTTGATCATGAGAGCATATAATCATGTGATCACTAGAGCATAAAGCAAATGAGAATTTTAGAACCCAAGTACACATACCTTAAATCTACCAATCACCTCAACATTCAAGCAAAATCCTTCTAGCATTTGAGTGTACGAACGTCCAACAACCATGTCGTCAGGTTTGAACCTTTTATGCTTTACCTTCTGATTATAGTACTTCTGCATTTTTTGTTGATACCGAGCCATTCTCAAGGTTGTCTCATCTCTGACTTCAGCCAAACAATCCAAACTAAGCCTCAATTCATCATTGTCTGTACCTTCATCGTAATGAGCTCGCCTAAGACTGGAGACTCCTACCTAGGCTAGAATAACTGCTTTAGTGCCAAAGGCAAACTTGAATGGAGTTTCTGTTGTTGGTGTTCTTGCTGTTGTCCTGTAAGCCCATAATACCCCAAGTAATTCTTCAGGCCATGCACCCTTTTCCCCCTTAAGTAGTGCTTTGATGAGTTTAAGCAAAGTATGATTTGTTACTTCTGTTTGCCCATTAGCTTGTGGGTGCCCAGGTAATGAATAATGGTTTTGTATCCCTAGCTTTGTGCAGAACTCCTTGAATTTTCAACTATTAAACTAACGACCGTTATCTGATATGATCGTCCTAGGGATCCCAAACTTGCAAACAATGTTCTTCCAAACAAAGGTCTGTATCTTGTCTTTTGTGATTACCACTTGTGGTTCTGCTTCAACCCATTTGGTGAAGTAATCAATGGCTACAAGCAGAAACTTCACTTACCTCTTCCCAAAAGGAATGGACCGACGATGTCTATACCCCATGTGGAAAATTGCAACAGTGAGGAGATGCTCGTCAGTAATTCCCCAGGTATATACTGCACGTTGCCAAATCGTTGACACTTATCGCATTTCTTCACAAGTTCAGCTGCATACTTTTGCATAATTGGCCAAAAGTAGCCTGCCCTAACTGTCTTTCCCACCAGAAACCGAGGTCCAGAATGGTTACCTTATACACCTTCGTGTATTTCTCGTAGCACATACGTCGCCTCATCAGGGGTCAAGCATTTTAGGTATGGCATCAAGAATCCTCTTTTGTAGAGTTCTCCATTCAAAACAGTGAACCTTGCTGCTCGGACTCTAACCTCCTTCGCTTCTGACAAGTCAGATGGAAGTTGGCTATCTCTGCTGTAGGATAGGATTAGTTCCATCCAGTTACTTGGTCGCTGAATCGAAAAGGCCTGCAGTCCGTTAATACTAGGGATTGTCTGAACCTCTATAAGTAAGCCTGCCATTGCTGAAGCATCTTTAGTTGATGCAAGTCTAGCAATCTCATCAGAAGCTGAGTTTTCTTCCCTTGGGATTAGCTTAAGTTTGACACTATCAAATTCATCAATGAGCTGATTCGTCAACTATAGGTATTTCTTCATTCTTTCTTCCTTCGTTTCATATTCGTTGGTTATTTGCCCAACAATCAGCTTAGAAGTAGTTCTCAATCTCAAATTGTTGATTCCCAAGGTTCTTGCAATCCTCAAGCTGGCAAGGACTACCTTATACTTTGCCTCATTTTTTGTTGCTGGAAACTGGAGTTGAACCCCATACTTAAGGACATCTTTCTCTGGTTACATCGTTATGATACCGACACCTCCAAGTCCTATAACAGAAGAGCCATCAAAGAAAATTGTCCAATACTCTGCTTCCTGATTAGGATCTGGAAGAGTGAATTCTACAATGAAATTCGCTAAAGCTTGAGCTTTGATTATTGTTATTGACCTGTACTCAATGTCAAACTAGCTTAGCTTAATGGCCCATTGGACCATACAACTCACAACATCTGGTTTGCTCATTTCTTTTCGGATTGGTTGGTCTGTCATAACTACAATGGTATGGGCTTGGAAGTATGGATGAAGCTTTCTCGAAACCACGATTAATGAGACGGCCATCTTCTCCATGCATGGAATCTTTGCTTCGGCACACTGAAAAGCCTGACTCGTGTAATACACTGGCCATTGTATCTTGGATTCTTCACGGATTAACACTAAACTGATGACTGTTTGCGATACAGCTAAGTATAAAAACAGATATTCTCCTTCTACTAACGAACTCAGTAATGGGGCTTGGCCAGATACTCCTTGAGGTTCTGAAAGCTGCCTCACACTTGTCCGTCCACTAAAAAGCTTGCTTAAGAACTTTAAAGAAGGGGAGGCACTTGTCAGTGGCCTTCAAGACAAACTTATTTAATTCTACTACCCATCCCGTCAGTCTTTGCACCTTCGTGACTATCTTAGGAGAAACCATATCAAGTATGGCTCTGACCTTCTCTGGGTTCGCCTCAATTCCTTGTTGAGATACTATAAAGCTTAGGAATTTTCCTAATGAGACTCCAAAAAGACACTTCGCAGGGTTAAGCTTCATTATATACCTTCTCAAAGTATCGAACGCCTCTTAAAGGTCTGCAAGATGGGTTTCAGCTTCCCTACTTTTCACAAGCTTATCGTCTACATAGACTTCCATATTCCTTCCTATCTGCTTGCTAAACATCTGATTTACCAATCTTTGATAGGTGGCACTTGCATTCTTCAATTCGAACGGCATGACTTTGTAGTAATATAGGCCTTGGCTAGTAACGAACACATTTTTCTCCTGATCTTCTTCCTTCATTAGGATTTAGTTATAACCTGAAAAGCATCCATGAAGGTTAGTAGTTCATGGGTAGCTATTGAATCAACAAGCTGGCCAATTTTAGGAAGGGGAAAATTGTCTTTGGGACATGCATTGTTTAAATCGATGAAGTCCACACACATTCTCTATTTTCCATTAGACTTTTTTACCATAACAACATTGGTAAGCCACTTTGGATAGTAGACTTCTCTAATGAATCCAGCAATTAAAAGCTTCTCCACCTCTTCCATGATTGCTTTATTCCGCTCTGGAGCGAATACTTGCCTCTTCTGTTGAACGGACTTCTTTGTTAGGTCAATGTTAAGATTGTGCTCTATCACTCATCTGTCGATCCCTGGCATGTCCTCATGGCTCCATACAAAGACATCCAAGTTCTTTTTCAAAAACTTCACTAATTCGTCCTTCAAAGTCTGTTAAAGCTCTTTTCCTACTTTGGTGATTTTGGATGGGTCTCCTTCCAGTAGCACAACATTTTCTGCCTCCTCAATAGGTTTGGGTGGTTCTTCTTCTACCATCCAAGTGTGATTTTCCCTGGATGCCAGGACTGCTTGGTAACATTCCCGAGACAAAAGTTGATCCCTTGTGATTTCTCCAATTCTGTGAGGGGTCGAGAATTTTACTTTTAGGCAATATGTGGAAGTTACTGCCTTAAGACGATTAAAGGTTGGTCGTCTAAGAATCACATTGTAAGATAAAGGGCAGTCGACGATCAGGAAGTCTACCATCCTCGTCACTTGAGTGAGGTAGGTCCTTGCTATAATCTATAATGAAATGATGCCCTTTAGATAAACACGATCTTCGCTGAAGCTAACTAACGAAGATCCGAAAGGCTTGAGGCGTTTTGGATCCAACTTCATCTGCTAGAAAGCCGTTATGTACATTACATCTGCTAAACTTCCATTATCCACCAGCACTCTTCAAATGTTAAACCCTTCAATAGTTAACATAATGACAAAGGGGTCATCATAGGGCTGCTTGATCCCCTTCACATCTTGCTCGGAGAAGACAATGTCGTCATTGTCAGTGCAATGATGTTTTGCCATTAGGTGATTAATATGAACGTTGTTCACCTGCCTCTGAACTGCCTTCCTCAGGGACTTGTGTGATCCTCAAACGACTAGTCCCCCTATGATCGTCCTTATTTCTCCCACGATTGGTTTAAGATTGTCCTGATCTTCCTCTCTTTAGTCGTCAATAGGCTTCTCCTCTGTTCGGTGGTGAGCTTGATAGTCTTTCTTAACGAACTTTTGGAGTTTCCCCCTTTGGATCAACTCCTCTATCTGCTCTTTCAAACCCCGACATTCGTCTGTATAATGACCATGGTCTTTATGGAAGCGGCAATACTTCTTCATATCTCTCCGCTTTGAGGACGAGCTCAATGGTTTAGGCCATTTCAAGGCAGGGTCGTCTTTTATTTGCATGAGAGTCTTGTCCACAAGTAATATCAAAGGGGTGAAATTCAGTTTCTTCTTTGATGATGCCTTCAGACCACTTTTACTAGCCTTAGCTTTCGTAAGATTATCTTTGCACTCCTTTTTCTTGCATTGGGGCTCTATGCCTTCATCTTTCTTTCACTTGCCCATCAGTCCCTTTGCAGTCAGCGCGTCTTCCCCATTCATGTATTTTTGTGCTTTAAATAGCAGATCCATCATTGAGGTCGGAGGAGTTTTCCCTAGGGAGAAAACTATGTCAAGGTTGATTAGTCCAACCTAAACGGTCATCATTATCACCTACTCGTCAGCCTCATCAATTTCTAAGACTATTTTGTTGAATCGCTTCACGTATTCCCTCAAGGTCTCTCCTTCCTGCTGTTTCACAGTTAGCATATAGGAAGTGGGCCTCTTATGGCGTTGGCCTCCAATGAAGTGACGAACGAAGGAGTCACTCAGCTGGTCAAAGTTTGCAATGGATGCTGCAGGCAACTTACTGAACCATACCCGTGCCACTCCCCTAAGGGTTACTAGGAATGTCTTGCAAATGACTTCGTCTGGGTCTGTTGGAGGCTCAGAATTGTCTTGAATGCCCCTATGTGGTCCAAAGGATCCTTAGTGCCATCGTAAACCTCCAACTGAGAGAGACGAAATATAGGAGGCAAGGGGCACTCCAGAACACTAGCTGTAAAGGGTGAATCGGTCCTCTTGATCATGCCATCTAGGTTTATTGCTGTCTTCCCCTTCATGGTGTTCTTAACCTTATCCAACTCCTTTCTTATGTTTTTCATCATTTGGTCACTACCGCGAGTTGACTATGCAGTATGTTCTGAAGTATTCCTTCTGCTATTCTCTAGACTTTGGGCCTCGTCATTGTTATCATTGCGATTGCGTTGAGACTGTGACATGGTCAAAGTCCTAGGGCGCACCTTCCGCTTCAATTCTTCGTTCTGTTTCATCAATTCTTGCACATTAGCAGTGAGTACTTGAATCTGTTGGGCCATTACCACTGGATCTGGCAACGTGGTTGAAGCTGAGTCCATTGGTCCTAAGGAACATAGTCGATAGAGAATTCAACGGCTTGTTGTCAAAGTTTCCCACAGACAGCGCCAAACTGATGAAGCAGGAATCCACCTCGTCAGTATGTCCCTCATTACTATGATGGACGACTTGAAAATCCTGTGTCACAGACCCTCTGATGCTTAAATTAGCTTATTTTCTTTAGGAAATCTGTAATTTGTGTAGCAATTGTGTGTTCATGTCTTTTTACCTGTTTTTCTTGGCATTATATAGCCTCAAGCTGAGTTAATACTCAGTATACCGTTATGTTGCAACTGGAGTAATTAATGCTTACTAATTGCAAATTAACTCCAACATTTTCTATTCATAACTAGTCCTTAATTCCGCATTATTGGACGATGTTAACAGTTTCGTGCTATTCATTGCTTGATCATTAATTGCTGCCTGGAATTAATGCACTTATGCTCATCCATACTCTTACTCGTCATTGTAGTGGACGGTTTGCAAGTAACAGACGACAAGAGTACAGAGTACAGAATCTTAGGCTCTGTTCTTTGGGAAAACATACTATATCATCTCCCAAAGCAGGGCTTAAAACTCCCATCACCAAAATCTTAGACATCCTCACCAACAATCCCAAGTTCAGCTACTTCTTCACATCTGAATCCCATTGACACGTAGCAACTATCAACTAAAAGAACCATCACTTTTTATCAATTCACAGAATACCTACATCATGTCATGAAAATACCTTTTTTTTTCTTTTTAAAAGTAAACATCCATTTTCAAAAAAAAAATTATCAAAACCAAGTCAAATTTCACTTTCAAAAGCAAAAAAAAGGCATTAAAAAAAATAAAAAAAATTTTAAATTTTAAATTTTAAAAAATTATAAATAAATAAAAAATAAAAAATAAAAAATAAAACTCAATCAATCCATCAAAAAGTTCAAAATTCAAACGCGATGCAAGTTCTTATAAAAGAAAAAAAAATTTTAACACAAGCTCAAAATCTACAAATCTAGAACGAAACAAAATTGCAAAACTCAATAGAATGAGAAAATTCAACCTAGCTAGATCTCATTTATCCAACGAATCAATCATCACAACCATTTTAATTACATGCATGAAAAAGTAATCGAATCTCAAAAAACCCTAACTAATCAATTCGCATCGTATAAATGAATTTTTTCGTTGAAATAGCTCACTTCCTTTCGCATTTGAATGGAGTTGTTAAAAACCTAACAAAATGAAACAATAATTTTGCACTTGAATCAACAAGAAAAAGAACGAAAAACCTCAGTAATCATTTCTAAACAAGAATTTTGCAATAAGCGTACCATTGGAAGATTCATTAGAGGAGGTAACAAAGATACAATTCTTGGAAAAGAGATCCAAGCTTGCCAGTGTTGCGACCAATTGGAATATTCCTTCCTCCGATCAAAGATTCCCTCACACTCCGATGATTCATCTTCGCTTCAAGAGTGAGCTAGAGAGAACTTCGAAATGAACAACCAAACCAGAGGAGAGAGAAATGAAAGAGTAATCTAAGATATTCATATTAGAACGATACGATACATAGTGTGTTTGTTTTCCAAACCTATTTTGAGGGCTGGTCCATTTGTGTATAGCTTCATCAAGGAACGTATTGAGAAATCTAAAAATTTTGGAGCCAAAATTTTGCGCTTTTTTTTCATCATTTATTTCAAGGGTTTTGTTATTTATTTTGAAGGTCCTTAAAAAGTCTGCCTTCTTTATCACTTATTTCAAGGTTGTGTTATTTATTTCAAGGGTCCTTAATAGGTCATCATAACAATCATGCAGCGCATCACACTTTAGTTTTAATTTGGACAAATTTTAGTAGACCCTAGAAAAAAAGGGGTCGAAACAAGTTATATTGTTTGTAGTGATCCCCCATCCTTGCATCTCATAACTTGTTTAGAAAAGTTCAAAACAAAACAAAGTTCAATAAGAAACTACAATATTTTGATTTCCAAACAGAGAAAAAGACATGCCTAACTTACAGAAACACAACCTTTTGATCATACGATCCCTATGAAGCATTAATACCGGATAGATGATAACCAAGAACCTGAGAAAAACTACATTATAGGACAGCGAATGTATGTTGGGATTTGTGCCCTAGAATCCTATTGTATGATGCTATGTATTATATTATGTATGACATTATGTGTGACATGATGTATGACTTAATATTGTAATTAATAAAGTTGTTTTATTATTATCTGAAATAATGGTAACTTGAATATTTGGACATTATCATATAGTCCATGAGATGCATAGTATGTAATTTATGTGATTTAGTCACAGAAGATATAAGTCACAAGTTCTTTGTCAACTCAGAATTTGGTTCGTAGTCGGTGATGAAATTGGGCATTTCATCTGCGAAGACTATAACATATTAACTAAGATGATTTGTCTTGATCATGGAAGTGGTGACTTCTAGTTGATATGTTGATATGTTTTAAGAGTTAAGACATATTGAACTGGACCGCTGTGAGATTTATTATTCTCCTAACGACTATCAATTGAATATAAATCTCACGACTTATATTTGCATGAACTCTTAATCCTGAGAGAATAATGGACCTAATCATGAAATGTAGGTTGCTTTGATATATCAGGAGTGAGATCTAAAGTAACGGTCAAAACCTCAGTATGTTGGGCAACCACATTTAATGTTGATGGAACATATATTTTCAAGATGGAATTCATAGTCTCTTAATGGAGATACAAAATATTCCCTTGAGATAAGTTTAATGGGTTTGTTATTCAGAGAGTTAGGCCTAACCACTTTGGTAAGAAATTACTAAAGTATATATTTATGAAATTGGATTTCATAAATATATGATGAATAACTTAAAAGGATTAAACCGAGTACTCAAGGATTAAGATGTAGTAATCTTCAAAGTGACAGTCTATATTCATAACTTTGAATTACTACAAATATTTTATGAAGGGGTTACATGTACAATAAAGTTTTGGGATATAATTTATTAATAAGGCCTAGAATGCAATTATATTTATATAGTGGTATTAAATATAATTAATGGTAACTTTGGACTTATCAAGAGTTGACAGAAAAGCCCAAGGCCCATTGGAGCAAGTGTCTTATTGGTCCCTTTGGTCCCACTCCAAGCCACACACTAAAGCCCAATTGGAAAGGCCCAATAGGCCAGCCCAATTAGATAATCAGTTAGTTATAAAAGGAGAAAAATACAGAATTTTTTCATTAGAAAAAAGAGAGACACTATTGTGAAATGGTGTGTATGTGTGAGTGAAGCCACTCGTTATTCTCTCTTAGAAACTGATTGAGAGACCACACTTCTCGGGCGTAAAGTGGAATTGGAGTGAAAATTAAAAGTGTTCCCAAGTACTTCTAATCTTTTGTTTTGAATTTCACTACATTAAGGTACACTATCTTGTTCTTAAATTCTGAAATTTACATAATGCGAGTTATCAATCGTGAATGAAATAGATCCATGTTTGTTGCTTCCACTGTGTGTTTTGTATGAGATACAAAACTAGATTTTTCCAACAATGTAAACTAAAGATTATTAGGTGAGCCACAAACAATCTTCTCCCTTGCCCATAAACACTAACTCAAATGACACATTCATCAATTGGTTATTTTGAGTAGCACAAATAGACGAAAATTGCATTTTGTTGCCAAAATTATGTCTTTTTTATTTCTTATAACTAGAGCCTTACTTTGAGTAGCACTAAGACCTTCTGGTGATGAAAATATTTTCCTCACTAAATTTCGTCACCAAATATACCTATTGTTGTAGTAAGAAATAGAAAAGCAAAATCAGTAAAGAAAAGAAAACGTAAAAATCAAAAAAATTAAAAAAAAAATAAAAAATTAGTGCCTCCAACTGTTGGAAATTATCTCCGATCTTCCAACAACATTTCCATGCTTAGCAAAAGATCGGAATACACACCACCTCATGGTTGTACTCTTCTTGTACCATCACTCTCATCTCACTCTCTAAATTCAGACCCAGCATCAATTTGTTTTACTGGATGATCAAACTCAAATCTCGAAGAACTATTCATTATTTATTTGGTATTAATTTGTTATTAAGCATGGCCACTTAAGGCTAGGTATTTGTGTGGATTTGTTTTCTTGTGCTGGATTGGTCTGCCACTTGAATAATTGAGGAATTTTAATACATACCACTTGAAAAGTCACTCAAATAATGAAGGAATCTCTATTGTTTTTCTTCAACAATTGAAAACTTTTGACTATTGCTTACAAAATGGAGAAACCTTACTTAATGTTGTTTGTCAATTTCCTTTTACAGTGTTGTTGGGTAGCATAGTTGTGAATACCTCATTTGGCATGGTTGTGAATACCCATTCCTAAGGGAGAAACGGACACACTAAGAAGATGATGAAAGGGAAGAAGAGCCAAGGAGGAAGGGACACTGAAAAAAGAAAAATGTGTGGAAGAGTAAAGTGAAAAGGATTTGTGAACACTTACAAAAGAAAGAAGAATATCCTCGAACGGGCTTTTTGGTATTTGTAAGAGCACAAGTGAATTGGGTAGGTTGGCCGATTCAGTGTATGTGTGTTGGAGCTAAGTGAATGCCAAAGTAAAGAAAGTGTTTGATTTTATTGATATTTATATCAAAGAGAGAACTACAAAGTGGGAAAATTCCCGCCCAAATCCCAGAAGAGTTTTTAGCCGTTGGATTTGCATCGCACCGTAGAACGTGGGAGACATGTGGCCGTAAAAATTTAATGAGGAGCGCATCTCGTAAGCCGAAGCATCAAGAGCGTGTCTTGGGCAGTTAAAAAGGTGGTTGCACAGGCAAAGGGGATATGTGATGAGCACGGACAGCTAAGGTGATGTCAAAATCCTCATTTCTTGCCGAGGAGATAGAAAGAAGAATCTTGAGGGGTTATTGTAGGGATGTTGGGCCGGGAGATCATCATTTGTGTAGGTGTTGGGTATAAGGCCCAATCTGAGGACAAGGGGTCGTCCATGCAAGAGTAGACATCGTTTAAAGAGTCCGTGTTAGTAAATGAAGGAGTTAGTCTTGGTCATAATGGCCCAGGTGGTGGTCCGAGGATAAATGCCTCCTCGGCTAATCAAGGCCGAGGTTAGAAGAAGTAGTCTGTAGTTCAAGAGAACGTACTAGGAAATTCTGTCGATATGGATAGGCATTGCAAAAACATAAGACAGGGAGAAGTCCTTAAATATCTAGGGGAAGGCTGCTACCACTATATTAAATGCACTACAACTAACTCTCTGGCTGCATTAATGTGGAAGTGATACCTAAACAGTGATTTTCAGTATTACAGCTACTACACGAAGACTTAGGGGAGGGGCTGATGGGACAAGTATCAACACCAACTGCATGTCATGCAAATGGAGGAAGAAAATGAAAAGAAAGAAGAGTATAAAAGAAAGGGGAGGCATTGTGAGAAAGGATCAAAACAAGGAGAGAAACACGGTAGCATCAAGAACTAACTTTGTAATCAATCTTAAGAGAAATATATAAGAACAAACATTCTCAGATATTGCCTGAGGACGATTTTCTTCAACCTAAACTTGTTCATTTTCATTCTCATAGTCATCTAAATCTACTTTAGTGTTTGTTTGATTCATTAAAGTCCAATTTTCCAACTCATTCTCTACAAATTTATTGTTTTGGACTTTATGAGCCTAAGTCCATCCACTTTTTGAGCTAGCAATCCAAAATCAGGTCCTTACAGAAATAATTAAAAACAAACATGGGACAACAAATTCATCAGCCATAGAAAGTCATTGGCGATAAACTTAATGATGTTAGTTTTCTTCATTTCACGCTAGCTACTTCCAGTTTTCTTTTGTTTCTCTCCAAGTTTTCTCAAAATGCTTTTCTCCATTTATCTATTTCCAAGTTCCAACCCTACATTTTAAATTTTAAAACAAGGACGACCCAAGTGGGCCCCCCTGGGTCCAATATTTTAATTTACTTTTTATTTATTTATAGTTTTTTTTTTTTGTTTTTTTGGTAGTTGGGCCCTTCTGAAACCTTAAGCCCCCTTCTCTCAAATCAACCTAACTAACCTAACCTAAATAACAACTATCCAACCAAAAAACTAAACAAAAACAATAAAAACATTCATAACAGTGATTGTATTTTAGCAAAAAATTTATTTTACAACCAAAGAATCAAAAAATCATGCGTTATTAGAGAAGTTAAAGCTAAATTTTTTGCAATTACAGTAAACTGGTATAAATATCAGTTGATTGTAGTAAGTTGTTAAAAATAAAATACAATATTTTATTAAGATAATATCTCTTCCTTCAATTAAAAAACTCAAATTCTCTTTCTTCATTTATCATTTTAATGAGTTGTTTATATAATTTTAAATGAAATGATAAAAAATTTAGAATATTTGATATTGGGTATATTGTAAAGTGAGATGGTAAAATAGATAAAGTAACTTTTTGAAGTGCTAAAAGTTAAAATTTTTAGCACTACTACCATGAATGCTTTAACTTCAACAAAAAAAAAAATCATAACCAGCCTAGTATTAAAAAAAAACATTATTTTGTGTATTTATAATTTTTTAATACTATGTAGATACCTATTTGGAGTTTTTTTTTTTTTTTTTTTTCTTTCTTTCTACTCCGGCTCCCGCTAGCTTAAAATCTTGAGTCCATCCATGTTTTTAAAACCCTAATTTTTTTTGGAGGGGCAAATAAAACCCTAGTCTTCTTTTCCTCACCAAAAAGATATTTCACATGTACAAAAATCATACCCCAGTAATCTGAAAATTAAGCTATGCATCACCAAATTTTCCAAACCAAGTTCAGAAAGTACTATATGGCTTCCTATGCTTCCTAATTCGCAACTCTAGGAGCCACGGGAGATCCCACCCCCCCCCCCCCCCCCCTTTTTTTTTTTTGTTAGTAAATGTTTTTTTAGGACTGTACAAATTGGCGCCAAAGTCATCGGCCATAATAAATAAGAGTAATAATTGCTCTGTTATAATTTTTTTTTTTCATTGATATTTTTCGTTGTAAACTTGTAATTGTAAAAAGGATATTTTCTTTCTCAAAAAAAAAAAAGAAATAAGGATATTTTTATATTCTAAAAAAAAGGATACTTTTATCTAAATGTACTATTAATACCATTTTTTTATATACTAATTACAATAATTAAATTCACAATTAAAAAATAAAAAATTATGAAATATATTGTTTTAAGTTTCTTGATGAACAATTGATACAAGGAAACAAGTAACAGCTAACAAATGACGCGTTGAATTTTTTTTTTTTTTTTTTTTAACCAATAGCACGTTGAATTATTTGTTTTTGCTGATTCACGAACTCAGATCTCCATGTCCGGACGCACACATGATCTTGTTTTGTCCGCTTTGCTTTCCCTCTTTTTTTTTCCTGCATATTCAGCAAAAATAGTTATTAATACAAAATTTTTACAATAATTTCATAATCAAATTTAAGTGACAAATTGCTAATGATAAATGCATTGGCAAATTCATGCAAGAACCATTAATAACTTGATATCTATGCTTTATTATGAAATTGTTGTGTTTATAGTACAATTCTATTTCGCAAATAGAAAAATATAATAAAAATTTGAAAAAAAAGGGGGGGGGGGGGGGGGGGGGGGAAGATTCGTTAGCATTGTTCAATATGCGAGACAGATGGGAAAATGTCGTTGACCAATTCCAAAAGCTAAAAAGGTTGGATAGATTTTTCTTTTCATTCTCTTTATTATCAACAAAATTTTTTTTAAAGGATTATCTAAATCTCTTTAGAAGGATTCTCTTTAAAAACGGTGCCCCTTCTTTTCATTCGAATAGTTATCGAAAAACCGATTTCTATTTAAGAATTAAATAATAATAATTTTTTATATCTTTTTTAAAAATAAAACAAATTTGCAAAACTGTAACTCATAAATTTTATAAAAAGTTAAAATCCATTTTAAGAAAAATATTAAGAATACGTTATAAAAAAATGCTTGAAAAAAAAAGTATATACTTAATTTTTTTTTTTTTTTATTCAGCAGAAATAAATAAGAGGCTAGAAAGTAAAAACTGGACTTATTATAGTTCTCGTTTATTTCATAACTCAAAAATAAATAAAATCACGTTAAAAAAAATAAAAAAATAAAAACGCGGCACGTCTTGCATTAAAAAGCATTGCAAAGAAGACATACGAATCTGCATTATATTGGTAAAAATTGTGAAACCATGGCACAATTGTTTTTCAACTTGGGAATTGATGTTAAATTTGATCCAAACTGACCGACCCATGTGATTGCGACTAGGCTATGCTCGCAAATTTCAAACCACTTTATTGCCACAATCATTCTCTTGGTGAAGCGCGTAATATGTTATTTGTTTTTGGGGAGGTAGTGGAAACTGGAAAGTGTGAATTGAACAGTAGATTTTTTGAAAGAGTTTGACAAGTTTCAACGTTATAATAAGAAAAGGAAGAGAAACAGAGAGAAAGATTGAGAGAAAATTTCTGAGACTTAACAAGTGAGCACCAATAACTTTAATCAATAACAGAATTACTGTAACTAAAACCACACTATCCTCCACACTATGCAGCAATGAGAACTCCACACTACGCGTTGAGACTTGAGACCAAAGTTAGGAAAAGTAGAGATAGTTTTATGTGTTTTTTAGTGTTTGGTAATATTAGATAAAAATGAATTAAAGAAAAATTATTTTTGGTCAACATGTAAGCAAAATACTAATAGAAATTAGGAAATTATATTTCAACTCATTTAATATTATTACCAAACATATAAAAATAAGATAATTTTTTAGAAAATAACTTTTTAAAAATAACCCATCTAAAAAACATTACCGCCAAAATAAATAGAGCGTGAAGTTTAGAACTTAATAAATAGACCAAAAAGACACCGTGCAACTTATCCAAGTAACATCGTCATCGTCTCACTTGGTTAACAGATTTTAGTCCTTTGAAGTGCAAATAAAAATTGTCATGTAAAATTTTAAATTGTTATGATTTGTGAAACTGATAAGATTCTACGTGGAATAGTGTTTAGAATAAATGGTTTCATGTGAAAGCATATTGTGGTGATCTTTTTTTTTCTTTTTTCTTTTTTTTTTTTGAGAAAATTGTGGTGATCTATTTAACTAGCAATCATTCTAAAATGGCTTGGTTCGTTATTGCCATCCAGATGGGTTGACTCATTTTACATAAACTTGTTTAATGCGTGTCATTAAATTTAATTTTTATCCAATATTAATTTTAAATTTGAATTTTAAATTGAGTTTAAAAATTTTAATTGTTATAGTGTATTGGATTTTTCATTAAATCACTAAAATCCCTAACCCTTTCGCCAAAGATTTTTTTTTAAATGTGTATTTTCTAAATTTGGATATAACTTTGGTTGAAAACTTGAAATAAGAACTGTTAGATTAGATGATGTTATCATGTTAATGTTTCAATGGATGTTAATATGATATAGAATTTGTATGAAATTTATTTATTTATAATTATTATCATAATTTATATGTTTATAAAATATAAATTTTGTTAATTATTTTGGGTCATATTTTTAAAGCAAGTTAAAATGAATCATATTTTTCATTTGTGTCATGTCCGGCCAATACAATATATGTGTGTGTGTGTGGATGTGAAGTTGTGAACACAAAATATTTATCAAACAAAAATAGACATTATACAAACACATTTAATAAATGAATCGCTTAGGATTGACCCATTAAATTAATATCCATACTTAATGTGGGGCCCTACAATATTTAGCAACCCCGGCCCACTCCACATCGGGCCCAAGGTCCACGCTGAGGAGAGTGCAGAATCCGAGGATAAGTGGACAAGGCCCAAGTCGTCTAAGGACCTCGCCGAGGAGGCCCATGTCCTCAGCAGGCCGACGTTGAAGGAAAGGAGCTGTCACTCACTCATTAAATGCACACCACCAATACTCTGGTCACATCAATTGTGAATTGACCAGCCAACAGTGATGTCTTGGTTGCTCCAACTAACAGAAAGCCTGCAAATGCGACTGATGGGACAGGCACTCAAATATAGGATTGGATGATCAATAAGTGGACGACAGAGATCAACTAAACAAGACTATATAATAGATAGCACCCCCACCAAAAAAAAAGGGACCAAATAGGAGAAGAAAATGAAAAAGGGATCTTCAGAGTGTCCAAGGACAACCCTTGTATATGTCAGTTCTAAGTAAAGAGATCCTTAAACTGGGCCGAGAACAAAATTTCTTCATGAACGTTTAGCCGAAGTCATCGTTATAAACCTCACAAACACTTAGTCAGATTCTTTTTTATTATTTCTATGAATCTCACGCCGATCATTGTTTACTTTGTTGATACTTAGCCCTTCTACCCACGCTCTACAAATTTAATTGTTTAGGTCCAATTTAATTTGAGTCCTTACACTTAACTTCTCAAAAAAAAAAAAATTAATATCCATACCTCAACACAGTATGAATAAGACCTACCAACTCATTATCCTTTTATTTATCTTCAATCAATTTGGAGGACAATTATGTGATTGAAAATTTTTTTTCCCACTAAATGAATGGGGAGTTTTCTCAACTATTTTTTGACTTGAACTCACTTCACAAAAGGAATAAGACATGCTAGTTGACCTAAGGCTGTTATCATTAGGGGAAAAAAAAGTCATAAGAAACATAAAATCAAGGTAAGTTTTTATTTTATTCTTTATGAACGATAAACTTATTCATCACAACGATATATACAAGATTAAAAATAACAAACACGAAAAACAACCCAATCTACTAAACAAAACTATCAAAACATTGCACTGCAAGCGTACAACTATTTATTTTTATTTTTAAATTTTATAGGTAGATCATGGAGAAAAGAGAGAAAAAAAATAGAGTACAAACCACATCGATTCAACCAATTGCCCCAATTGAAATAAGCCAAGTGACAAAACAACATTAACACAACAAACATTGACAAAAACACCATTAGCACAACAAATATAAATAATTAAGGTTAGAAAAAGAAAACTGAAATTCTTTAAAGACAGCAAAGAGACTTATATCAAGTAGAATTTTGAAAATTGTATTTTTTTTTCTCTTTTAGTAACTCTGTTATTTATTATATGTGGATAAATTATCTACCTTCTAAACTTGATAAGTCCTTATAATATTCCGCTAACTCTTGAGCAACCAAAAATAATCAAGAAAAGGGCATCTTTGATCTAGTGAAGCCGGCCATATCTATATATTATAAAATTATAGGGAATAAAAAAAATTTATGATATATTTTTATACATCCCGAAAGCCTCTCTTTATTTATTTATTTTTGGTTTAGAGAAAGTCAGTCAAACTCACTCCTTTGAGAGAGCCGGAAGTGCTATACCAAGTACCAAGACAAAGACATTTACGTACGTATATTATTGACCAAAAGAGTAAGCGGCAACAACCAACAACATTTCTTAATTTCATTATTCATCAGTGCTCACAGGGTTTTTTTAATCATAGTTCAAAGATGATTAGCTAAGAAGTAACAACGAACAATCACGAGTTAACGTTAGACGTTGTTGAACTAGAGATCCAGTCAATTAGCTAATAATTAATGTGCGCAATATGGGAACGCAAGCTGTAGCCCAGGACTAGGAGACAATGTGTTAATTTTATTTTATTTTTAGTCTTAGTTTTTACTTATTTTTTATGTACGATCGATGATTGAGATATATGTTTATTCCCGAAAACGATTAAGTTTACTAAAGGTGCTATTCAGCGTTCCAAAATAATGTCCCTCTCTCTCTCTCTCTCTCTCCTGTTTTCCTTTTTCATGACATTTTGAACAAAGTCTAAGAAAAATAGATTTTAACTGTAACAAAAGGGTGAGTCAAAGAACAAATAAAACTGAGAATGGAAGGGACAGAAATAAATAAATAAAAAAAATAAAAGGAAAACAAAGGATGCTTGGAAGGCAGCCGGTTAAAATTAATAAATGGCCGAATATTTGGATCACCCAACTTTTCATTCTCATAAGTCATAACTTAGAAATATTTTCCGCGTTTTATTAATTTAGACAGATATAATTTTATGATGATATCCTCTCAAAACCAAAATAAAAATGAATTTGCACGGAAAAATGGTAGAGCTATGACAAATCAGAAACCTTTTCTGATTTTCAATTTCCATGAACTGTTAAGAGCTAATAATTATGAACAATGCTCTATTTAGCAAAAAAAATTATGAACAATGCTCAAACTCTAAGGCCAGTGACCCATACAACTAGCTGCATTTAAATATTGGATCAAGAGGAAAGGAGAGATTTTTTGTTCTTTTTTTTTTTTTTTTTTTTTAACTCAATAGTTAGGGGTAGGGGATTTGAACTCTTGAGCCTTGATGTCTCCAATGAAAACATCACAAAGTGTCAACTAGTTGACTTACAAGATGCTCATCAAAAAGAGATATTTCACGTATTCACTTATTTGGCATATAATAGAGGGGTGTCCATAGGTCAAACCAGTACGGTTTTGGACTCAACCCAAAATTAACCCGCCCAAATTGGGTGGCAGGCAGAGAGACTTGCCTTTGATTACCTAAACCAATGGGTCGAGTCGATTTTGGATGGACATCGGTTGGTTAAATTGGTGGTGAAGATCACCAGAATTTGCTAGAACTTGCGCGAATTTGGGCGAAATTTAGTCGATTTTAGTTTGATTTGGATGGATCCAATAAAATCTCACTAGATCTTGTCGAATTTAGTGGAAATCTCACCAAATCTGGTGAGATTTCACCATATCTGGCGAGACCTAGCCAAAGTTTGCTTAGTCAATCAGGTCAGTTTGATCAAATTTTAGAGGAGAGAAATCGAAATTCGACCCACTGGAATCAGGTTATGCAGGCTCCAATCTGTCACCGACCGCCACTATGCCGGATCTGTTTGGTTTTCAGCATGGGTTCAGGCTGGTCCTTCGGGTAGGTCTAAGGCTGTCCACAAGTCGGATTTGTGCCCAACTCAGAATCGACCCGACAACTTTGAGTGGCAAGGTAGCTAACTTGTCGCCGACCGCCAAAAACCACAAGTCAAGTTTGTTTTAGTTCAGGTGGATGACAATCGGTTTTGGTCAAAATCAATGGAGCAACAGTGCTCTCGACTGCAGTGGAGATTTGGCTGGATCTCGACGTCTTTGGTCAAGATCTAGTTAAATCTCAACGGATCTGGTTGAGATTTGGCCGAATCTCGACAAATTTGGTCTAGATTTGGTCGAATCTCAAAGGATCTCGTCAAGATTTGGGTGAGAGCTAGACAGATTTGGTCAAGATCTTGTCGGATCTATGTTTGAGAGAGAAGGGGAGGGCGATGAATGGCGAGATTTCGGAGGGGAGGTCAATCGAGTCGGTTAGAATCGATTTTTCATGCGAAGACTCGCCAATTGACCTACGAGTTTCGATTCCTGCAAGTAGAGATTCGTAATCAGTGTCGGGTTGGACAGTTTTCGATTAGGCCCAAACAGTTCAAGTAGGTGGGTCGGTTGGTAAGTGTGACTTGTAAGGGTGTGCATGGGTTGAGTTGGGTCGGGTTGAGGGGATTTTTTGACCCAACCCATCATGGTGGGTCAAAAAAATTCAACCCAACCCAACCCAACCCACATAGGTCAAGATGAAGGATTCAGATCCTCTAGAGTTCTTAGGGTACTCTACCAAGTAAATTTCCTTAAATCTTAACCGTTATTTAATGATTTAATAGTCCTAGATTTTGCCATGTCAGCATTCTATTAATAATAATCTTAATTACTTTGTTTTCAACATTATTATATTATTTTAAGAGTATTATTAGTGGAATGCTGATATGGCAAAATCTAGACCATTAAATTATTAAAGAATGGTTAGGATTTAAGGAAATCTATTGGTAGAGTACCCTAGGAATTCTAGAAGATCTGAATCCCAAGATGAACCCATGGGTTTGACAAATTTTTTTTATTATTATTATTAAATTGAGTATAAAAAAATATAAATGTGGGTGAGAAAGCCCGACGTCACAAAATGGGCCTGAGGCCCAGTTCAAATACGACTCAATGTCCGAAGAGATTAAATGTATCAATGCTCAGCCATCCTGCGGAAGCACAGCCCGTTGATAAAAAAAAACTCGGTCCGAAGACAACCCAATATGGCCGAAGAGATCCTACTTGAGGGAGCAGCCCAGAGCTTGATCGGCTAGCCGAGCTGAAGGTCTCCCTCCCAGGACAGAATTTCGAACACGTCTGACTGCGTAGCTATCACAAAATGTCTAGCCAAAAAAGCTGTCACCGCCACATTTAATGCATTACAGCAACTTTCCTGGCCGCATTTATGTAGAGAAGACACCTGAACAGTGCGTCTTCACCCACCACCACTCACTGCAGGTTAAAGCAGACGGCTGATGTGACTAATACTCAAGTGGGTGTCTGGATGGAGGACAAGTGTGCGGTGGAGATGGGAAAAGGGGGTCTATATAATGGAAGCAAGTCTCGCAGAGTGAGGGAGGAAAAAATTGTATTTGACTGAGCATTTAAATAAAAACAAACTCTTCGGACTACAGGGGTTCATCTCGTAAAAGAACTTGACTCAATCTGTCTTTGTTATTAGTTTTTGTTCATCTGGACCGTTGCTAAATCCACCATTAGCCCATTTGTTTGGCCCATTCTCTACAAATTTATTGTGGGAAATTTGGAGGGCTCATCATATAAAAGTCTTGGTGCCTGGCCCAACAAATTTTTACCCTACAATAAATATTAATATATTAAAAAAATCTAAAGATTACTATCAATGTAACTCCTTAAAGGCAAACAACACTAATGACTAAACAAAAATAGTAATTTATTAGGATTTGTGTGAACTAATTGGCTTTTATATAGGATAGGAAGAACTGGTTATTTAAAAATTTTTATTAATTATATAATATATTTAATATATATATATATATATATATATATTAAATCAGTATTAGTAGGAGGAACCGAGGAAATGCTACTCTACCACTGTTTTTCTTTTCTAAATTATTAAATATAATATATATATATATATATTTAAATATATATATATATATATATAAGTGCCCTACAGCTGATTTTAAAAAAATTATTAAATATATAATATATTTTAAATATATATTAAATATAGGTGGGTCGGGTCGGGTTTGGCGGGTTTGTAATTTTATGACCCAAATCCAACCCGACCCGCTATAAAAAAAAAAATTCGTGTAACCCAACCCAACCCACCAAGCCTTAAAAACCGACCCAACCCGGCGGGTCGTGCTGGGTTGAGTCGGGTCAAGTTTGGCGAGTCGGTGGGTTTTTTGCACACCCCTAGTGACTTGGACACCCCTAGGTGGGTCGGGTGCTTGGTTGTCTTGGACATCCCTATTATAATATATGAGACATACATAATTGTAAAATTGATGTATGGTAAGAGTGATTTTTTAAACCAATACTCTTAAGGCATCCATTAACATTTTCCTATTACTATAACAATATAATGCATGAAATAATTATTGAGCAAGGATTGGATGCTTTGCTTTTGTATATTTAATCTGTTGAGATGTGAACACGTGACAAATTTTTGACACATATCCGCATTTCAATATACTCGGACCTAAGCCAGTAAAATAATTAATAAAGAGAATGGAAGGGTTTTTTTTTTTTTTTTTTTTTTTTTTAAGACAAATGAAAGGGTATTTCATATTTAAGGAGAAGTGAAGAGTATTGAAAAAGAAAATAAGACCCCGTTTGGTATAGTTGTTAAACAATTTATTTTTAATTTTTAAATAATATTGTATATATTTTCACACATATTTTCATTCACACATATTTTAAAAAATTATAAACAATATTACTCAAACTATTTTACCAAACCAATCGGACCAACGCTAACTGAGGTGTTAGTGTTCGTTCATAGAGAATGATTCCACAATGTGATTCTAATAGTAGGGACATTATTGCCTTATAAAACTAATAATCAACCCCAAGAATTTGACAAGCTCCACAATGACCATATGATCATGTCCAATCATATGTAATGGCAAAGTAGATATTTTTGGACGAAGGATGGGATCATTGAGAAATCAGATATACCTCTTTCTTTTCTTTCTTTTTATATTTTTGCTGAATGTCATATCAGATATACCTCGTAATAATGATGTTTGGGCTTAAAGCCCTTTTTATTCACTCAATGCTGCAAACATGGCCTTACTTTTCCTAGTCATTTTGGCTTTTCTCTTTCTCCCCATTCTTTCTTTTTCCTTTGGAGCTCAAAAGTAGCCACTTTGATGATGATCATAGTTTTTTTTTTTTGGGTTAAAGATGATCATAGTTTTTATCTCAGGCGCGCGCGGCTTCAAAAAAAGCAGAATATCTTTTTCTTTTTCTTTTTTTATAGTCTTAGGATAAAAGTTAAGACGGAAAAGGATAACATGTCACGAATCAAGGGGATACAATGACCTTTCATGAATATTTTTAAGATATCCAGTACCGATTCAGTGATTCTTTGTTAAAGCCTTAAAAAGGATCCAAAATATTGTCTCATAATTATGTCTAACAGTAGTTTACAACTCATAGTCTTTCATATATGGCTAACCATAATAAAATTCTAATTTATTATAATGATTAAAGAGTAATTGATTTTTAAAAAAATATTAATTAATCTTACAAAAAGTTTTTTTTTTTTTTTAGAAAAATCTTACAAAAAGTTTATAAAAAAAATCTTCATTTGAAAAAATTATTAAGTACTTCCGAAATATTAAAAATGCTTTCTATATTTGTGTAATTGATTATCATCAATGCTTTATTTTAGTTAGCTAAAAAAAAAAACATTTTTTTTATTTAACGAACAATTTTTTTAATACAATCTTTAATTAACAAACTATCTCCATATTCTCTATTTCATTTAAATACCCATCTTTTATGTTTTCTTTATTTTTCTCATCCACTTATTATCTCTCTCTATCCTCATTTCTTTGAAAAAAAAATTGATAGAATAACAATTTGAAGAACTATGTTTTTTCTTCAAATGTGTTAAGTAGTGTAAACAGTTTCCAAAATTGCTACCATTAATTAACAGAGGATTTTTATTTTTCTTTTTGAGAAAAGTTAATTAAAAGAGGTTGTAAGTGATTATACCGTGAAAAAATGTTTAGTCAAAATTTTATAAAGAATGGCTATAAGAGGAAATGCGTATACGTAGTTTAAATTTGGTTTAAAATGGCTAAAAAAATGTTTGTTTAAAGAAAGACTACTTTTATCTAATGCATCAGTACACTAGAACAATATGATATACCCCATGTATAAATGTACTAGACAGAAACTTAACCCATTAAAGAGAGTAATTAGACCATAGGCGTTGTTTATGGGGATTCATTATGAGTGTTGGTAAAATGTGGGGGACAGAGACCAGGTTCACACATAAATAAGAGGGGTTAGCAATTATCACAAAAGTCACGTCAGCCTTACGCCAATTATCCGTGAATCATAGAATGTAGCAACAAATACTAGCTCAAAATGGGTAAACAGGAGAAGAAGATTGATGAAAAAGAGAGAAAACAGTAAAGACAAGGTATTGATTACAATAGAAAATGATGAAAATATACAATCACAAAATTCACAATTGAATTTTAACCTCACTGTATGTACTTAGTGTGCGTTTGCATACTGCTTTTTTTTTCTTTGCGTTTGCATTTTTTTTGGTCGTATGCACTGTTTACAGGACCTGTAAGTACGAAATTTGGTAAAAATAACTTTAAAACTAGGTTCCATAACACTATTTATACTTTTAAAAATTATTTTACTACAATATTTTTAACAATAAATTTTTAATTTTCAATAATAAACGATATCCAAACAAACCCTAATAATCTCATCTTCTCTAAATCCTCAACCCCATCAAGCCTTCCAAACCAGTCCACATATATAGTAGGCCCACCACTCTATCTAACTTTATTGGTGATCTCTAAAAAGTCTTTCATAATATAAATACTCAGGGGCTGTAGAGAGCAATGTTATAACCAAAAACTTTTTACAATCATTAATGTTAAAGGTCGACAATCATTATAATTTTTATATTTTATAATTGTTGACATGATAATTTATAATTGGTGTAGCGTCACTTTTATGTAGGATTATAATTGACACCACTCTTGTACACCAAAACAAATACAATATGTTACTTCAACAAATATGAAATTTGTTGTCACATTAGATTGATTGTTTCGCAATTTAATATGTATATGTAAGTTACTATGGAAAGTTAGAAACGATCTCATTTTTTTCAAACACCCTCATCATTGTTTTACTTTTATTATATATTAATTATATATTATTACTAGTATTATGCCTGTGCGATGCACAGCTTAATAAAAAAATTATATTTAAATTGAAAAATATATTTTTTATAATATAATATAATTTAATAACAAATAAAATAGTAATTTTTAAAAATTATGGCAAGTTTTAAATTTTTAGAAGTTCTTTGTAGTAAACTATTAATTTGTTTATATATATATATATATGGCACTTAGGAGTAGTAGAAGTGCTAACCATATATAAATTTCTTGTATATATAACCAAAAAAAAATTTCATAAATTACAAAAATAAAGTATCTAGATTGCAATGTCAATGTAAATTTTATCTATAAATTACCAGTCATAGCCTTTTTAACGTTGTCATAAGTGAGAAAATAATTAGCATAATCAATCAAAAACACCAAATCAAAAAATAATATCAATAATTAAGATGAATTGCATTATCTGATTTTTTTTAATAAAAAATCATAAAATTTAAGTAATAATTGAACTACGTTAATAGAAAAATAGAAACACAATAAATAAAATAAAATAAAAATAGCTCTTCTCACATAAATCTTCTAATTTCATATTGTAGATGAGCTCCATTCCAAATAGATTTGGTGATAAAATTTCTTGTATATATGACCGAACTAAATATTCCATAAATTACAAAAAAAAATATAAAATAAAAATAAGTATCCAGACCTTCTAGGGTACCACACTCAAAATAATTTCAAAAATAGATAAATAAATGTACATAAAGAGAAAAAAATATATATTGTATTGCAATGTAAATGTAAAAGTTTACATATGAATTAGCCGTGTCTACCCATTTTAATATTGACATTTGTGTCTAGCCATTTTGATATTACCCTTAGTGAGGAAATAATCTGCACAATCAATTAAAACACCAAATTAAAAAAATATATCAATAATTGAAATGAATTGCATTATCTAAAATACTTTATAAAAATAATAGAATTTAAACAATAATTGAACTACGCCAATAGAAAAATAGAAACACATTGAATAAAAAATAAAAAGAAGATAGTTGATATGAATAGAGATGAATAAATTAGAGTAAACAAATACATATAGAAGAAGAGATGAATAGAGAAAAAAATGGTATGGTTCCATGAATTATTTGATATATATATATATATATACATCCACTCCGCATTAAAGAAGTTGATATGAACAAAAAATCTAATGTTAGTTTAATTTGTGGAGGTGTGAAGTTAATATCTAAATCTTAGAAGTCTCAAATAAAGAAACTATCAAATATGTACCATAACAAAAGTTAAGAAAATCCCAAGAACCATATTCGAGCACAACGGATTAAATTATAAACAAACATTATCATAGCTTTTAGATTGAGGAAGATAGAAATTTACCTTGTAAATAAGGAAAAAATTGAAGAGAGTGATAGACTACAACATGCCATGTATATAGAATGAAAGTGTGAAATTGATATCATTCCCTTGTAGCAATGGAATTGATTTACATATCATGATATCAAAATCCAATAATTGATCTACTTTAAATAGTGCTATATTCATTTTCAAAAAAAAAATAGTGCTATATTCACATGTACTTGTAAGAGAAGTAGAGTTCCAATTAAACTTTATTATATAAAATCTCATTAGGAAGATGATATTTGATTAGAAGAAAGAGATAATGTAACTTTAGGATATTTATTATAGGTAATTAAGTTGTATCAATTATTTAATTATATTTTTTTTTTTTAATTGTGTTTATCTAAATATATTAAAAAGAAAAAAGAAAAAAGAAGAATAACAAATTGAGAAATCGTAGAAATCAAAAAATGGGGAAAAAAAAGAAGAACAATTTTTATTAAAAGAAAAAAGAAGAAGACAAACCGTAGACATCAAAAATTGGGGAAAAAAGAAGAATAATTTTTTTTTTTAATGGATGAGAAGAAGTTAAGTTGATATTAAATGATTAAGTTTTTGTGTCTATCAAACTTTATTCAAAGAAGTGATTTCAAATTAAAATTTTTTATCAACTTAGAAATTATAGAAAAAAAAAAAAAAAAAGATAAGAACAAAAAAAATATATATTTATTTTTGAAAAATCTATATTAATTTTGTAAGGACTGAGTTTGAGCACTTCAGTTCTTGGACGAGTGGACTCAAACCCAACTAGCTCAATACAATAAATTTGTAAAGAGTGGGCCAAAGAACTAGGCGTTAGCGCATGGACAACGGTTAATATAGCGTTTATGGCCATCAAACAGAAGGGAACTGAGGAAGAGATTAAGAAAATTGGTCATCGGCACAATCCGAGGTGCCATTCTCTAATTCATGAATAAAAATCGTTACAGAAATTCTCCAGCCCCCTGTCTACAAAAGGTTTCTCCTATTATATAGTCCTCTTTTATTAATCTCTGCTTTCCACTTGTTGATCATCCAAGCCTATACCTGAGTGCCTGTCCCATCAGCCGCCTTTCCAAACCTCCTGTGAGTTGCAGCAATCAAGGCAACACTGCTCAGAGGTCATTTCCTCATTGGCCAGAATGTCGACTGCAGGGCATTTAATGTGGAAGTGACAGTTTCCTCTTGAATTGGTCCTCCACCGTGCTCCCATGGCTGATCCATGGTACCTGTCCTTTTCCATGGGATGCTCTATGGGGCTGCCTTTAATGGTGTGTCGTTCCTCTCTTCTATAATCTCGACTAGCCGAGGACAGGATCGTCCTCAGCGACGTTCCTTGGCCTTTTGGGCCTTCCTTGTTCATTTTTGGACACTACTTCCTCCTCGGCACGGACCTTAGGCTTAATATAAAGTGGGCCGGGATTACTAAATTCTTGGGTCCCATAATAGCCCCTCAAAATCCTGCTGTCTGCCTCCTAGGGCGAGGAGGAGGATTTTGATGTCCTCAGGCCCTTCTTATGTCTTGGCAAGCCTTGTCTTCCTTCAGTGCCAGAGCCCTTTCACCTGCCCAAGACATGTTCCTAATACTTCGGTGTATGGAGCGTGCCCACATTAAACTCTGGCGGTTTTATGCTTCCCACATTCAACGGTGTGATGATAATCAAATGGTAGAGGATCTTTTTAACTTTATGGGTGGGAAAACCCGCACGGTTATTCTTAACTGGGGGTATAAATACCCATTCGAACTGATTTGCCTCTTTTCTTTTTCATTCAAGAGCTTTTGCACACATACTCTAAACTTGGTCAAGTCTTCAATTGATCTTACGTCTCTTTTCAGCATAAAAAGCCTATCCGAGGAGCTTTTCCTCATTTTTGTAAGTTTTCTTCTCTTTCTGACTAATATTTTCTCCCGTCTAAGTTTCTTTTCCTCTTACTCCTCTCTCTCTTTCGCTTTTCCCTAAATCTCTTGGTCGTTCTCTAGGATGAATAGGTTTAAGAAATTGGTTGAGTTTGAGGAGGCGATGGAAAAATTTATCGCCGATTATAGGATACCCAGTAATGTGGGTTTGAGGTACTGTGAGGAAAGGGAGTGGTATATTAGGAGAAAAGCGGGTGAAGTAGTGATCCCTATAATCGCTTTCCTAGAAGGTGGTATGAGGATCCCTATGGGCTAATGATAAGGGACTACCTTAGGCACTTTCGATTAGCCCCTACCCAATGCGCCATTAACGTGTTTAGAATTTTGGGTTGTGTAGACGCTCTAAACGAGAAAATGGGGTTGAAGTTAACTCACCACGACGTAAACTGGTGCTACAACCTCCAACACCTAAAGGGTAAATCCTTTTACATGAAGACGAGGGAGGATAAGGTTCGGCTTATCCAGTGCCTCCCTAAGTCCAGTAAGGAGTTAAATAAGGACTTTCTAATTCTGTCCGGGGAGTGGCATGACGGCCTTCATTGTCCAACAGTGGATGGGACGCCGGGTAGGATATTTAATGTAGGAGAGAGTATGACCTTTTCCGTTATCATAGTCCACATTGCTTGGTTGCTAATACGGACATGCCTTTTTTTTGTAGATCCGCACGCTTTTGAACGGCACTTCCACCTGGTCAACAAGGCGAACTTGGAAGCCGTACTCAGGGCGGAGATCTTCGTGAACGAAGCAGATAATCAAGTTAGGGCCGCCCAAAAAATCCTTGGATACGACCCAATACAGAAATCGTTCTCAGTTCCGAAGTACGTGATCAGAGTTAAGGATCCTCGGCTTCACAGGATTACTGTGGTAGAACACGGGTTCCTGCTTCCTAAAGGATCTCCTATCCCGGAGGGTGTTCCTTCGTCGAGCCCTTCTTCATCCCATCAGGCTGCGGAGGACGAAGGAGAAGGTGCAGAGAAAGAGGAAGAAGTTGCAGATTTGGGTCTGTTCGGGAACGAACTTGGCACTTTCGACCACGTCAATCTGCCCGAGGATCTCTCTGGTGACTTTGCCGACCCCAACTTAACCAAAGCGGACATCTCATCAACGAGGATTTCTTCTCAGGTCGAAATGGGTTTCAAGAGAAAGCCCTAAACCAGCCTATTCGATCTAATTGAAGGCCAGGCATGGAAGGATGCACTAAGGGGGGCTCATTCCAAGCTTCCTCCTTCTCCCTCCAAGTCCCAACCTGCTCAGACCAGGTCCTCCGCCCAGCCTAAGTTCCCACCTCCTCCCCCTCAGCCAAGCTTGTCACCAAGGCCTAAGCCCTTCGACCCCAAACAGAAAAAGGATAAAGGCAAGCAGCCTATGGGGATTGATAGGTCTCCCTCCTCCCAAGAAGAGGATGAGGATCAGCGACCTCCGAAGCAACTAAAGATCGGGAGTCAGGGCCAAGACAGAGAAGTTGATACTCGGCCTAAACCTCAGGCTTGGCTCCCTGCGCCAATGCTTCATGGGGCTCCCCTGATAGACGACGCTTCCCTCAGGGACTTCCAAGGAGGCAAGGGCAACTATGTGGCAGATACGCTAGAAAGGTCTTTACTGCTGCCAGCTGATATAGTCGAGCTGAGGAACTTGAGGAGGCAGGAGGTGGTCCTTAGTCTCAAAAAGTACCTGGGCATGGTAAGACCTCTGTCACTTTTGCTTTCATTGAATTTTGCTCTTCGGCTCCCAAATTACTGTGAGCTTGTCTCAACTCGCAGGCTATCCAAGCCACTTTTAGGTTGGAGAATGAGGCAAATAACCAGAGCAAGGCCCTGGATCAGGAGCGTGACAAGTGATTGGATGCCACGCGGACTCTTAAGAACTTCGAGGCTGACCTCAAGAAGGCAAAGAAGGAACTGAAGGAGATGACGAGGCCAGAGATAGTGCGATGTCTGGCCTAGCTGGCGCCCAAAAATAGGCTCAAGAACAAACAAGGCGCTTACTCGAGGCAGAAGAACAGCTGACAATTGCCAAAGAGCAAATTGTCGAGCTGAAGAAAAAGGCAACTGAGGCAAAGGGAGCCAAGAACGTTGTAGAGTTTGCCCGGGATGAAGCCCTACAGGCTAAGGTAGAGGTAGAGTTTGCCCGAGATGAAGCCCTACGGGCTAAGGTAGAGGCAGAGTTTGCCAAGGAGGAGGCTCAAGCCACTAAGGAGGCAGCCGAGGAGGAAGCTTATGCCTCGGGGGTGTCCAAGACGGAGGCCGCCCTCAGATCTCAAGTCCTTGGGGTATGCAGGCTCTACTACTCTCAGGTTTGGAATGAGGCCCTCAAATAAGCTGGAGTTGAGGCCTTGTCTGACCTGTGAAAAGTAGAGAATATGTACTACCTACTGGCCATCCGTGAGGCTGCTTCTTCTAACTCCGAGGCTGATGTGGTCTCTAAGGAAATTGGTACTGCTCCAAGTGAAGCTGCTTTGGCTACTACCACTTCTAACGAGCCTGCCAAGGAAACCGAGCATCCTGGGGTAAATGAGGCACACGAGGGCCCTGGCCAGGAAACGCTCCAAGATGCAGCAAGACCCTTCTCTGAAGCCCAGGCCCCTAATGCCAAGGGGGCACCTCTTGCAACTGATCATCTACAGGTTGCTTCCCCACCTGAAGGCCCCCAGGACCCGAAGTCCTTTTTTGCCCAGCTCCCCAAGGAAGGACTTAAAACAAAGTTGAAGAAGTAGCCCCGTTTGGCTGGCATCAACTGTACTTTTACTTTAGGCTTTTCTTCTTTTTTTTTTTCTTTTTTTTTTTTTTGAACATTGTAAAGTGACTTTCGTTCTCCACATCATGCGCTTACTGTCATTGTGATGGGTTCTACTACTTTTATCGCTTGTAATTTTATTATTAACTGAACAATCTCTATAGTGGCTTACTTTCTATTTTGAATCAGTAGTTAAAAATTGTTAAGTCCATAGTGATAATTCCCACTTAGACTTTGGTTAATAATTGAGCCTTAATAATATGACTTGCCTTTGTTGAATTGAATATTAAGGGGATGACTTTACAATATTAATCCTGCACCTCATGAATTGGTTACCATGAATGGTAAAATGGGATGCTAAGCACACAGTATTCATAAATATAAGCCTTTAAATCCTAAGATCAAATACCACGGCACAATATACAAGGATACTCATAGGTATGTTCTAAAAATTTACTGACTTTAAGAAAACCATCAGCTGCTAATTATGCTGTAGAGTTAAGTTCAAGGTACTTCGGAATGCCTTAAGTGATGCTCATGGGCTTGTTTTCGTTCACATCCTTGACAAAAGTAGTTAGTTTTTCCATAGGTCTAAGTCTGAGGACCATGCAAGACCTTAGTCCTGCCTAGCATCTAAGCTCTTCTTGAAGTAACTAGTTTTCTCATAAGTTTGAGTTCGAGAACCATGCAAGGTCTTGGTTCTGTCTAGCACCTTGGTTCTTCTTAAAGTAACTAGTTTCCCCATAAGTTTGAGTCCGAGGACCATGTAAGGCCTTGGTTCTGTCTAGCTCCTTGGTTCTTCTTGAAGTAACTAGTTTCCCCATAGGTTTGAGTCCGTGGACCATGCAAGGCCTTGGTTCTGTCTAGCACCTAGGTTCTTCTTGAAGTAACTAACTTCCCCATAGGCTTGAGTCCGAGGACCATGCAAGACCTTGGTTCTGTCTAACACCTAGGTTCTTCTTGAAGTAACTAGCTTCCCCATAGGCTTAAGTCTGAGGATCATGCAAGACCTTGGTTCTGTCTAGCACCTAGGTTCTTCTTGAAGTAACTAGTTTCCCCATAGGCTAGGTTCTTTTTAAAGTAACTAGTTTCCTCATAGGCTTGAGTCCGAGGACCATGCAAGACATTGGTTCTGTTTAGCACCTAGGTTCTTCTTGAAGTAAAGGGATTTGTCTTTGGCGTTGGAAAGCTTGCCCCGAGAGTGATAATGGCCTTGAGCTTGTTTTGCCGAGGAGGGATTCTTCCACGGACTGGGCCCTTGGCCCAACACTGGCCTGGACATAGGCGGCCTAGCTTTTCACTCCCGCGTATGATAGTAGCTCCATCGTGCCACTTTTTCACCACTTCTAATTACGAGGCGTCTTTTGGCTATTCGAGTTGCGTGCTTGACATTTCGATACGCGAGGCGCGCCCTCATTAATGTCTTTGTGGATTAACGCAGATCCAGCGGCTAGTGGCTTCTTTAGAAATTGGGCGAGGATTAATTTCCACCAACCTTCGCCTTCTATATAAGGCGCTCTGAGGGAATCATTCTCTCACATTTTACAAATCCTTGAGTTCAATAAAAACTTTAAGTTCTCCACTTTCTGGGCATCTCTAAAGACTTTGCCAAGACTGTAATCAAGGCTCAGGGAAATAGGATGGCCCTGGATAAGGGCAAGGGCAAGGAAGCCGAGCCCCTTTCAGGAACCGAAAATGCCGCTCCGATTTTGGAGGACGCAGCGGGGGCAGAGGAAACAGAGGCTAAAGACGTTCCCTCCTTTCAACCGAGTAAGAAAGAAGACCTTCCTCCTTTAGCCGAGAGCCGAAGCGAGCGTAGATCGCATCAGCCTTTCAGTGCAACAAAGTTTGGGTCTCACCTTGATGGAAAGGCATCTTGCAGTTAGGAGGAAGGTTCGCGAGAGATATAACATTCTTCTCCAATACGCGGATTTGCCTGCCCTTCAAGCTGGTAGTGATTCGCGTCCAGTTTACTTGTCGATGGAGGCTTGTAAGATTACGGAATGGTTGATGCCCCAGTGTTGCTGCCTCCAATGCCTGATTATCATGAAACTAGGAGAGAATCAAAGGAACATCTTGGGATGAGACCATCAAGTGCTTCCGCTTCTTCTTCTTTCTTATCGCCGGTTCCACCCATATTGGCTCAGTTACTATTGGTAGCCTTAAAACAAGCCTGCCTCGGCCTTTCTTTTTATAGTTAGTTTTAGAACAAGCCTACCTAAGGCTCTATTTTTATAGTTAGTTTTAGAACAAGCCTGCCTAAGCATCTATTGTTATAGTTAGCTTTAGAGTAAGTCTGCCTAAGCCATTTGGTATATGATGTACTTTTCCTTTATTTAATAAAGAAGTGGCTTTACTTTTTACTTACTTTACTTTCTAAATCTTTCATTTCTTTGCGATAATTGCTTCATGAGCGAGTGTGTTGTTGTTTTTCCCTCCCATGGGACTTGGAGTTGGTGTTGTTAACAGTAACGAGAGTTTGTCACCCCAACCTTAACGAAACCGACGGTAGTGTTCCACCGCTAACTTTAAATGAGCTAACACCGTGGGAACAATTAGGAACATGACCTTGTGCCCTATACCGCAAGCTGTGCAATCATCAAAGAATGTTGCTAGTGCACATGACTTTCCGACGCAGGGAGTCCGTGGACCCTTGCTGATGGAAGCTCAGTCTTACCATGATTGACCATTGCACTTACTAACGCACAAGTTCTTCCCACAGATGGCGCTAATTGTAAGGACTGGGTTTAAGCATTTCGGTTCTTGGACGAGTGGACTCAAACTCAACTAGCCCAATACAATGAATTTGTAGAGAGTGAGCCAAAGAATTAGGCGTTAGCGCATGGACAACGGTCAATATGGCGTTTATGGCCATTAAACAGAGGGGAACTGAGGGAGAGATTAAGAAAGTTGGTCATCGGCACAATTCGAGGTGCCATTCTCTAATTCATGAATAAAATTCATTACAGAAATTCTCCAGCCTACCTATCTACAAGGGGTTTCTCCTATTATATAGTCCTCTTTCATTAATCTCTGTTTTCCACTTGTTGATCATCCAAGCCTATACTTGAGTGTCTGTCTCATCAGCCGCCTTTCTAGACCTCCTGTGAATTGCAGCAACCAAGGCAACACTGCTCAGAGGTCATTTCCTCATTAATGCAGCCAGAATGTCGGCTGCGGGCATTTAATGTGGAAATGACAGTTTCCTCTTGAATTGCTCCTCCACCGTGCTCCTATGACTAATCCATGGTACCTGTCCTTTTCCTTGGGATGCTCTAGAGGGCTACCTTTGATGGTGTGTCATTCCTCTCTTCTATAATCTCGACTGGCCGAGGACAGGATTGTCCTCGGCGACGTTCCTTGGTCTTTTGGGCCTTTCTTGTTCATCCTCGGATACTACTTCCTCTTCGGCACGGACCTTGGGCTTAATATAAAGTGGGTCGAGGTTACTAAATTCTCGAGCCCCACAAATTTAATAATAATAATAATAATAATAATAATAATAATAATAATAATCTATATATATATATATATAAAACCGAAGCCTCTGAAACTCTCACAATTTTCCACATCATCACTATTTTCTTTTTCTTTTTATTTTAGGTTTTATATCTTATATAGAATCCACTAGAAAAACAATAGACAAAAATTTGAATTTTTATTAATATCAATAATATTGAAAAACGTACACAAACTTGGAGGCCTATTTAAGGGCTCCATAAAACTTGATGGACAATAAAATATATTCTAAAATAAGCCCTAATTAATACCTAACCATAATAGGAACCAAATTTGACCTAAAAAAACATTAAAAGAACCTAAAAATAAGGAAATAAATCACCTAGACCTAAAATAACGTTTTTTGCATAATTACAAAAATTAAATTGTAAATTGCATCCTACATCAACTTATCACAAAAATCATCATCTATATTTATTATTATATTATTATTATTATTATTATATATATATAACTGAAGTCTTTAAAGCTCCCACAATTTTCCACGTCACCATTATTTTCTTTTTCTTTTTATTTTAGATTCTTTTTATTCTAGGTTTTATTTCTTCTTATATTTATTAGTGTTACAATAGTTTAGTTTAAGTAAAACTCTATTAGATATATTTTGTTGGCCTATCACATCATTATTATTATCTATATATAATATAAAATTAAAGATTAAAAATTAATTATAATTTTTTAAGATACCTCACGTTAGAATTTTTTTAAAAAAAAGTGACTCACTTTAGGTTTGAATTTTTTTTTTTTTTAAAATGACTCACCAAAAAAAAAAAAAAAAAACCTTTAGCATTAAGAAAAAAAGAGAAAGACTCTTGGTAGGACTCTCTCTTCTCTCCATAAAACCCTAACAATTACCATCTCAAAATCCTAAACTCAACTTCACTTTAAGATTAAAAAAATAAGAAGGAGAGAGACTCACGTAAAAAAAAAAAAAAAAAAACGTAGGTTTTGTCTTTTTTATTTGTTTTCATATGTGCCTAAAATTTTCATTTTATCTTATTGTTTTATTATATTTAGAATTGATTTTCTTCTAAGTATTTGGGTTAATCTCTATATTTTGATAGTGTTTTTATGGGTTTGGTTTTTGGGTTGAAATTCTAATAATTATTTTATATTGTACATGGTAGATGAAGCATCTCTATTTTTTGGAGAAAAATCAAAGCTGCAACCTATGTCTTCCAGCCCAAGGTGCGGTAAATTTTTATATGTTCTTGCTTTATTGAGAATTTTTATTTGGGTTCATGTGATTTTTTGTTTTTTTATTAAAGTTTTGATTTTTGGTTGATTAATTATTCGTTTGGATTAATTTCAATTAATTATTTGTTTGGATTCAACTTAAAAGATAATGGAATTAGGTGTTATAAATTTGATAATGTTCCATGTTTTGAATTGTTTATATTATTTAGACTCCTGGTAGGACTCTTTCTTCTCTTCTTAAAACCCTAGCAATTATCATCTCAAAACCCTAAACTTAACTTCACTTTAAAATTAAAAAAAAAATAAGAAGGAGAGAGACTCAACTAAAAAAAAAAAAAAAGTTGGTTTTGTCTTTTTTATTTGCTTTCATATGTGCCTGAAATTTTCATTCATTCTTATTGTTTTGTTATATTTAGAATTTATTTTCTTCTAAGTATTTGGGTTAATCTCTATATTTTGATAGTGTTTTTGTGGGTTTGGTTTTTGGGTTGAAATTTCTAATAATTATTTTATATTGTATACGGTAGATGAAGCATCTCTATTTTTTTGAGAAAAATCAAAGTTGCAACCTATGTCTTCCAATCCAAGGTGTAGTAAATTTTTATTTGGTATATTATATATGAATTTTTTGAATTTGAAGGGTTTTGTTTGGTTTTGAAGTAGAATTTGGGGATTCTATAAAATTTAGAAAGTTTAAATTTTGGGTTTTTGGTATTTGCGTCTTAGTAGGTTGATCTTAATTCTTTACCTTATATGTTTTTGCTTTATTGAGAATTCTTATTTTAGGTTCATGTGATTTTTTGTTTTCTTAATTAAAGTTTTGATTTTTGGTTGATTAATTATTTGTTTGGATTAATTTCAATTAATTATTTGTTTGGATTCAACGTAAAAGATAATGGAATTATGTGTTATAAATTTGATAATGTTTCATGTTTTGAATTGTTTATATTGTTATTAATAGACTAAATAAGATTTGTTTTTATTTTTGTAATTTATATCAGTTTTGAGTGTGTGTATATATATAACTTTTGGAAATTTTACTTTATTAATTTAAGAATTGTAAATTACTTTGTAGGTTTTAGTAACTATGCACCTATAATGAGACATTGACAATATAAGCATATATATATGGTATTAACATTTTATAAAAATCTTTCTTACAACCCAATAATATTCTACGTTAAACAACACTTCTAAACTATAGAAAAGTATAGAAGTTAAATATTTATTCCCATTGTATTTTATTTAATTATGACAGATCCTTTTTTTTTAAAACGCTAACTAGTAAAATGTCTATAATATGCATATTATTAACCCAATTTTCTATTTCTAAATTTCTTAGATTTTATTATATCAATCTTTTTTTCTTTTAAATTCTTGGTGGGCAAATCAGTCTCTCACTAATTCTTTTACCTTAACGTGATGTTAGTTAATTGTCCTTTTATTTAACTATCTCGTACATTGCACAGGTTAGCGACTAGTAATTAATAAAATTTAAGTTGCAATTTGAGGAAAATAGAAACATGCGTGGGATGAGATTTATATTTAGAAAATTTTTAAAATAGACTTTTAGTTAGAGTAGAATTAAAATTTTGAAAATTTAAATGATAAATATTATCTAAATTAAATTTTTGTATGTTAAATATTATCCCTTAATTTAAGAAATATATCATAACAAATAAAAAAATAATGTTAATTAGATGATATATATTATCTAAATTAAATTTTGTATGTTAAATATTATCCCTTAATTTAAGATATATATCCTAACAAATAAAAAAAATAATGTTAATTTTATTTTATTTAATGATAAGAATGAATTAAAATCTTGGTAGTACTATTCAGTTTTAGTTCTTTAAAAATCTAAAATTTTAATAAAATTTTTGCAATTTGGTTAAGCCACATAGCGCAACTACGGCGTCTAAGTTTAACTTTTATTATATATAATACTAGTCGCAAACCCGTGCGATGCACGGGAAAATTTTGAATGTATTATTTTACTAATTTCTTCCCAATGCAATTATTGAAATAAAGTTGCAACATTTTCATAGTGATCAAAACATCTTCTTTTCTATTTCAACACTTTTGTTGGATCCAAATAGAGAATAACACTAAAAAATAATTAAACCATCCCAAAGCCTATAATTGTCAAAGTTAAAACACTATATATCAACTAAAACAAACCCAGAATTAAGACCAAATAGAAGAATCCCAAGAAACCAAAAATCCAATAAAAATTGCATACAAAAAAAAAAAAAAAGGAAAGAGAAAATCTAATAACAAAAATTTCATGATTCTTCTTTGCCACAGATTTGACAACAAAGGAAGAAGAAGAAAACATGGAAATCTTCAAAGAAAAAAAAAACTTAAATCCAGAGCAACCCACAACCACAAACTAAGAAAATTCCATTAAAACAAAAACAAAAAAAACTTAAATTCAGAGCAACCCACAGCCACAAACTAACCAAATTCCATAAACAATTGAAGCGGATAGAGAGAAAGCAATATATAGAAATTAAGGAGAGTAAAAAAACATGTTTTAATTACCTCAAAATAATTTGCCGACATAGAATATGATAGGTTGGATTGAGTGACAATGCAGAGGCAAAGAGAAATCGATGCGGTGGTGATCCATGGTGGCGGCAGCGGCGGGAGGATATGGGTTTTGGGGTGCCAACGTATATTAGAAAACAGAGAGGTTTGGGGTTTAGCACTTTGACTTTGATGTGAAGGCTGAATAGGGAGTTGTATAGTTGTATTAGGGTTTAAAATTGATAATAAAACATTAAAAAAAAAAAAAAAAAGGTGACGTGAAGGTTGGAAAAGAATTAAAAAAAAAAAAAAAAAAAAGATGCCATGAAAAATTGTAGAGCTAGCAGAGGCTTCGGTTATATATATATATATATATATAGAGAGAGAGAGAGAGAGAGAGAGAGAGAGAGAGAGAGAGAGAGAGAGAGAGAGAGAGAGAGAGAGAGAGAGAGAGAGAGAGAGAGAGAGAGAGAGAGAATATAATAATAATAATAATAATAATAATAATAAATATAGATAATATATAATAATAATTTTTGTAATTATTTAATTTTGGTATTTTTATGCAAAAAACGTTATTTTAGGTCTAGGTGATTTATTTCCTTATTTTTAGGTTCTTTTAATGTATTTTAGGTCAAATTTGGTTCCTATTATGGTTAGGTATTAATTAAGGCTTATTTTAGAATATATTTTCTTGTCCTTCAAGTTTTATGGAGCCCTTAAATAAGCCTTAAAGTTTGTATACATTTTTCAATATTATTGACATTAATAAAAATTCAAACTTTTGTCTATTTTTTTTTTTTTTTTGGATTCTATATAAGATATAAAACCTAAAATAAAAAAAATCTAAAAAAAAAAAAATTATGATGATGTAGAAAATTGTGAGAATTTCAGAAGCTTCGATTTTATATATATATATATATATAGATAATATGATAGGATATTATATCAATAATTATAAATAAAAAAAATTACATAAAAAAATTATAAAAATATTATATGATGAATAATTATAGACCAATCGCAATGCTAATGAAAAAAAAAAAAGTATATGACCAACTTATTATCGTACTCTGGAACAAACTTTTTTATGTTACCGACGACTCACCCGTATCCAATCTAATCAGGTTATGTGACCTGTTGAGAAAAAGATCCTAAAAAATTGTGTCCCAAAGTTATTAAAAAAAGAGTTTCACAAAAGTGGGGCCAAGGAACAAGCCATCCACGCCTCTCTGATGTGACTACCTCATTATCGCTCTTCCTTTTTGGCCGTCCGATGAAAACGATTGACGCTCTCTCTCTCTCTCAGTACTCTGCTTTGACTGTATGCACCGCACAAAAAAACAAATAAGCTCCAGCCAGAAACTCTCACAGACACGCGAGACACTCTCTGTTCTCTCTCTCTCTCTCTCTCTCTGAGAAGCTCTGGGTTTGCATTTTTTTTTGCTAATATTCTGTACATGACCACAACATGTCAACAGCTTTGGAGTTTGGAAAGAAAAAAACATTGGGATTACGAGGCAAATTATTTCTTTCTACTTTGCTCTCTGCAAACACTTTTTAGCTCTCGTCTCTCTGATCTCTGTTACTTTCCTTAGTTTCACTGACCAACAATGCACCGACACTCGTTACTTTTTCCTCGACCTGCTGGAGCTTCCATTAATGGCGGTTTCTTGCTTCTGCATTTCCAATAATGACGCTGGTATGCTCTATTTATGTTCTTAGTCTCACTGACAAAATTCCCAGAAATATTTTTGTTTCCTTTCATGGAAATTTTTGCTACCCATGATTTCTGTAATATGTTTAGTCCCTATGATTTTCATTATTTGTCTCTGTGTGTACTTATTTATTTATTTATTTTGAAGTTCTAAACTCTAAAGTTTGCATCTTTAACTTGAATAAGTGAGAGAGAGAGAGAGAGAGAGAGAGAGAGGGAGAAAAGTCTTATTCTTTGACATTTAAACCATGCGTGCACTGTTTGGTTCTCGGGAAAGATGAGAGGAAAAGAAAAGAAAAGCAAATGGTTCTTTTGAAGCATGATCTTACCTTTTTATTTTATTTTATTTGGGAGAGCCAAACAAGGCCTAAGTGTTTAAGAATTTGAAAAAGTGATTGCGCTCTGGATTTTTGAATAGCTAGCTGGAGGATCCTTGTCTGTTCCGTTAGTTATGGGAAGATGCTAAGCCTAAGCTACTACAATGATGACAAGTCATTTTGCCTTATCTTACGATTTTGAAATGGGCTTTCATGGACCACCTCTTTCTCTTTTTGGCTTTAGGTGTTTGATTCTCCGGCTGCTTCTTTGTCTATATACTATATATATATATATATATATATATTGTCAATTGTCTTTTTTGCATCTCAATTAATTTTCAACCCGTGCAAGTTAAATTTTTTTCATCATTGAGTGAAATTGTTTACTAGAGTATAAGAGTGACCTGGTTCTCAGAATGGATCAGCTCTGTGGATGACAACTCACCGCGGTCTTATGCTTTTAAAAATTCAAACAAAGGGAAAATATTAATACCAATTAGAAAAATTGTGACCACAAGAATTGCTCAATGGTCTTTCCTTTTGTATTGGAAAGTGACGAAAGGGTAGAGTGGGGAAGGGACTGACAATTCTCATTCATTTTCTTCCCCATGAAAGCAAAAAGGTGTATCTCACTTTTTTCATGTTTTATACTTGTGTTTACAACAACAAAAACCAATCCTTAGTTCCAATATTTTGAGTCGACTATGAATCCTCAACAGACTAGTCAAGGTCAGCCTCATGTATTCATTTCCACCATTCTATTCTATCTCTAGTCATACCCTTTTACTTCTTAAATGGACATGTCATTTTTTACTACTACTTTGAAGGTTTGATGGGACTGAAGGGTTAGTAAAATTAATGAGGAACAGTGTTTTGTGATGCGAAGAACATGGAACAAATCATTACTAGTACGTTTTTTCCCACAGGAAATGATCTTGTGATTTGTATCTTACATTTTTGTCATCTCTCTCATGGTTGATTAAACTCCAGCGGACAATGGAAAACTAACTGATCATAACTCCAAATCAACCTCCTGGATATGATTTCAATTATCACTATATGTAGACTTTTTATCAGTAAATTGAGTAATTTCAAAAATAAAAAATAAAATGCCTGGCCTCTGTGGTTTTGACATATCGAACAAATTGTGTAAAAGAACACTATGGAGAAGAACACTTATTGGGGCTTTTCTACTAGCTACTTGCATCCATGATAAGAAATTTTCTTTTGCGAGCTTTCCTCTTTCAGTCCTAAGTTCTATTACTTATTTTGTTAGGATACTGTGATTATGAGACGATGAAGAATCTAAAAGCTTATATTGAATGTTCAAATTGGATGATTTATGAGTTCTATCAGATTTATATTAACTGATAATGATGAATGATTTGTTAGCCACTTATACTTGGAAATAGGCCACTTTACTTTATACGCTATGTATTCTGCTCAGTCATGGTGATAGAAGAATTCTTAATCATATGTTTTTTAACCGTTCTTAATGTAAGAATTCCCTGAATCAGCGAGCTTCATAGAGACCTTCTAATGTTATAGTAAATACTGTAAAATGTCATTTTAAATAGTGTAACATCAAAATGTGGTTTGGTAGTCATGATCTCTTTGGTACCTGAGATTAGATATGTTTGGTGGCCTTTAATTTTTGCTAAGAATTTCTCCTTGTTTAAAGGGGTTGCTATCGCTTCATTACTTTTGGTTGCTTGTATTGTTGGTATATCAACAAAAGGACCGTTCCATATGTATGTATATATTTGCTATCATATCGGAAGACTCTTCTAATTGTACTTCCGTGGATCAATAAAAAGTGGGTAGCCTTCATATTGGCACTCCTCCTTTCTTCAAATTTTTGTTTTAGATACATGTAAAGCTGTGGATGTCAATTTCTTTCTTTTGTTATAGTATCTTTTTATCCCAATTTCCCCTTCTTTTTCTTGGAGGACTGTGTTACAGTATACAATTCTGCATTTTATTTTCAGAACCATCTGCATCTGTGTGAACTTGGTTTGAAATAGGAAGCTGAAAAAGAATTGGGACATTCCTTGCAAGTTTCTGCAGACACGAGACACTGATAATTGCAACCACCATAGGAATACCCAGAGCACATCAGGTCCATGGAATATCATTCAGAGTTTAAAAGCGATATGAGGGATCGCCAACCTTTGGGAACTTCTGGGAAGCCCTTACTGCCCCAAGCAAGCCATAGTATAAAGTTGCAAGACAGGTTAAAACCTGAAAAGCCTAGACTGTCATATGCTGATCTTCATAATGAAATTACTGGGGATGAAAAGGATATCCCTCCTAAATCTTGTCATGATCTCCAAAAACAATGGACTGATAGGAAGGCAACCAAAGAAGATGAACTAGTCAAATACATGTCAAATTTACCAAGTTATCTAGAGAGAGGAGAGAACCGACAGGAGAAAGTTTTAAATGTTGGGGTCCTTGACTGGGGGCGCCTTGAAAAATGGCGTTACAGTCATAAACAGGTACCAGATGAGAGTAGCCAGAATTCGCCATCTAGTAGTATTACATCATCATCATTTTGGACGGATGGATCATCTGCTCCTTCTAGCAGAGGTCAGAGTCGCTCTCCTGCTCATCCAAGGACACGTCGTCCTTCACTGCAATCTCATCTAATGGCATCTTCCATAGAAGGCCATTCTCAAGAAGTCAAATTATTTGGAGGAAATATTGCAAAGTTTCAAGATCTTAAACCTTCCCAGAGTAGCATCTTGCTTGGGCAGGCAAAGGTCATCAGAACAGATCAGCCTTTCTGTAGTCCGGTAATCAAGAAGGAAGAGTGCAGGAGAAAAGATCCCGACCGAAAGATTGATCAAGAAAGTAGAGTTATCCCAAATGCCCCAATTTGCACAAAGGAAAAGACAAAGATTCAAGATGGTGAAATTGAAAAGAGAGTAGAGAAGCTGCGAGAACCAAATCCAAATAATTTTGACCAAGATGTCTTTGGAAAGCACAAAACTGTTGTTCTCCTTTTGCCGAGAGATCTCCCCCAAAAACATCATTCTGCAGTGTCCCAGTTTTCTGAATTGACAACATCATTAGGTCGTAGATCAATGGAAGCAAGTCGAAAGAGCTTTTCACGGAGTTCTAAGGAGAATTACCATGCAGAGGTCCATTCTGATATCCCACACTCATGCCCACTGCCTTGTGAAGTTGACAGTGAACACTCTCTGCTAAGGCAGCCTGGCACCATAGATAAAAAGAGTGTCAATGTATCATCTGTTACATCTCACCCAGTACCACGTTCAGCTAAAGTAGGAACCAGTCCATCCAAATCCATAAATTTAGGAGAGAAAAGATCAACGTTAATGCCCACCAATACAACAAATGAACCTTTGAAGGTGTTGGATGTAAAAGTGAGCAACGTAGCAGATGAAAAAGTGCGAAGCTCTTCACCTTTTCGCCGACTTAACATTAGTTTGGGTAAGATGAGCAAAAGTTCCAGCTCCAAAGAGGGTTTGGATACGCATCGGTTAAACTCTAAATGTGCTGTTGCTAAATCTGGTTCAGAGAAAGCTGCGGCCTCTGCTTGCTTGGATACTTCAAACACCGATAATCTCAATACAAGCAGAGCCAGGTCCAGCCCTCTGAGAAGGTTACTTGACCCATTACTGAAGCCAAAAGCAGCCAACTGCCATCACTTTGTGGAGCCAGTTGAGAGGGAATCAATAACAACAGTTAGGGCTAGCAAAAATTCCAGTGGACAATTAGATTCTTCGACTGTGCCTTCGGGGAAATTAAATTTAGATACACCAGTCCAAGCTCTTTTGCAAGTTGCAATTAAAAATGGTCAGCCTCTGTTCAAATTTGCTGTTGACAATGACAGCAATATTCTTGCAGCCACAATGAAGAAGTTAAATACTACAAGAAAGGGTGAGTACAGCACAGTTTATACATTCTTTACCATTCAAGTTAAGAAGAAGAATGGAAGTTGGATAAATCAAGGAGGCAAAAGCAAAGGCAAAGGTCAGGATTACATTTCTAATGTTGTTGCGCAAATGAAGGTTTCTGATTCTCAGTTTCCCAATATGATTAGACAGCATTGTACGGATCAATTCAGCATGAGAGAATTTGTTTTGTTTTCCGTGGACCTGAAGCAGGCAGATCAGCAAACCTTTGACTTTCAGCCAAATGATGAACTTGCAGCTGTTGTTGTCAATTTTCCAAAAAGTATCAACAGAAGTGCCACCAGGGACGGGTGCCGGAGCAATCACTACAATGATTTGTTAGAGGTTGGTTCAAAAGAGCAGTTACCTGGAGTGGAATGTTATTCCAACACTGGGGAAAATGTTCAGAAGCTGCCTTCTGTCAGTATGAAGAATCTTGTCAATGCAACGGTCATACTTCCAAGTGCTGTGCATAGTATACCTAGTAAGGGAGGACCTTCATCATTGATTGAACGGTGGAAATCGGGTGGGTTATGTGACTGTGGGGGTTGGGATTTGGGTTGCAAACTCCGGATTCTTGCCAGCCAGAATCATATCAGTAGCAAATTGGGTTCACCCAAAGCTTGTTCGGTAACAGATAAATTTGATCTTTTCTGTCAGGTACTAGTCTTTTGCTTGGAAAATGCTAATGTCCACTGTATTATACTGGTAACTTCCAATAAATGACACATTTTATTTTATTTGTTATTACTTGTTTACAGGAAGGAGTTCAAGTCAATCAGCCTTTCCTCAGTTTGTCTCAATACAAGGATGGGATCTATTCAGTTGAGTTCAGTTCTCCACTCTCAATTTTACAAGCATTCTCTATTTGTATAGCAGTTTTAGACAGTAAGAAAGCATGTGAGCTTTCAGAATCAAGTGACTTTTGAAGAAAAAAAAAACATCGGAGGAAACCACATCAATGCAAAAAGATGAAATAAGGGCTCCCAATTGAAATTGAAGAAGTTCCTGCTAGATGTCTCTTATCCACCTCATTTTCTAGTTGGGAAGGTCAAGATTCACATGCAGAATCATCTTGTAGTTACACACTTATGCTTTAGGTAAATAATTTATGTTGTTTTGGTCGGCACTGCTTAAAACCTCTAAGGGGTTTGTTTACTGATGTGGATCAAGGTATGTCATTGTTATGTGCAGCCAAGGAAGATTATCGTTGAACTTATCATGCCCTCTATTGTAGCAGGGAAAAGTTACAAAATGTGTTACTTTGACTACATAAGTAATGGCAAATGTACTAGCATAATAGGAGCAATCTTTATCAATTTTCAGTGTTCATATAATGAGTGAATGGTATTTTACTTATCCAGTTACACTTGAACCTTTATAAACTTATGATTTGATTATTGCATTCAATTCTCTATAAGAATAATTATTTCAAAGAAATTATATATTTACGAGATACAGAATAATAAGGCCATTAAACTCCTTTTTTGGGTTGTGGGATACAAATAGATACCAATTGGTGCGTGATGTGGGCATTGCATTTCGTGGCTGTACAGTTAAGCAAATGTGGTTGGTTGCTTCAAGTTAAAAGCATTACTATCGTAGTGTGAAAGCCATAACAACCGTGACTAAGGTGTCACATTTATTTGGTGTAAGGTTTGTTGTATTAATAGCTGTGGGATTCGAACCGCTGGCCACATGAGTAGAATCTGTTCAGCTGTTCTTTTCACTCTCTTTTGTTGAAAGGTTTATGTCGAAATGAGCGGAAAAAAAAAAAAAGAAAAAAAAAAAAAAGAAAGAAAGAAGAAGTTCGAAGCCAAAAAAATAAAATAAAAGTGGACTAGTCTCTTTTAAATTGGGCCAGACTTGATTTCGCTTTTGTGATTTGTCCTTGCGAATGAACCAATTGCACAATTCTAAAACTTTTTAAGAGCCAATCCATTCATAGTGGAAGTTAATTCTGTGTGCTATTCAGTGGGTCACTCAAGGCAGCAATCCCCATCTCAAATTTTTTTTTTTTTAGCTGGCCTTTTTGGTAAGTGGGTCCATCTTAACTTTATTTCCACTTCCACCAAAAACTCCAAAGGACCATGGGCCCATACTGAAGCCCACACTAGGCATTTGACCTAAACAAAAAAAAAAAAAAAAAAAATCACAACAACGACCCAAATATTAATAAAATGAGGAGTTTTAACCGTCATTAGTTAAACTTATCATTGAAATTATTTTTTTACTTTTTAAGATAGTAAATTGTTATTGTCACATAAGATTTGTAGTAAAGGTGTTATTAACATAGCATCTCTCTAATAAAATACCACTCCAAAAGTATAAGTTTTTGCAGGGTAGGAAATAAGGGTCGAGGTTTAAGTTTTTAGAAGAGAGTTTCACATACATATACACTTAGATTAGATTAAACTAAAATTTTAAAGTATAAGTTTTTGCAGGGTGGGGAATAAAGGGCGAGGTTTAAGTTTTTAGGAGAGAGTTTCACATACATATACACTTAGATTCAACTAAACTAGAGTTATATGAGAGTAAAAATAAAAAAATAAAAAAAAAATTACATCTATAACATTTTTACAATAAATCTTTACAATAAATCCAAGGTGTCACGTTAATATGAATTTTATATCTAAATTAGCCACTAAATTTTTTTTTTTTCCACCAATAACATCTGCCCTATAGTTTATCATATCTTAAAAATAAATAGCTAGATAGACTTAGAAGTGAAGACATTTTTCACTTTTGTTCATTAAAAGAGAGAGAGAGAGAGAGACACCACGATTTAAACAGATCAACGGTCCACAAGTCATACACGTGATATCTACAACGCACGGGCTGTTTGCATTTTGCCAACCGACTTTTCTTCGTTCGTCATCATCGTCAAATAAATTAAAATAATTGTAATAAATTATAATTTTTGCGTTTCTTTATAAATTCGTTTCGGTATTTCGCAACCTCCAAACTTAGTTTCCAACGGCCTCTCCTCATTTGCCTCCATATTTTGACACATATATAAGAGAGAGAGAGAGCGTTTTAACTTTTAATTAATAATTGGAATTAGTTGAAAATCCGTTGGTGGATTAGATACGAGACTCTATCCTTAATCCTGCTTTTAAATATTTTATTCGTTACAACTGATTTGTCGGTTTTTATTTATTTATTTATTATTATTAAAAAAAAATAAAAAAATAAAAAACTTTTTCCTGAGGTTAGACGGTTCAAATTCGAATTTGGAGCAATTTACGTTTAACTTCAAATCCAGCACATAGCATGGTGCTTTTTAATTTTGAATGATGATTGAACCTTCGGATTCCTCCATAGCAATTTACGTTTAACCTCCGATTCCAAAATGCCTCTTTACATTGCTCGTGAGGCTCCTAAGGTTTCTCTCTCTCTCTCTCTCTCTCTCTCTGCCATTTTTTTTTTTTTTTTTGTTTTCTGTTGTATATTTATTATTGGTTTGAATGTGAAGCTATGGAGGAAAATATGCACAGAGGCGTCGGCAGAGGTTTCGCTTCTTTCAGAAAATTGGAAGTTTCTACTCGCTGGACTCGTTTTTCAGGCTCTCTCTCTCTCTCTCTCTCTCTTTATTATTCTTTGTTCTTTTTAATTGTTTTTTGTAAATTACAGAATTATTATTCATAATTTGTTGTATAATAGAATGTTTTTGTGATTTAGTAAATATTTGGATAAAAAGAGGTAGAATGACATGAATACATAGGCAACATGTTAGTTTTAATTGTTTGTTTAGCAAATTAGTAGCTGGAAATGAATTGCCTGTTTGGAGTTCTAACGAATATTGAGGTTATTCGCGGAAAACATTGTATTAATATATGTAGTAGGAATGTCTGATGATTGATGATAATGTTTTTTTTTTTTTTTTTTTTTTTTTTTTGGTGGTTTCGGTTGATGATTTTGTAAATAAAGCAAAATGCTCAGATTAAAAAAGAGGTTGCGAATATGGTATTAGCACACTTGAGTTCTTGATTTTTTCTACCTTAGTAGCTATGCATGCAACTCACCCTTGGGTGTTGACATAGTTGTACTTCAGTTTCTCAAATTTGGTACCTCTTTGTGAAAGACGATTGATGGATTTCGTGAAGCCTTTTTAGTCTCTCGCGGCTTGAATGGTGTTGAAGTCTTACACAATTATATGCTGCTCAAAGAGTTCGGCTACTCGTGGTGATGAGAGACATCACTGACATTACTGTCCTTTTGCTATATTCTTGCATCTTATCAAAATTTTGATTATATAGGATTATTGAGGTTGCTTCCACAATTTCATCAGATGATTGGCAATGTTCTTTCTTGTGAATAATAAATTTAGTCTTTTAAACACTTTACCTCAAATGGAGAGCTATGATTGTTTTTCCTTAATATTATTGTTCACTTCCGATGGAGTTTTAGTATCCTTTTTAATTTTTTGTTTCATTTTTCTTACCTGACTAACTAACTATTGGAGCAACCAAAACCATCCTTCTTGATGGATGTTTTTCCATATTACATAATAAAGTGCTTTCTGCTTTGTTCTCTCTTTCTCTCTTAGTCTCAATCTCGTTCATGTCTTTTTTGCATCATGGGGCTTTTCTTGTTTTGAACATTCTCTGTAGTATCTTCTTAGATGTCAAAATTGGAGTTATTCAGATGCTTATAGAATAGTTTTGTTTCCATTTACAGTATGTCCATGGATTGGCTGCTCATGGTGTCCATTATTTACATCGGCCAGGACCAACACTTCAGGATGCTGGGTTCTTTCTTATTCCAGTGGGTACCACTTTTTGGATTGCAATTTGGTTCCATAATCTTTGATGTTAGATTGCAGTAGCATTTATTTCTTTTTCTTTTTTTTGTATATCTTAGGAAATTGGTCAGGGCAAAGCATATATGAGCGAGTCTATATTTAACTTCATCTTCTTTTCCTTTATCTTGGTAAGTTCCACTCATCCCCCCTGTTGCAGTCAATTTTTTTAGTAATCTAACGTTGATTTATTTTGGTTTGGCTATTATATAGTTAGCAGGTTAAGTGTTGAAATTCTCAGAGATTTTTGTTTATAATTTGTGTGTGTAGCATTCCCTGTAGTCTGTAGAATCAGCTACATCTAATTTAGAAATTCATTCAGCTTCTCTCTCTCTCTCCCCCCCCCCCCCCCTTTCTTTTTCTCTCTCCTTCCCTATTTTCAAATGTGGTACAATGTTTTTTTTTTTTTTTTTTTTTTGTTGGGTGATGATAGATAAAATGTTGACTACAAATAAATGCATATGAAAATACATTTTTGGTAATACAATCTCCTCCCCCCCCCCCCCCACCCCTCTCTAAACTTGCTGACTCATACCTTGTATATTGTATAAATGCATAATGTCCTGCTATACATAATCTCTTTCGTATTTTTATGTTTTTAGTATTTGATGTTGTGTCATAATCATCTCTTAAAGCTATGACTAAGCGAGTCACATTCAAGTTGTTCTTTTATATCTTATTGTCTTGACTGGTTTATTCCCATTTTATCAAGTTCAACTAGCTTAATTATTAGCAGTGTGCTAATCAAATTCTCTCTGGTTTTATTTTTGTCCTCTCTAATATGCTACTGATTCTCTTGCAGTGGACTTTTCATCCTTTCTTTTTTCAGAGCAAAAGAATCTATACGGTTCTGATTTGGTGCAGGGTTCTTGCTTATTTAGTTGTAAGTACAGATTATTGTTATTATTTATTGTGTTCTGCTGAAAATAAGCTCTTTAGATGTTTTAACTGCACATGCTTCATGAGACATCGTGATTGCTATCTCCTTTTGGAAGAACAATGAAGGTTGCATTTGGTTTTGCTTCAAATGAGTTGTTTTGTTGTTTATAATTGATAAGAAAATTATTTTAAAGTTTTTGTTATTGGAGAGATCTTTTGGGTTAGGAACTGACTCTTTGCTCTTGTAAAACATTCAGCAGCAGCTTTTCAGTGTGTGCTTATTATGTGGTTTACTGAACTTCTACAATTGTTTAAATGTTTGTTAGGATTTCAACCTCTAGAAATATTGAAGTGTTTATTGTGCCTAAAATTTGAGTCAATTTTTTAACTCCTGAAGAGCACTTTCATAAACCAAAAATAATTCCACAACCTCATAAGCATAGTCTTAAAAAGCAAAAGCATGTGATGTGGCATTTTATTTTCCATTAAACAAGGCCTCAAGGCATAACGTGTAAACCTTTTAAGATCTTATTTTTAATATTAACAAATATAAATTATTTTCCAAAAGGTCAAATAAATTATTTAAAATAAATATTAATGTGTAAATATTTTTCTTTGTTTCCCTTGAACGCCTTTGTTTTGGTGGAAAACGGTTTTGGAAATGACCAGTTTTCTAGAAAACATTTTATGGAAACCAACTTGGTTTCTTATGTTTAATTGCAATCCTAAAAATGTGTTGGAAAATATTTTCTGGTGTTTGGTCAGTAATATGTGTTGTAATTCCAATAGTTAAATGAATCAAAACTTTTATTTATAACATGAATATAATGTAGAAGTACAAAATCAACCTAAAATTATTTTTATTCACAATAAATTAATAAAACCCTTAAACTCATCCTAAAAGTCAGTAATATTTGAGACAACATCCAGCCAATATGAGTGATTATTACTCCTTTTTCATCATCAGTGTCTTTCTCAATATGGAGAAATTGCAGCCTTAAAGAGAATTAATGTGCTGCAGCTGTGGTTTTGTTAACGTATTTCAATTCAATTAAAAGAAAATTAAAAAAGGGTTACCTTTAGAAAATCAATTCAGTGTTTGTGAATAAAGTGCCTAAGAAGAAGAAGGGGGGGGGGGGGGGGGGGGGATCCGAAATAAATGCATCATTAACTACTACTCCCCCATCCCTCCTCTCTTTCTTCAAACATCTACTATATTGTCTCTCACCTTTCTCCAACTATGTCCAACCCACTGTAAGACCTTAACACTGAAATCATAGAGAGAGTGGGTGAGCTTTGGGCATCTCCCAGATCCATAAATGGTCTGCTACACTGCCTCCACCACATTCCTCTCCTCCAGCCTCATGGATTTCTTTACCACATTGGCCATTCACATGGCCTCCATTTTGAAGCCCTTCTATCAACCTAACCATGCCCAACCTTCAAAAATTTCGGAAGACCTATCAAATCCTGAATCCCTCAACAACTTTAATGATTCATGCACCCCATTTGCAGCTCCATCATGAAAATCATGCTGTGCATAAAGAACACTCTTCGATGAGAAAGAAAAACAATCACAATAACTAGGATAGATTCACAACAATCTATAAATTTCAAACTCCCAAAACCAAATCAGTCTTATCAAAACAAAACAAAACAATGAAATATAAATTACCTTTATATCGGAGATGGTGACAGACCCACTGTAGTGTAGGGGGGGAGAGGTCACCAGCGATGTCAGAGGGCGTGAATATGAAGCCTAATGTGAGGGGATATTTTTTTTTTTTTACTATTGCAGTAGGCATGCACCATTGGATATTATGTAGTGTATTTTGGAAAGTTTGCACCAAGGATTGATTTATGAGATGTCTTCTACAGACTTGGTGCATATGCATTTAAGTGGAGTCAATTGATCAAGTGATTTCATTAGATGACACTAATTATCAGGCTTGTCGCATTTTATTGAATATTTTTCTACTTGTCTAGGAATACCAGGCAAGACACTCTTCTGTGAAAATTTAACAAAGAGTGCTGTGGGGACATTTTTTGCCTCAAGACCAAGTGTTGCACTTGTAATCTTTTTTGACTTCAAGTCCCACATTGGAAAGAATACCTCCCTCTTTGCACCTTATAAGGGATGAGCAATGGTTGGTACTCTTCAACCATTGGCTCATCCCTTATAAGGTGCAAAGAGGGAGGTATTCTTTCCAATGTGGGACTTGAAGCCAAAAAATATTACAAGTGCAACACTTGGTCTTGAGGCAAAAAATGTCCCCACAAGTGCAATGGCTCATGTGAGAGCCCCTAGGCTATCAAAAGAAAACTGCTCTTTTCAGTATTGATATTGCTTTTCTTTTCTTCACTCCTAGAGCAAGAGGAATTTATCTAGTCATGAAATTATTATAATTTTTCATAACATTGCTTTAGTTCTTCTGCATTATTGGCCCATACATTAAACCACTTGTACCCTGTCTCCCCCCCCCCCCCCCCCCCCCCCACGCGCACACACCTTTTCTTCAACCTATTGAAGGTTGAAAAAATGGAAGAAACAGTATCCAGGTTATCTTGGTATATTTTAATGAAATTCCTTTAGGCATTTGTTGTATTTCTTTAGGGTTGTCAAATTCTCCGGATCATCACATTCTATGCAACTCAGCTTCCTGGTCCAAACTATCACTGTCGTGAGGTAACTCTAAACAATTCCACATAATTTGTTGTCAGTTTGATGATATAATCTCATGATGCTTATTGCTGCACTGTCATAAGAAAATATATCTTTTAATATTATTAACATGTTATTAAAGTAAGTTTTTACAATGAGGTACAACTGTCTCTTTCAGGGCTCAAAATATGCCAGACTTCCTCCTCCAGAAAGTGCACTGGAAGTGATTTTAATCAATTGTAAGACTTCGATTAGTCTGCTATTTTCTTTCTATAATGCTTCCATAATTACATACAAAATGATGCTAATATGATCTATGTTAATGTGCAGTTCCTACCGGGGTGCTATATGGCTGTGGTGATTTGATTTTTTCATCACACATGATTTTTACCTTAGTATTTGTCCTGACCTATCAAAAATTTGGCACAAAGAGGTAAATAATTACTATCAATTGCATCCTAAGCTTGTTCTGCCTTAAAAAGAAAATTCCTGTTTTGCTAAACCTAAATTTTTTGATACTCTTGTGGTTTTATCTTGCAGGTGCATTAAGCAGTTAGCTTGGTTATTTGCCATTATTCAGAGCCTCCTAATTATAGCATCTCGCAAGCATTACACAGTTGACATTGTCGTCGCATGGTAACAGAAGGATTCTGTTCTGCTATTGAATTTATTATTATTTGTTTTACTGGTTGTGAAATTCTATTATTACACAGGTATACAGTAAATTTGCTAGTGTTCTTTGTTGACAAGAAATTCCCAGGTTAGCTTTAACAATGATATTTTTCTACTTATTTCTGCCCTAGGTTATGGTTGAATGTGATTTTCTGAAAATGTCCAATGTCTCTTTATGAAAAGTGGGTCATGTTATTTTAAATTTTCAGTACATCACTGAAGGAAGATAAGGTTGTCTCTGATTTAGGTGATGGTGATGAGATTGCTGTGGCAATTATCTGAGTTCATCTACATTTCCATTAGTAGCATTAACACCTATTGTTAATAGAAAATATGCTTCACTTTTTTAAAACTGGACAGAATTTCAGAGACAATTACTGTTATCACTTGCTGTAGCATAATCTCTCTATGTGGTGATTTAGTTTTCTCCATTGCAGAGTTGCCAGATCGATCCAGTGCCTCTACATCTGCACCACTACTACCTTTGAGCACCAAAGATAAGGATAGCAATAACAAAGAAGAGCACAACAAAATCCTTAATGGGAATTCTGTGGACGTGACATATTGAGTAAAGAAAAATCATATTGAGTACAAAAAAATCTGTGAATATTTCAAATCATCATACCTAATATATGCAAGGGTTGCTGGATGCTTCTTGTCGTGTTTGAAATTGTAAAGGCTTCCTTTTAAGACAGAATGCAAATAAAAAGCAAGATTTAAGATAGGAACATAATGGTATGCAGTGCATATATGACAGCATGAGCTGAAGATAACTATGCTGTCATTATTATCTTTTTTAATCAATCCGACCAAACCTTGTGTAGACCTTGATAAAACATTATTCCTATTAGTATTATTTGTAAATGGAAAAGATTTATATTAGTTTGTAAAATGCAATTTTTGGATTCTTCCGCTTGTGTTTCTGTTGTATCACTGTTTGTTAATGTCACTGTGTTCTTGGTGAGCTGTACTTCCCTACTTAGTTATTTGAAATGTCAAAGTTATTTATGTAACCGTGTGTGATAATTGAATAATGAGCAGAAGCATGAAAGAGAGAGCACACAAAGGTGTGTTACAATGTAGGGTTTATATACTAGAGAATACTTGACTAACTTTTTAGACTAACCATAGACTAACATAAGGTTAATATGCTTATTCTACAAGTACACAGACCTACAATTGGTTTGGGCTACTTGGGTCATAATATGTCTAACATGAAAATAAAAGGAGAGAGAGAAAGAGAGCAAGGAGAAAAACGGTGGTATACTTTTTGGCTTAAATATGTGAACTAGGTTGTCTTGTTTAAAGTTCTGCTAAGAAATTTATTGTAAAGTTCAATGCCTAAAGTTTGGTCCTTGAAATTGATAAGCTGATGGGGGTAAATCATGCAGAAGAGAGCGACCATGGTTACTTCAATGGTGTCACATAGCAATAATTGTCTCGTTTATAGAACATATGCATATTTTCTTTGAAAGTATGTGAGACTCTTGAAATAGAAGATGCATATATATCTAAATGTGTGAGATAACTTGTCACATGGGAAGTCAGCATGGCTTGAAAATTTTACACACAGACTAGAAGAGGAGGCATGTGATGCTTTTTTTTCTTGTCAATTAGAGCTGGCATGAGCCAATGATGCAATTCCACGATAATGATGCTTGTCTGATGTCCCACCATAGCAGCTGACTAAGTATATTCTCTTTTCATAAGAAGTTGAAGCATGCATAAAAATGGAGGACAGCATTTGTTACATCACATGCCTTTCTTAGTTTCTCCCCTTCAAAGGGACTGTTCCATTTTCCTTTTTGCTCTGCCCTTTAGTACTACTAAACATCACATCTTCTCTTGCTCAGTCCTAACAGTGTCAATTGTATGAAAAAAACGAACGCGATCATTGAACAAGCACACACTGCCTTTCTGACCTGTTTTGTGCAACCTAAAGTATGGCTATGCTGCACCTAGCTTTGAATATTGTGTGTGTGTCAGTGTGACTGTATCTTGCTGTCAGAGTAGGCAGCAATTCTGAGCCTCTGAATAACCAACAAAAAAAATAAAGTAGCCACAGCAATACTCATCCCAATCTTTTATTCCCTCACTCCACCAATTAAACATCAATAATGGATACAAGTTATGATAATTGTTGTGTTCCTAAACTTATTAATCTTGATTAAGGAGATTATCAAATTTTTCTATCAAAAAGATAATTATCGTTTTTATTATTATGAATGACTTGAACTCACATGGTAATAAATGTTATTCATGCCAAATCAATAATACAATAAATACAGTTTTTAATTACTTTTTTGTTTTTCTTTTAATCTTAAAAATTGAAGAAAATTATATATATATATATATATATAAGCATCATGTGAGAAATTTGGGGTTTTGCCAAGTGGCACATTCCTTGAGACTCTTCCATTTAGATTTCCACCTCGTCAAAGTTTGCATTTATATCAAATTTTTAGTTTATTGAATATGTCAATAGAGTAAATAAATAAATACACATTAATTATTTATAGGTTTGCACTAATTATATGTGTCTTTTATATATTCATTTTTTTAGAATCAATCATTCTATTTATCTATAAATATAATATGATTTTTTTTTTTTTTGAGAATCAATATAATATAATATAAAAAGTTGAATATTAAAACAGGTGGATGCATGCTACGATGTCACTTATTCATTGTATATGGCAAGTTCCTACATTTAATTGGTATGATGTGGCCAAATAGTGACATGTGTCATAAAATTATTTTTGAACATCTCAATATGGCTGTCATAATGCTAAACGAGTGACATATAATTTAATATTTTGAATTAAGTAAATGCATTTATTTTCTATGCTGTTTATGTTCATGTTTTAATTCTTATTTATGGCCATTAATTATTAATTTGTCATTTGCGGAATAATTTTCCTAACTATTCTTCTTCCAGCTATTAATTATTAATGTATTACAATTAACTTCTTCTAAATGTAAATCAATTTCTTCAATAATTTTTTTTTTTCATAATTAATTTCTTCAATAATTTAATGTAAAGAAACCCAGATTCTTTGTTTTTCCAAGATTGTAACAACTCAAATCCAAATTACCTTATAAATCCACTTTTACAAGTTCTCAAAATTATATTGTTCCCTTTTTTTTTTTCCGCACACTTAACTTTAGACGTGGACTTTTAAATTTCTTATTCGCATCAATGCATATCAAACTTGAAGGCAAATGCAATAGGCCTGTCTCATTTCAATTTAGTTTGCAATGCAATTTCTACCTTGACTTTTGTGTGTGTATATATATATTTTATTATATATTTAAGGAATTTTTTACTTTTTTAAATTTAGTTTAAATATTAAAGCCATGCAGTGATCTTCTCATAACATGTTTTAAGTTTTGTTTCTAGATAGTTTATGATACCTTTAAATAAGATTGACATCATCAACCCTGTCATTATGAAAAAAAGTTCATCTATAGAGTACATCCAGATTGTTCTAATTGATGGTTATGATTTTTGGTTCATGGGTTTTGTTTATTATCATAAAGTAGTATAATCGGTGGTGGTGTATTTGAAGTGTGACAGTAATTGTAAATGTTTGTTTATCTTTATCTTTAAGTATAAATATATCTCACAATTCTTTATTTCTTCTTATTATATTTATTTTTTTGCTTTCCATTTTTTAGAATAATTTTTTCTTTAGGACGTAATTTTATTTCCATTGCCATTTTTCTTTCAAATCAAAACTTCATGAATTAGATTGATAACAAATATATGATTAATTGGGAAAGATTTTATTAAAATAAAAAATGATAAAGAAATTAAAAAGGAATTGAATATCTTTGACGTAAAAAGAAACAATTTGTAGGGACATGTTTTGTAGTCCCAGTCCAAGATGTATGAGATCTTGGTCTAGTATGCTCAATACAATAAATTTGTAGATAGTGGGTTAAAGAACTAGGCCCTAATGAATTTGACAATGGCTAGTATGAATTTAAAAGATGATTAAACAAGAATAAGGAAAATATAGCTGAATGAATTCACCATCTGATGAGGTATTTTGTCATATAAATCAATAACAGTTGGATACAAGTACAATTTTGATTGCTACAGTATTCTTTATCATTTTTCCCATCCCCTTCTTATGGAGGGTTTCTTACATTATATAGATTCCCTTTGACCATCTTGATCCTACATTTGTTAATTGTTTGAGCCCTTACTTGAGTACCTGTTCCATCAGACACCCTCTTTGGCTTTTTGTGAGTTGTGGTAGCCAAGGCAGTACTGTTCAGGAGTCTTCTCCACATAAATGCAGCCATAAAAGTAGCTACAGTGCATTTAATGCAGTAGTAACAATTTTTCTTTAGATATTTTTGGGTTCCCTTCCTTCTCATATGTTTATGAGGCACATCCCTATCACTAGAGCTTCTATGAAAGTTACTTTCATCGTTGGATTACACATCTGAGTGATATTTATCATACCCGATGAGGAATTTCTCCTCGGACCGCCTTCCACTCATCTCTTGTCTATGAGATTCTAAACTGGAATCTCTCATAACTATTTATCCCTCCTCGAACTTGTTAACGTTCTTGGACAAAGCTCAAGGCCCAATATATGATTTTGGGCCCTTATCCCTACACAATTGTTTTGCTTTGCTTCATTATAATTTTTTTAATAGACACTATAATTTGTTTTAGTTATTACAAAAAAATTATTAAAAAAAATCACGGACAATGGCTAGTCTATATATATATAATAACAGATGAAACTGAGAGAAACTCAAATTAGAATTCCAAATTAGAGTTTCAATTTTCGTCATGTGTCCTAAATTATTTATTCTTAAAAAATTTTATTTCTTAATATTAGAATCAAATATGGGACCACATTATAAATATTTATTCAAGTGAGTTATTAAGTACAAAAACCAAAGAGTTTAGAATAAATGAATATTAAAAAAAAAAAGTGCTTCACAATAATATATTATGCATCTTATTATATATCTTCAAGTATATCCATGCATATGCATGAGGTTACAAGCTATTCTATATATCTATTAATAGGTAAAGTTGAAAGAAAATTCAATTAGATTTCAAATTGAATTCTAATTGTTGTCTAATTTTGCGCCACGTGTCCTATCTATATATATATATATATTTTTTTTTTTTTTTTTTAATTTCTAGGTGAGTTAATGTTGTACAAAAGACAAAGAGTCTAATATAAATAAATTATAAAAAAAAAATTAAAAAAACCCAATAAAAAAGAGTAAACTCATGTATATATCCAAAAAAATAAAATAAAATAATATAACAAAGAAAAAAGAAAGAGTAAAACTCATGTATATATCTATGACTTAAATAAAGTATAATTTAAATCCATATATGTGTAATTGTGTTATTTTCAATTGTACTGTGCATATGCACGAATTACCACACTAGTATAGATTAAAAGCCAAAGTTTAGAGAAAATTCAATTAAATTTTAATTGGATTTTCAATTTTGCGCCACGTGCCTTATTTAATTTTTAATTTTGTGTCAAGTGAATTATTGAATGTAAAAATCAAAAAGTCCAAATTCAATTAAATTTTTAATTAGATTTCAATTAGAGTCCAATTTTCCGCCACATGTCCATCTAAGTTTTTAATTTTTGTGGCAAGTGAATTATTGATTGCAAAAACCAAAGAGTGTAAAACTAATTAAATTCTAAAAAAAAAAAGTATATATATGTGTGTGTGTGTGTGTGTGATGATAAATCATTACTGTAGGGACTCAATTTGTAATGGACCCTTAAACAATAAAAATGGTAAAGAATGGGTAGGATGGACTAAGCATCTAACAGGCAAACAATGGCCCATATGAAATTGATGAACTCTCAGACAAATGAATTGGGATAGATATTCAGGTTGAGAACGATCATCACTTTCGTGAAGTACTTGTCAGAATCTTAGTTGTTATTTTGGCTAAGTATTTGTGAGGTAAATTAGTCCTCGGCGCAAGTTAAGGATCTATTTTTTTAGAACTGATCTTTTTTATTCCCCCCTCTCTCTCCCCCCTTTTTATGCTGGGGGTCCTTTTGGTTATATAGTCCCGTTTTATTTAATCTTAGCCATCCATTTGTCAACTATCTGAACTCTATGTACAGGGGATTGTCCCATCATCCGTGGTTGCAGGCTTTATGTTAGTTCTCAGCCGCCCTTGCAGACTTTCTATTAGTTGTAGTGACCGAGGCAACCGGGGTTTGTTGGTCACATCACCATTAAAGCAGTCAGAATGTTGGTGTGATATGTTTAAAGGATGAGGAATATTTTCCCTTTATCAATCGTCGGTGCGCCGAGGAGGTGGGCATCCTCGGTGAGGCCTTTGGACGTCTTGGGTTTCTTCCCTTTTGTCCTCGGCACGGGTCTTGGGCCGGATATAGAGTGGGCCAGGGTGGTTGGTACTTGGTGCCCCACAATTACATATTTTAGAAATGTATGATTTAAAAAAAGTATAAACTAATACCATATATAATTTGAAATTCTTCTAAAAAAATGTATAATTTAAATCATATAATTGTGATTATTTTTAATTTTACCTATGTATATGCATGGAGCTACACACTAGTCTATATATATATATATATAGGAAAAACTAAGAGAAAATCTAATTAAGTTTTGGATTCCAATTATTGTCTAATTTTGCGTCACGTGTCCTATTTAAGTTTTTTTTTTTTTTTTGGTTCTAGGTGAGTTGAGGTGCAAAAGACGAAGAGTCTAATATAAATAAATTTCCAAAAATCCAATAAAAAAAAAGAGTAAACTCATGTGTACATCCAAAAGAAATTAAAATAAAAAAATAAGATAGAGAGTACAATTTGAATCCATATGTGTGTAATTATAATTTTTTTTAATTGTACTCTGCATATGCACAGGTTATGCACTAGTATATATATAAAAGTAAAAACCTTATGCGGGAATGCATGAGATACTACCATGTAGTGCTCTAATTTTACATTTAGCATTTTTTTTTACCATTACCCAAAAGTTCTCATAAACTTATTTTTACTGTTATCTCATTAATCTCGTTAATTGCCTGAGTTTACACCACACATTTCTCTTTTCTTTATGTCTTTTAACATACCTACCATTTTATTATTAAAAACAAAAGAAAAAAAAATAAGGACTAATAGTAATAACTAACCAAATAAGGTCATGGGGAAAGATAGAGAGATACAAAAATGTTATAGATTGTTAAATGAAATGTACTGTTTCACTATTACCAAAATAAAAGGCCCAAGATCGACAAAGCATTTGTAAGAGAGAGAAAGAGAAATTTGAGGGGTTGCCACCTCTGTTATACTAGCCTCTCACCACCATCAAGCTGCTAAAACCCCTACGAGTTTTTTTTTTTTTTTTTCTTTCTTTTCTTTTTAAATTAGGGGCTCAAATATGATTAGATTTGAGTAATTTGGGTAGATAGTTTTTGTTTTAAGTATATAAGTAGAGAGAATATTTGATGCGCAATGTAAAGCCATATTCTATCATGGTTTTAAATCATCTATAAGACACATGCGTACACACTTGTTCTATATAATAAAGCAAATACCTCATGTAAGAGATTATGCAATTCTGCCATGTGGCGCTTTGTTAGAGTAATTTTTCATTTAACTTTTCACCTTACCTTCTTTTCAAATTTTTGGATTATAATAAAATTCTATTAGTAGGATCGATGTTACTATTTTCATTGAGTGTTTAACTTACTACTATCATACTTCAATAACATAAATGTGAAATCATAGATTTTCTATGGTATTTCCAAGCCAACTAAACATTAACATGATATTACAAAAAATTTCTACTAACTTCAATGCATTGAAGAAACAAAAATTATGATTAAACAAACAATCAACTTATTAGTTACACTTTCCTTAAAAAAATAAAAAATAAATAAAAATTCTTGTTAGTTACAATACATAATAACTAATTTCTAATTTATATGACATTTACTCTATAGTCTAAATTCTTCATCTCCTTAATTTTGTATTACATAATTAATTTAACAAAAACCTCTTCATATTATTGCAACACTAGTTTATGTTATTACTTTAAAATATTTTGAATATTTTATAGAATCTTCTCACATAGTAGCTTACAGCATTATTCGTGCCTCGCGCAAACTCATTGCTAGTTTATAATAGTTGGAGTGTCATATTTATAAATTTATATAAGTTGGTATTTATCTACCACGCTATATATATATATAATATGAGTATTATACTATTATCAAAAAGTGTATATATATATATATATATATAATCTCTCATATGTGGCACGTGTATGAATCTCTCTTCTTATGAATCTCTCTTCTTCTTCTTTCTTTTTTATTTATTTATTTTTTTTACCAAGTGTGTATGAATTTCATATGTATGTAATGTAAGAAATAACCCTCTTCTCTTTCTATGCCAGTGCTATCCTTAGTATCCTATCTTGCTCCTTTACCTATTGATTTAAGGAACTGAAAATCCATAATTGGTTTTTCAATAGAAAAAGGGAAGGGGGTGTTTTTCAATCATTACACACATATATATATATATATATATGTTGCATAAAATATTTTCTCGTTTTTCATATAAGATTTGGCTTTAAAAAATGTTGCACGTGTGCAAGGGTACATGATCTTTGGATCGGTGGTCTCCTATTTAGGGGACGATATCTTACATCTTATGCTAGCTGTATGTGTCTTTCCTTTGATATTCAAAGAGACTTCACAGGTTCACATGTGTGGATGCCACAACTCACACGTATATCATGTGCATTGTACATGTACAAATTTCAACTTTTGCACATTAACTTGGCTTAATTTAATTTAGCAATCAAAAAAGAAAGAAGAGAAAGGTGGGTGTTCCACCTAAAGGAGTCTCTTTTCGCAATTTAGGGGGTCATGTTTAGTGCCTATAATGATAGTGATATAATATGTATGAGCCTACATCTCAAAGTGAACCAAAGAAAGTGCAAGAAATAGTATTGCCAGGACATCTTTTGCTAAATGTGTATCCTAGTGGTCCTTTGAACCAGATTGGTGGTGTTGTTTTTAAATTAAGAAATATGAGCATGCCACCTTAATGTGATAAAAAAGGGGCTGGCCTTTTTTACACTACATTTCCCAAATGCAGGACCTAAAGCCTGCTGGGCTATTGCCAATTGGAGAGTTGCCAAAAAAAAGATATCCTTTTTCAACAGGAGTGTTATCATTGCATTTGCTGAAATCCTGGCAAATAGACAATATTAAATTATCATGGGCTGTACACAGCTACTATTTCTTGCCCACGTGAGCTTTCCTTTCTGCAAATAAATTAGGGTCTTACTAACAAGTGTTCTTAGAGCACTCTTTAAAAATCTATTTTAAATAAGTTTTGACATTAGTTTTATAGAAAATGAAAAAAATTGTCAAAACATTAATTTTTTTTTCCCATAAAAATTTTCTTTAAATAGATTCTTAAAGAGCCCTAAGGGCCCTAGTTAGCATTTCTCATTAAATTATAATACTGAGTCCATTTAAGATTCGTTTATTTTGCTGAAAGTATTATAGATAAAAGTAAAAACTAGTTAAAATAGTACAGTAGAACCCATAAATAGTACTAAGAGATGTAGTGAAACTCATGAATAATAACAAAAATAAGCTGAATAATAAAATAAGTTGACAAAAATAATTTTTACCAAACGAACACAATATATATTTTTTTGGGTGGAAGAGTTATATGTGAGTTTTTTTAATTTTTGGCTAGATAAAAAAAAGAGATTTTTAGTGTGGACTCATTAATCTCAATTCTTGGGTTATGTAATGGTAAAAATGATGTCACATGTACCATTGAGGCCTTAATTAGACTATCGTAGTGAGCACAACACATTCATTGAAGTAACATTACTCGAATCACTAAACTCCTGTCCAACGTTATGTAAAGCAATACAAGAGCTTTGCAATCACATGAAGTTCTGTGGGGGTGTTGTTGCATTCACTTTAAAATGGCATAGAGGCCCATGTTAGGTCATTCTCAGTCAATGGTGGCTAGTGAGGACGAAGAGTCGGTCAACGCTAAACAATATCTTCAGCTTAGGTTGATTGCTCCCCTCATCATTTAGGCATGCTTAGAGCACTAGCCATAGTGGTGCTAAAAAATTAAAAAGTTATTTTTAACACTATTACATATAAAAAAAAGTGTTGCAATAGTGGAGCTAAAGGTAAAATTTTTACCTTCATTACTACAGTGCATACTTTTTATGAGGAATGTAATTGCACACTTAGTGAAAACTTTTAATTTTGGTACTATCTTAGTTTATGGAGCATGTAATTGCATAAGCTTTTTATGAGGCATGTAAGTATGTAGTATTTGATAGAAGAAAACACATATGATCGATCCTAATTAATGATTCATAGCTGATACTCAAATTTTAGAATTGCAGTTTTGTTTGTTTGTTTGTTGCTATTATTCTATATAAGCTTTTTGTTGAAAGGTTGTCTAAAGTTGATAAAAATAATTGTATCCTTAATTAAGAAAAATATTTTTTTAGAATGATTTTTTTTTAATAAAAAATACAAATAAGCAAATAAACTAAAAAAGCCAAAAAGGGAAAAATTCCAAACTTATGAAAGTGGTGAAAGTCTTTGTTAAATATAGGCTGCTATATCCAAATTTGTTAGCTTTAGGCTGCTGGCAGTACTGAGTAACGTAAGACAGGCACCTCCTGGACTACAAGTCAACTTGCATGAGCTTAGTTCACTGTTCATTTACTTTTTTTAGCTGTATTAAGAAATTAGTTCTGTTACCGGATGCTTTTAAACATTTATTAATGGGTAATATAGGAAAGTTCTAATACAATTTTTATAAGAAATATAAAAAAATTTCAAAAAAATTAGTTGTTTTGTTCTTTTCCGATAAAAAAACTTTTAAAAAATATTTATTAAAAATTATCGAAAAAATCAGTTAATTTCTTTTTTCCATAAAAATTTTAAAAAAATTTTCTTAAACCAATTTATTAAATAATTTCATACCAATTTAACCCCATTTGCAGATGAAGTATGTGATTTTTGTCGGTTTCTCTTCACTCATGTGAAATCAAACTCTCCTTGGTGTGAATAGCATGAATTGGTTGCTAACCGTATCATGTGCCTTCATTCTAATGTGAATTCAGAGGTAGTTCATAATTTATTTGACCCGTTGCCCGGAGCAAAATAACCTTGATCTAATAAACTTTTTTTTTTTTTTTGAAAACTTGATCTAATAAACTTACAATATGGAAGAGAAAGAGACTCAATCCTTTGAGATTTAAACTAATCAAAACATTTCAGCCTATTAATTATTATAGTAAACCAAGCTGAGCTTCAAAGTTTGGGTAATTGGGTCGTAATTATTAAAGTCACGAAAGAGAAGGAAAAGAAGTCATTTTCCAATACAGCTAATGACTCTACGGACCTAGTGAAAATTTGATTATATTATCTTTTTTAAAATTTAGCAGAGGGAGGACCAAAGTTTGTCATTTGTCAATCGGCAGGTCCCACTTTTATGATTATGAGTACCTTAAATTAATCCTATTAAAAACTCATCTTTGGGGGTAATTTGTCTTTTATACACACTGATATGAACCGGGTTAAATTGATGATAGTTGGCTGCATTTAGATACATAATTTTGAATTTGAATTTTGATTTTAAATCAATGAATTTAAAATGCCTTACTTTTAAATTTTGAGTTTAATTTTATATGAATGATGGAAAATGGAGGAGTGAAACGCAGAGAAAAAATGATGTTTATGGTTGTTTAGTTGAGGAGGAAAATGGGGGACAATTTGGGGTGCACAATAGTTTTCTTCTCAACCAACCAAAACGCAATTTCTCCAAATTGGAAAGAAAATAGGTAAAAAATATTCAGACAAAAATGCTCATATCACAAGCTTCTCAACTCTGCCATTGATTTTTTTTTCTTTTGGCTAACTGGGAGTAAATGCTTTTATTTCAATTGTTCAATTTTTTAAATAAAAAAATAGGACATGATTGGGTTTTTAATTATTTATTTGTTGGTTTTTTAAAAAAAATTATTTTTATTTGTGTATGATTTTTTTTTATAAACTTAGCCTGATTTCTTTTTAAATTTTTTTTATTGTTTGCTTCTTCTTCTTTTTTTTTTTTTTTTTTTTTTTTTTTAAAATAAGAGCATATGAGTCAATTTATATAAATTATCTTTTCCATCTTCCTACTTTTATCCTTAATCAAATAAAAAAGTTATTTTTTTCTCTTATAAAAATAAAGAAAAAAGTTTTATATCCTTTCACTTTTCCATCTTCCCATTAAAAAATCATGAGGGAAAATTTTCATCCATTCACTTTTCTATCCCCTCTCTATTTTTTATCTCTCCACTTTTTCATCTCCCAAGCAAAAGAACACTAAATTTTTGCCATCTTCAAATTATTGTATTTTCATAACAAGAAAAATCTAAATCACAACAAGAAAAGTAGCACATGAAAACTATAAGTCCAAGGTACCATGATTCATGAAAGCAATGAACTGTACCTTTTTTTCATATCAACATCTTGAAAAGCACAAAATATTACTCCTACCTTTTATCCTACCATCATGCTCACTAATTGTAAGTTTTTTTTTTTTTTGTTGAGAAGGCACTAATTGTAAGTTGTAACATTTGAAAATGACATCCTTATCCTTTTCCTATCACCCTGACCACAGATTATTTCATACATGTAATTATCAAACCTACAACCCTATATCCATACCATATATGCCTAAAGGCCCTAAACCCAAAAAAGAAAAACAAAATGTAATTAGTTGATTCATTCTTTAGGACATGATGATAAAGACTTGTCCTCTTTCAAAAAAAAAAAAAAAAAAAAAGATGATAAAGACTTGTCACATAATTGAAGGTCTGTTTGTAATGAGCGTAAGTAATATTGTTTGTATTTTTTTAAAATACGTATATATGTAAAAATATATGCAATATTGTTTAAAAATTAAAAATATGTTGTTTAACCAAATAGGACCTAAATCATTCAAATAAATGCAACTTTACCAAAACTCAAGTCCAAGATGTTCTATTAAAAAAAAAAAGAATTCCAAGATGTTATTGCTCGTGCCATCGAGATATTCTTTTTTTGACTTTGACCCTTCTTAGTTTTTATGAAAGCGAAAAGTAATTCGCCGATCTATATCATCAAATCGAAAAACAAAAAACAAAATCACTTTCACACCTCGCTGGCCATTGGAAACTAAAAAAAAAAACCCCAAACAGTAACAAAATGTATTTCCAGAAGAAACATAAAACAGAGAACTGAAAAAAAGAAAAAAAAAAAAAAAAGAGAAAAAAAAAAGAAAACAACAGAACGTTAGAGAAAATCAAAATCCCCTTTCAAATTCAATTACGAAAATGGGAAAAGAACAACGTACCTGTCCCCCCATACGGTCTCCACTCGCAAACGGCACCAACCACCACGAAATGCTGACGTGTCTATACGGGAATGGCCGGTGCAGGTCACGCGCCGGGAGAGGAGTGGAGTTTCTGGCAACAGAAAAAACAGAAGGAATAAAAACTGTGCAGAGGAAAAAAGTAGAAACAGAAACATAGGAATGATTGATTTGGGTTTTTAGGCGGTGTGAAAAACTTAACATTAAAAAAAAAAAAAAAAAACAAAAACAATCCTGATCCAAAAAAAAAGCTTTTATATAAATAAAAATATATTATTATTATTATTATTATTTATTTCTTCTCTCATTTTCTCTATAGCTTATATTTATCTCTCTATTTTCTTACTTTCTTAGCTTATCCTCCTTCTTCTTCTTCTTCTTCTTCTTCTTCTCTCTCTCTCTCTCGCTCTCTCTATATTTGAAAGTGATTGAAAGAGAAGCTTAGTAAAAGTTTAATCTTTTAAGGTGGTAGTAAATAGCAATGGGAGCTCGTTGCTCCAAGATATCGATGTGTTTTTGGGCATCAGATATGAAGTCAAATCTCAAAGAGTTTTCCGACATTGGTAAGATTTGTTTGTTTTTTTTACTTTTAATCATTGAGCAAAAATTGCAACTTTTTATGTGCTTTAGGGTTTCGATGATGATGATATATGGTTGCAGAGAATGGAGCGAAGGGAGAAGATTTGTTGTTGGGGAGTTTCAGAGAGTTCAGCTTAGATCAACTTCGCGAAGCAACTTGGGGTTTCTCTTCAGAGAACATAGTATCAGAGCACGGAGAGAAAGCTCCAAATGTTGTGTATAAAGGGAAGCTTGAAGATGATATTCGGATCGCTGTTAAGCGCTTCAACAAGTCTGCTTGGCCAGATTCTCGCCAATTCCTAGTAAATTTTTCAAACTTTCTCTCTCACTCTCTCTTTCTTTCTTTCTATTTATAGCTATATGTATGAATAGGTTGTGATTGGATTTTGGTTGTAGGAGGAAGCCAGAGCAGTGGGCCAGCTAAGAAGCGAGAGATTAGCGAATTTGATAGGGTGTTGTTGTGAAGGGGAGGAGAGATTGCTAGTTGCTGAGTTCATGCCTAATGACACTCTTTCTAAACATCTTTTCCATTGTGAGTTTTCGTTTTTGTTTAATAGATCATGTTTGTGTTTGGAATTTTTTGTGTTTAGTTTTGAGCTGATTATTACTATGCTCCGTTATTGTGCATGTAGATGTTTGTGAAATGGGTTTTAACTGGTTTTAAGAAGGGTGACAAAGATAGATGCAAATGTGGGATTTTTGAGTTTAGTGGTAAATTTTGGTTTGTTTATGTGTTGGAAAATTGAATGTTTTTTTTGCTAATCGATTTAATTGTTGTCGAATTAGTTGAGTGGATTATTTGAATTTCTGGGCTACCCTGACTATAGCCGGTCCCAAAATTTTGGGGCTAAAGCTTTGATTTTCTGGGATACTGAATAATCAAAAGGTTAAATTAAAGGTTTTTTTTTTTTTTTTTTGGGGGGGGGGGGGGGGGGGGGGTGGGGGAGACTTAGCCTGGGTATTTTGAGCAGCCAAACCGAGTGGGCAGAAAATATGTGGTTAGTATGTGTCTCTACTTCAATTAGTTGAAACATTACTTCTCTCTAATTTGTATTTGCTTAAAATATTGTTTAGGGGAGGCTCAGCCTATGAAATGGGCAATGAGGCTGAGAGTGGCTATGTATTTGGCGCAAGCTTTGGATTATTGTAGCAGTAAAGGCAGGGCATTATATCATGACCTTAATGCTTACAGAGTTTTGTTTGATCAGGTACATTCCTCAGTTTTGTTGCCTTCTTTTCTAAAGATATTACTTATTTTCTCACTTATCAAAAAAAATATTACTTATTTTCTATGCTTTACATCTTACAATGAGTCTATAATCAACAGGATGGAAATCCGAGGCTCTCCTGCTTCGGCCTTATGAAGAATAGCCGAGATGGCAAGAGCTATAGTACAAACTTGGCTTTCACCCCTCCAGAATACTTGAGAACAGGTTACAACCATGTCTGATGGAAACAGTATCTAATTTTAAGGCTTGCAGTATACACAGTTGTATGTAGGATGTGGTGCAAAAGCAGAAAATGAAAACTGTACCAATTAAGGTGTTCCAGAAAGGAAACCCTATTACTGCGAACATCAGTAGAAGTAAAAAGAATGGGAATGTTATTCCATTATAGAATACTGGCCTTTTCAGCCACGTAACTGTTAAGCTGTTACTCATTATCTCTCTTGAATATTTTTTTACTTCTGCTTTTATTTTTTATAATAGCAAAAAAGATATTCTGCTTCTAGCTCTATCTATATGAATTTGAACACATCATGCCTCTGTATGCTTCTTTGACTGAGCTACTCAGATGTATCTATTTGCAGGAAGAGTGACACCAGAAAGTGTAGTTTACAGCTTCGGCACCCTATTGCTCGATCTGCTCAGTGGCAAACACATCCCTCCCAGCCATGTAAACATTTTCTTATATACTCAGTTGTATCTATCTTTGGTCTTAGCTTAAATAGTTCTTGATCTTCTAAGAAAAGGAATAAGATCCCCTCCCATTGAATCCTCCCATTTTTAGTCAGATGTGAGACACGTGGCATTTACCATCCTTGTGAGTGTGATATCATAGAATTAGGAATTGTGGAGTTCAATACTTTTCCTTTTATTTACAGGCACTTGACTTGATACGTAGCAAAAATTTTCTGATGCTGATGGATTCATGTTTGGAGGGTCATTTCTCAAATGATGATGGAACTGAATTAGTGCGATTAGCCTCACGTTGTTTACAGTTTGAAGCCCGCGAGAGGCCAAATGCTAAGTCTCTTGTGTCTTCTCTTGCCCTTCTTCAGAAAGAAACACAGGTATGCTCGACTTCTTTAAACATAAATGGACCTCAGTCAGTCAATATTATAGCCTGGAAAATATTTGCTTCTTTGAGTATATATTTTGGCATTTGCGCATTATGAAGAACTTACTATTTTATTCTGAAACTCTACCGATAATGAAAGTTTGGTTAGCTGATTTCTGCTTTACAGTGCTGGCATTTGAATTGAATACCTTGAGGATATTATATCATCTCATTTGGTGGTATTCTGTAGGTCCCATCACATGTTTTGATGGGAATACAGCATGTGACTGCATCCCCAAAGGAAGCGGTGCCATTAACGCCTCTGGGTGAAGCTTGCTCAAGAAGGGATCTTACTGCAATACACGAAATGTTAGAAACTGTTGGATACAAGGATGATGAGGGGGTGGCAAATGAGGTTAGTGGTCTCTAACCCAAAATTATGCAAAATTTGCTACTTCAATCTAATGTCAGAGGAAGAAAAAAAATACTTTTAGTCTCTTGCCTGTTGCTTTTTATTATGTGATATTAATTTGCGCAATGATCCGTACAAGTACACTTTTCTATGCCGAAATATCATCAAAGGTTTTGCCTTTACCATCCATCTTTCCAATATTTCTGTGACATGACTTTGTGTCCCTTTCAAACATGATTAGTAATTCTCTAAATTTTATTGCTTTAATAAAAAACTAAGGAGGAAAAAGGTTGGCCTTTCAACTTTCAGGGACGTTTCTTAATAAAATGCTCAAGATCTTCCAAATCTGCTTTTGATCGTGATGTGTTAGTCTCCTCTCTTATTGGCATGTCCTGTGGCATTTGCATAATTTTCTTCTGGAGCTAAAAAGGGCTATTATTGCTCTTTAAATAGTTGGGGTACCAAAATACCCAACGTGTTATCATGTCATATGATGTTTTCATGCCATTTGATGTTTTCCAATGTACAACCATGTATATTCATCATACCTAGGTCTTTTTGGTTAAGCAAGCCTTCTTAGAACAGCATTTGAGAGATCTGAGGGAAAATTGCCTGACAATGATACTGATAATTTCAATATACAAACCAGTAATATAATACAATATAGTTCAATTGCTTGCACTATTATTTGTTATTCTCAAACTTGCACTAGTGTTTGTTATTCTCAAACTTGAATTTGGTCCCTCTTATACACGTCATATTGCTCAATACCATCATACCATGGGATTTTCCTTGCCTTGCAGCTTTCCTTCCAAATGTGGACAAATCAAATACAGGAAACGCTGAATTCTAAGAAGCGTGGAGATGCTGCTTTTCGATCTAAGGACTTTGCTAATGCCCTTGGTTATTACACACAAGTAAGTCATTTCTTTAGATCTGCAGAATCTTTGACTAGAAAATTGTTATGCAAACTGAATGTCTAGGAATGTTGACACATCATTGCAGTTCTATGGCAATGTAATATTATCAAGACATTAATAGCACATACTTCCACATCTCAATTAATAAAATACTAGACCACAATACACATCCTCATTCTTTGTAGCTGGAATGCAGTTGTTTTGTTCCATTTGATGGGTAATGATTTTAGAAAAGTAAATAATGATTTTGGCAAAAGCTACATCACTTTTTCCCTCAAAATGGAAATGGAGAGCTATGCTTTTGGTACAACTTATTTTTCAGTTTTTTTTTTTTTTTTTGGAAAATGAGATTGTTTGAAGGGCTGTACTTAAAAATAAAAGAAGTGAAGTTTTTTACTGTACTTTGAAAAGGTGCATTTGAAACTGCGTTACCAAACATTGTTGCTAAAAAAAGTAGAAAAATGCACTCTTTCAGCAAATAGATAAAATAGGCCCCTTGTACAAATTTAAGCTTTAAAAGTCTTATGATCTGTGTGATAGAAATGTAGAGTACTGTTGAATTTGCTCCTCTATTTATCCTAACGTGGAATCTTCTTTGCTTGAATCTGTAGTTCATCGATGGTGGGACCATGATATCACCAACTGTGTTTGCCAGACGCTGCTTGTGTTACTTAATGAGTGAAAAGCCACAAGAAGCTCTTGGAGATGCAATGCAAGCCCAGGTAATAGCTCCTGAATGGCCTACTGCCTTCTATCTTCAAGCAGCTGCCCTCTTCAGCCTTGGGATGGACAATGATGCACAGGAAAGTCTTAAAGATGGAACATCCTTGGAAACACAAAGACACAGAAACTGAAAGTGTATAGGTTTTTTTACCCCTTTCTTCTTGCATTAGGGACAAAAGAAAAGAAAAATAGCAAACGAAAATACCCCTTGTATCTATCTTTATCCATCTCTTCCTTTCCTTGGCTTATTAGTTTCTACAGCACCTGAGGATTAATGTCCAATTTACGTTTGATCTATGTTCTTAATTATCTCAGTCTTTAGTTGCTTCTGTAATTAATTTTTTTTTTCACATTTCTTAGCTGTCTTGTGGCTTCTGCTATTAATTGTGATGGTAAGAATGAAAGTTGAGTTTGCATTGTGGAGAAAAATTTGGCTTTTCGGGGGTTGAATTTCTTTCCTTTTAAATTCTGATGATTAGGAAATGAGCTTTGAAATTGTTAATAGGTGCCTTAGGCTGCATCACCTTGTTCTTGCCCCATTAATTAACGTCCTATATCTACAAGAAACAGGCTACACGTCTAGTTTTTGGCCTTAGCTTTGCACTCAAGTGAAGCTCTCGTTTCCTTCTATGTGGGGTAGGAGGCAGTGCACTTAACCTGTGTTGCCCCAAATTACCTTGCGATATTGAAAAAAAAAAATTTTTTAAAAAGTCGGGTAAACAGATCCCATTAATCTACCAATCCAATCTAAACATACTCAATTGCTTAATTGATGTTATTGTATCTGACATGTCTTATACAGGCTTGCAATTTGAGTCATTCAATTGTAGGCTTCAAGGTTCACACATGTTGGAATTGCACATTCATTTTCAGTCTGGATTTTCATAATGAGATCAGCTAGAATGACCCACAAACTTCAGATGCGCAGAAGTGGGAGGGCACTGATGTACGTATTAAACTTTTTTAAGCTCTGTGGAGGAGGGAAGTGGGCCCTTAACGTGCATTAACATCTCCATTCCTTTCATGTATTTGCAAACTTCCAAGAAACAATCAGCAGCAAAAACAATTCAACATGTTAATAGAATCATCACAAAATACTGATGATTTTTCCAAGAATAATATTTCATTTATGAAGAGCTAACAATTTGGCTTAAATCTAGGAGCAGCATAAATTCAAATTGCCGCTAATACCTTTTTTTTAAACAAAATGGAACCACCTCATAAAGTTTGGTACAAACAAAAATCATTCCAGTATCAACCTTTGGCAGCCAGCCAGGTAAACACTAACTAATGTAGAACAAATTTCAGAATAGCCTTAATTTCACATTGGGGGCCGACCTGAACCTAGCAGCTGGCCGATTAAATTAGTCACCTGGCAAAAACACAAAACAGCTTGCTTTTATTTCCATTACATGATGGTAATCACACGCAAGTCATAATTCATAGGTGATGAAATACCAATTCCATACGCTAAATTACCACAAAACAAAATAGAACCAGCAAGCAACCCACACTATTCAAATACTGATGTCACAGAAAATCACATGACTATAAGGTTAGGCCTTTCTAAAGCAACACCAAGGCTGCAAGACTTATACAGATATTTCTAAGCTAATGGCATGGTGCACAGAATTATCAGTATAAAATACAAACTGATAAACTTAATAAAATAATGTGAAGGAAGCATGGAAGTAACGGATGATATAAAATTAAACTTAAGCCAGAAACATGATGGAGAGAATCCAATCAAACATCAAGACAACAAAATTCAAAGAAGGGCCAAGGGAAAAAATGAAACTTCTGGTGTGGAGGGGTTGAAGGTAAGAAGAAACTGAAATATTGTCCTTTTTGTAACAAAATCCAGTTCAAAAGAATATGACAATAGATGAGAGTCGGTCCACATTTAAAACTTCTGCATTGCCCCTTATACAGGATATCTATGAGTAGCTTGAAAATATTTACAAACTTATCAAGCAAATTCTAACATGGATATGACTTTATATCAATCAAATTATAACAAGAGACAAGAGAGTAATATAATAATGAGAAATTTAATCCACCCCCTAAAAAAAAAGTACATCAATCATAAGTTTATACTGTGGGAAGTACTGTGTAAACCATATGTGAATATGATTGTCAACTTACATGCCAATATTTTGATACGCAGCGATCAATGCAACTATTTTCACCCATATTTAGTTCAGATTCCTTGTACCTGAAATAATAAATGATAATATGACCAATTTGATACGTTTTCTTTACACAAGGATATCAAATGAGTACTTTCTGAAATTAATTAATATAGAGAAAAAATTACTGAACTTTGTAAAAAAAGTTAACTGGATTCTTCAAAGGTGAATTCAAAATCAACTTAGAAAAGTTCATGCAAATTGCAGGAAAGAAATAAACACAAAGTTTTGTACCTTTTCTCAACGCACTTATTAAAACATGTGTGTGTAAGCCTGATTCAAAAAAAGAAAAAGGAAGCAGGTTAACCTCACTAAATATATATCATGAATGGAAAATCATAAACAATGCAATTTTATTCAAAATATATATCACTAAGAGACATCCTCAACCATAGCAGTCCAATTCCCAAACTTAATCTAGCAAGTCAAAGCATTGATAAATGTGCTTACTATAGTGTAGTTTCTTTTTTGGTGGTAATTATGCACTCATCCTTTTTAGGTGAGACCACACCTTTGTTCAAAAGAAGAGGCATATCTTTCTCAGAATTTAGAAACTTCAACTCAATTAACAATCACTAATGAATTAACAACCCATTAACAGAGATAGTTAATGAGAGAAAATTGAGTATCATCTTTCTAAGAAGAAAGCGGGAAACATAATCAACTTGAATTCAGGAAAGCTATTCAAAATCTCAGCCTCAATCCGCTAAATAGGAGGGGAGGGGGGTAGATGCTTTGCACCCGACTATGATAGCCCTCTTGTTAACTTATTGAAGATTTGTAACTAGCAACCAGTTTCCCAATGTGCGGAGCCCCAGAGAAAAAGTCTTAGTACTTTACCTAATAAAAAGGGTTTCAATTTCTTATACAACCCAAAGTAACCCCCAAATAGAGTGAAAACTTGACAAAAGCCATACAATCAAGCAGACATTAATGGAATACCTTTATCACAACTAAACCTAATACAAGTGTTCCTAGATTGAATCTAATCACTAGTTAGTCTCTTGTAGAAAGACTGTAAAGTATATATCAAATTTGATGGTTGAATAAGAGATTTGGAGTTCAATTCTGCCTACTCTAAAAACTGATTGGTGTCTTGGTCTGATGATAAAGAGCTATCATTAGGAGTGGACGCCATAAGTCGAAACTCTCTCAAAATTTTTTTTTTTGAAATTTATAAAGTTTTTTTTTTAATTTTTTTAATTTTTTAATTTTATTTTATCAATCCTACAAGAATAAGTATTAGATGATTCCTGTGTAAAGTTTAATAGGGACTTCAACGAGGACTAATTAACAGTAATTTTGACCAAAACTTTCAATCATCCAAATTACAACACCTCGAATAGATGGCTAAGTTCAAATGATGCGACCAGGAAAAAGTCATTTTTTTCATAAGAAGTTTTCAAACAAATCCACATTCAATAGTTTTCATCTCACTGGTAGAGCAGACGTTGACACGAAATGCACCCTTGGAATCTGTATCATGCATGGTACAACCCATCTCTAATTAATAAACAAATGAAATAAAAGAACACTCTTCACATACTCATTGAAAATGGAAAATAGGAGAAGAGAATGTAAAAAGTAAAATCCGCAATCCATTATAGGATACATATAGAACATTAGCATTTACTAAAATGCATTAACCATAGATAGTTTCATTTAAAAAAAAAAAAAAAAAACCCTCTTCTGAAATACAAATACTTCTAGTAATATTAGGATATATACAAGTTAGAAATTTCACCCATCCATCCAAACAAATAAAAGAATCAAATTAGAAAACCTACTTGTTGAACAACTCCACCCTATACTCCATTTCCTTTTCCGCCATCCCAAAGATCTGCAGAGTGTACCAAGACCAAATTCAAAACCCAACACCTTTTTCAACGATAGCTAATAACTAGCATTACCCATCACTTTAAATTGCCAAAAATCAATACCCCAAACACAAAGTAGATTAGAGAGTTCAAATAATCAAGCCTGAGGAATTGCTGAGACAAAATTGGCACACCCATTAAAGGTTTAAAAAAAAATTCACATAAATCTTTGAAGCATTCAGTTCAAGTCAAAACTGTGCTAAGCTCAGAAACACCACAAAAATCTAACATTTGAAGATTTGGGAAACAGAAAGTAGCTAAAACAAAAGGTACCCACCTGTTCTCTCTCCAAAGCTGTTGGAGCATTAGCACCATTGTTGGCAGCAGCCATTAGACCCTGCAATAACCAAACAAAACTCAATCAAGCTTTGTTAACTTCAAAACCCCAATTATATATGCCAACAAAATTCAAGCTTCAATTAATAATAGCAATAGTAATAATCTTACTCTGTGAGATGTATATTAAGTTGCTTTAGAGTTAATAGAGAGATTCGATGCGAGCAAGAGCCGAAAAATTGAAAACCCTAGATTTGATTTATATATATATATATATATATATATGTCTCTGTGCTCTGTGTGCGTGTGTGAGAGAGAGTATACAAAGTTTAGGGTTTTAGAAGTAATTACATGGTGCGAACATTGATTATGGAAATCCCCAATCAGCGTAAGCCACGTAACCATAAGAGTACATAACAGCAATACAGATTCAAGTCTAGGGATAAATTTGTAATTTAACTTATCATAGTTCACCATAAGAAACATACTTTGGGTATGAGCGATATGTACTTAACGAACCGACTAACTTAATTTCTCTCTCTCCCACCTCGTACTTTGTCTTTGCGGCAATTTCACAGGCAATCTCTCTCTCTCTCTCTCTCTCTCTCTCTCTCTCTCAGATTTATTTTTGTGTTTTTTGAGCGGGTATTTAGTTATGTGAGGATTAATTGTAGTCAGTTTTTGTTTATATAAACTCATAGGATATGTGACTATTTGTGATCATCTCTGTGTGTGTGTTTTTGACGATGTCGTTTTGGGTTTGCAGTGGTGTTGTGGAGAGTTATAGACGAAGATGGAACACGGGTCATATGCAGACAATAATAATGCAACGTTTTCTTTGACTGATGAAGATCATACGCTTGCAAATGCAGTCAGATTCTCCTTAAATCAAGAGTCAGTGCCTGCTTTCTTTTTTCTCTCTCAATATTTTATTTTCATTTGTATGTTTCAAATTTTTTTTTTAAATACTTCTGCTTCAGTTACATTTATACTGTCAATTACATCACCGGGTATGTGTAAAGATGACTGTTAGAGTGTTGAGCTTTATTTCTTATATGATCCTGCTCATGGAATCAATACATGTTTTATGAATATTGTGGTTCTAGTTAGCTCAATTGGTAAAGTATTTTGTCATCTAATAAAAGACTTGGATTCAAATCCCACCTATAACAAAATGAACCCAACATGGTAGTAAGAACAACAATTATCATGTAGCTGATGTCATAGATTCTAAATATATATACTTTTAGTACCTAAAATTCAGCGTAAAATCAATTTTGGCCCCTTAAATACGTGACGGTTCAATTTGGTCTCTCAAAACTGGGGTGCCACAACGTCCCGTTAGTCACATGAACAGCAAAGATAGATTGAGGGACCAAATTCCCTAATTGAAATTTTAGGGACCAATGTGTTTTATCACCAGCTCTAGAGCATGCCTCATGTCCCAATCCATTATTGATGCTCATCAATCTCCACCACTTCTTTTGATACTGAGGAAACACAAGGTAGTTTTCACAGTCCACTATATGGAGATTCAGAGTCTATTTTTCAAGAAGATTTTCCAAAAACTTTAATGGATCAATTTGGAAAAGTGTTAAAGATCTCAGATGAAAGTATTCCTGAAGACATGCCTGTTCTAGTAACCAGCACCACAAGTTTGGAAGAACAACTTCAAGGGTTGCAAAGGAAACTCATTGAGAAAGATGCCGAAATAGCGGCCTTGGCAGCACAATGTATTGGGAACAATATACCCTATATATTGTTCTGGCGGGTGGGGTTGTGCTTCTGTGGTTTATTCCTTAGGGGTGTGTTCAAAAGGCCTTGCCATGGTGAGGTTCCATGTCATCAAAAATTAATATAAATGTTATGAATATTAAATTATTAGTAATTTAGTATAGGTTCTAGTTCTAGATTGTGCTGCACAAATGGGAATTTGTGTTAAGTAATCTGAATGTGTCAAATGGATTAACGTATTAAGCTCTTCTAAAGAGAGCTAAGCATCTATTCCTGCTGATTAGGATGAGATGTTAAGGAGCTAAAACCTTGAAATAGCTTCTGGTCTTATGTACTTTTATCTCTCCATTATGTGTCAGTATTTGGCTTCTTTTTGTGGATGTATTTGTTTACTGATGATTTATCTGAGAGACCAAAACGTCATCTTGCAGTCCAAGGGTTTCATTCAGCGGGTATAGCATTCCTCATCCTTCAGATAATCAAGTTAATATCAGAGTACAAACTACAGGTAAGAGATACACACTCCATCTCTAGCAACATAATCTTAATGATTGTTTTCTAGCTAAGATGCTTCTTAAAATTTCAGCCCTGAGCCTATCCCTAATATATGATTTAGTGTTTGAGATGATGATACATGTATGCATCCTGCTACTGATTTCTTTTATTGTTACAACAATGTATTTTAACTAGTTGTTCCTTCTTCTGAGTAATTTCATTTGAGGTATTATAGTTAATATATACATATCATGTGTAGTTCAATCTGTAAATTGAAAAGAGCCAAGAGCCTTGTAGGTTACCAGCATTGTTTGGTCTCCTTTATGAGGGGAACCAAGGTTCAAATCCCTCCTCACCATTTATTGTAACAATTGAATTAAAAATATATAATAATAAAAAATCTGTGAATTGAAAAGAAATTGCTCTGCAGCGCATATGCTATTCTCTCATAATAGTTATGACCTTGGCCCAAGTATGTAATTTTGATTGCTTTAGTGTGCACCAAAGATTTACAATACTATAATGGTAAATGCCTTCTAAAATCATAATAGGCAATATATCTACATAAATTTCTGCAACCCCAAGTGCTTGGGATTAAAGCTTTGAAAGTGTCTGCACCTTTTCCCTCTATGAAAAGGATATCACTCATCAAAAGAAAAATATTTAGTAAAAAGTTGTCTTGCAATTACACTATGAAGAACATGCTGAGAGTAAATATTTGATGTTACTTGTATAAAGCTCTTTGCCATAGATTCTTGTCAAGAATTCAGTCTTAAGGTGGCTATGCATTTTAGGAGACTTATACTGGCTATGCACATTGTGTGAATTTGGTGGTTTTTGGTTCTTGCCTGGAATTTTATAGGTGCTCCAGCACGCGAGGTATTGAAAGATTCATGCCAGGATCTGATGATGATGTGCCAGCATGTGAGAAGCACTCTTGACGTGGCTGTTGCTGATTTCAAATTGAGAAACCCCCCAAAGAATGATGAGGATACAGATATGAAATAGAATTGGACCTTTTTGACTTTCAGTCCCTCCTTAATGTATTTCCAATTATCACTGTAGTTTTAAGAGACAAGCTTAAAATTAAGCTTACATATTTGACTCCAATTGACGAGTTCATTTATTAATTTTCATAGATGTTTATTTTATTTTGTTCACTGTTTGTGAAATGATGCACGGCAGCCTTCGAAACTTTGGGATTAACGGGCTGTCTTGCTAGAGAATGAAGTGGATGGGACTTAGAGAATAGGAATGGAAGCTCAGGAGAGATTATGAGATGAGATTGCTGAGAATTTGAGCAAGAAATAAGAGAACAAAGAGCTGCTGAGGATTCATGGGAAGGGAGAGAATAGTTGAGAGTGAGACTATTAGCAAGAAAGGAACCTATCAATAAATATGCGTATATATATTAGCTAGAAAGGGGGGGAGAGTGATGCAGGACAACCTAGGTTTCCCACCTAAATCAATCCACAGTTAAACCTTAGGCTTCACCACCTAAAGGTTGTTTGAAATCACCAACAAATGCAAACACAATTTGCACAATAATCTCTGATTAATAATAATAATAATTTGAATACAAAATAATCTTTTTATCTTTAATAATAATAGTTTGAATACAAAATAAATCTTTTTTATAGAGAAAAAGATAAACATCCATGAAACGAATCCTAATCAAACTCAAAATACTAATCCAAATGCTAAAGATAAAGATAAAGACAATTAATAATTACAACTATAATAAAGATAATCAAATGTGGTGTGGTATCCGCACGAAAGCTTCTGAAAATATCAGCAAGAGGTACTCAGAAGCCATAACCACAAAAATCCAATTACTTGCAGAAATCCTTAAGCACCCAATTATTCCAAGTTACCTTGCTATTAGTATGTTGGAATCTATTATGCTGACCACTGGTTGCTTCTTGGTTATTATGGTTGGCCGCTGCATCATTATAATTTGACCAATCTGCTTTTGATAATTAAAGTAAACCCAAGTTTTTTATTTTCAAATCTATTGTTTATGTTGAACAGAGAACCTATCCCCTACACAGCATCCTTTGGGTTATTAGGGTAAATTTTATAGCTGGAAGGAGATGAATCTTGAAACATTTTAACTCTTGTAGCATTTTAATAGTAAGGTACCAAGGTGTGAGGCAAACGGTTTGCATTCCTCCCGCTAACTTGGCAATAAATCCAGAGAAATTTATTATGCTCTATGACTTGTTTTCTACTCAGATAGATTTAAAAAAATAAAATAAAATAAGAACTAAGGTGTCAGGACAATAAATTTGGACATAGTCTAGCCTTGATTTGTAGCTCTTTGATTATTGGGGCTACAGGGGACAGTGAGACAATACATACTGACTGTAGCCTGCTATATAGACAAGGTCATTTAGGGTGAGCAATAATACTATTAACACAATATGTATCATTACTTACTCAGATGGTACATTGTTATTGGAACATCCCTTTCACATGTATTCCCCAGACATATTATTTGAGATCACTGTCGGTCCTTGCTGGCATTTTTCCTTTGCCGCTTGACCATGATAGTGCAGTCTGCAGTCTACAGTCTACACCAAGAATTTAACAGATAAAACTGAATGCACAATGTAGTTGCTGAATATCCTGTGCACATTCTCAACATTATGAAAGAGACTAAAATATAGGCATCAGAATTGCTGCTTAATTCAGAAATTGCAAGACAAGTAATTGAATGGCACAAAGAGGCTTTTATTATACATCATAACATACATTTCAATACTAATTCTAAAGAATAGTACATGTAGTCATCGGTGGATGTAAGTTATCCATACAAGCACAAGGAGAATGAGAACTGCAGCTTCACCTCAGATCATGATAGGTTACTAACTTTTTCTTTCTTTCTTTTTTCTTTTTAATATCTTCTTCTTTAATCCCATGGACTCATGATAGAATTTTAAAGTGAAAAAGCCACGAAATGACAAAGCCAAGGACCAAGCAGGCCAGTAGGAAATTCATTATGCGGCGGCCATGCCAGATGGTTCGACTCTCAACAAGTATCACAGGTGCTGATGATGCCGAGGGGGCAATGGCAGTAGCATTGATTGCTTCATTTCTCTGCTCACCAGCAACATTGAGTGCGATGGTGCCACAGATCTCACAAGTTCTGCCAAAAGTAATTAAATTAATTAGAAATAACGAAAAATATTATTGGTATATGAATGAAAACTGACTAACTCACAACTCATTGAAATAAGGCATGAAGCAAAAAAATATAAGGTAGGAACTAGGAAGCAAGTTTCAAATCCAAATCAAAAGGAATGGATGCTCTGAATTTACTGCTCTATTCTGTCCATTCATCAATTCAACTTTCCAAAGCATGGATAAGTTTGTTGTGATCAAATGACAGAGATATTCTTTGAACAAGAACAGCAAAAAATTATTGCATCTAAAATTTATTTATTCTATATTTATAGACACACACATACACACCAGGGTTTAAAAAGATAAACAACACAGTCAATGGTGCTCTTGAACTGTAAATTTGGCTAAATTGTGATCTACATATTACTGAAGAGTTATACTACTCTTTCTTTTACAACAAACCAGACTTTTAGGAAAAAGTTTCTTTAGAAATATTCAAGCATCCAACTCTGTTAATGTCTTCATTTTCAATTAGTAATTCTTGTAAAGTCAAGTTAAAGGGCAACATATGTAAAATGGGTGTAGCGAAAAATTATAAGGAAAGATAAGGTACAAAATGAAGAAATTTGTTTAAAGATTAGGATAGCTCTTATAGATGAAAAGAAAAGAAAGAGTTGCTTGAGATTGTTTGGTCATGTGCAAAAGACAACGACCAATGTACCAGTGAAAAAGTGATTTGATTCAAGTTGAGGGAATGAAAAGAGATAGGAAAACCTAAAATAACATTGGTAGAAATAGTTAAAAAGGATAAGTTGTATAGGATAACATAGCAAGAATACATATGGTCATCCCCGATTAATCTGTTGAGAATCCATAGCCAACCCCAAAGGTCTAGGATTAAGCTTTGTTGTTGTAGTAGTAAATAATACAGCATTCCACATCTTGGCATCCTCAACTTAAGTGATGTCATAAAACAATATCAGCTCTTACTTACACTTGACCATGCTTTGGTCATTAGATTTGCAGTCACAATGTAACTTATAAAAAATATGAACACTCTCAATCTCCTCTATTTTCCTTTTAGCAAAAGTTGTAGACATGACCAAGACTTGTTGAACTTGCATATTGAACAAAATGGGCAACACAGGCTGGAAAACATTTAGTATTTGATTAATTTTTAACATGTAGTGTCTACAGACCCCTGAAGTTGGTATAACTACCATGGTTACGGAAAAAAGAGGTTCTTATCTTAGTACTGGTTAGCTGAAAGAAGCAACAGAAAAATGAAAAGAAAAGGTGGCTGAGATGACTTTTAAACAGCGTATCCTACAAGCACCCAAGATTCAGACAAAGGGTTGCATGAGTTAAACAGGAGAAGTCCCTCAAAATTCTCTCTCAACTTGCTACTAAATAGGTAAAAAGATAAAGACAATCATGACCATCACGTGAAAGGAACTCAAGCTAGGTAGCTAGTATAATACGGTTAAATGAAAGAGGCAGGCACAAGCAAGATGTGTTGGGGACCCTTATAAGGTAAGCAGGAAATTCTGACAAGTGTAGCTGTATATATATTATTTAACGATTTTTAAAAACCTTTTACTATAGTTGCGATTTTAAGTTAAGAGATCAAATAGGAGCTGACTGCTTGTGATAAGAAGATAAATCACTTGGGAGGAAATGGAACTCTTTATCATTGTAGTGAATTCATGAATCAAGAAGTAGGATAAAGATCAATGCTTTCCCTCTTTCAATTAAATTGTTCATGCTAAATTCAAGATTTAATCTTCTAATTTGCCTTTTTCTCTATGAAGATACAAGATTTGCATTTACTTTCAATAACCTAAATTATCCAATTAGGCTCAGTTGGAAATTTTGTCTTCTTGACACCAACAATGATGAACAAATAAGATTCTATTATTCCTTTCTTTCCTTTTTCTTCCCTTTCTCAGAAATCAACAGAGAGATAACAGAAGAAAAATACACAAGCATCAATAAATATATTCACAAGTTCATAGCATACAGTGCACATAATGAACAAAAGAATTAATCCCATGATTCCATCTTTAATAATTCCAGTAACAAAAAACTGAAATTAACCAACAAGTGGATATTCAGAATTTATCACACACACACACACACAAAATTTAATAAAACTCACACTTTACAAACACTTACATATAGAAAGTAGAAACACACAAAGCCATAAACATTGATGAGGTAAATATTATAGAAAAAGTAGAGACTTATACTCACGTATTTCCCTTAATCTTGAACCATGTCTCAGCACATTGCTTGTGAGCAGCACCCAGATCACCTTTACAAAGACATCCCAACTCAATTGGCAACCCAGCTTCTCTATTACCCTCCAAAACCAAATGGCAAATCCTACAATCTCTATCCACTTTACCCAAATGCACTTTCAACTCCACAACCCCACTTTCCAAGTCCACCTCTGACATACAAATGGACCCAGCAGAAGAGTCCCTCTGAGAGTCTGAGACACCTTCAATCTCCAACGGCGAGTGCCATGACTGGTCGTCGGAGTCGCCGGAGAGTGACACGTCACTGCTCCCAGTAGCAGAATGTCGATAAAGGCGGGCACTTTCACAGCCTGTGACAACATGGGAACCCTCTAAAGCTGCCATCTTGAAAAACCCAGAAAGAGAAATGTCATGGAATTGTGAGACAACGCGAGGAAAGCCTTAAAAGGTAGACTTTTTTCTTTTAAATGGGTTTAAGGCATTTTTGTTAAACTGAGAAGTAAGAGAGAGAAAAGGAAGGTGGTGCTTGCTTAGGTTGGGTTTGGTTTGGTTTGGTTTGGTTTGGTTAGAGCTAGGAGATGTAGTGTCTGTTTGCTTGCTTTGCTTTTATGAAAGATCAGAGTCTTCTATCTGGTTGCCCTCTTTGTTGTCTATGTATAGGTGTGTCAGTTTTTTAGAGCAGTGTTAGTGAAAAGGAAGCGCTGGAAAACTACAGTTTTGTGGCGCAGACTGCGAAGGAGAACAATAAGGAGAAGACTGTGGGGGCAGCGTGAGATTGGGGGTGTTCCTAAGGATGACATTACAGTAGTACAATTTTTTTCTTTTCTTTCCTCCTCTCTTTCTTCTGATTTTTTTTTTTTTTTTTGTCAGTGTGTTGTGGGGACTGTGAGACAATGAGATTGTGCATCAGTTTGACAGACAGAGACTGTTCTTCCTTTCTCTCTCTTTTTATTTTCATCTATTTTTAGTTTTTACCCTTCACTTTTCTTAGGTTTTTTTTTTTTTTTTTTTCCTCTCTCTCTTTTTATTTTCATATATTTTTAGTTTTTACCCTTCACTTTTGTTAGGTTTTCTTTTTTTTTTTTTTTTGTTAATATATTAAGAATAATGTTAATAGATACTTTAGATAATTGGTATTAAATTATATTAAGAAAATTTTAACACTACTTCACTAGAAATATAAAAACTATCAAAATAAGTAATTGATTTTCATAAATAGTTTTAAAAATATTTCTTATTCCATTGCCTTTAGAACCTCTTTTTAACATTTTCCTTATTTTAGAGTAATCTTATAAAAAACTCCAATTTTGAGATTTGAAGATCACTTTCACTTGAAAGTATGACTGGTATTATTTTTATATCAACTCATGTAAACAATTATAAAAAATATTATTTCTCTTTATTCTCTATTGTATTAGGTAATTGGTATTTTTATTTTTTTTAAATCATATTTTTTTTCCCATACTAGTTCGGTTATAACTTAATAAAGGATGTGTAGAGAAAATGTTCAAAAAGGTTAATATTTTTTAAAATATATATATATATATACTTAATTTATTTTTCTTTTTGTTCAAGGACTTGAAAGTGGTCATTTTATTGTATAAATAGAAGGAAATAGTTCATTTTCACATTAAAACCGTAGTCATTGAATGGCCACTTATGATTACATTGACGTATTAGAGGGATTTTATTTATCACATAGACGTATTAGAGGGATTTTATTTAACACGTACTGAAAAGTAAAGAGTGGTTTTATTTACTTATTTAAAAATATATAATGCAATTTAACACATACTGAAAAAGAAAGAGTGGTTTTATTTACTTATTTAAAAATATATAATGCAATTCATCCTTATCATCACCATTATCATGCCAGTGGCTGGTGTTCTAGCAAGGTTCTCAAGCGCATAAAAAATCTACAACTAATTTTCAGTTGTCTAACAATTGATCGACATTTATGCGCAAAGTCTAACAATTGATCATTGAACATGGTCTGTACATGGTTACCTATAAATAAAAAAAGACTAAAAAGGAAACTGGTACTTCTGTCTAGGTAGTAGGTAGCCAAGAAATTTGGTGAATTATTTTCCTCATGATCTCACGTATAAGATGAGATTTATAATAAACTCCATTTATCATATGAAACAGGGAGTAGGAAAAATTAGGTTATAATTTTGAAAATAAAATTGTTTCTTAAAATAACAAAAAAATTTTAGTTTTGATAACATATAATTATAATACTCATGCAGTCACATTATTGAATTTAAAATACATCTAAAAAAAAAGTTGTGTTTTACCTTCAATTATTCTCCACAATGAAAATGACTCAGGAAAGAAAAAACACAAATTATTGTAATTTAAACAACTATTCATCAACATAATCAAACCTAATTTATGTTTAACAAACAACTTAACCAACTCAAATAAAAATGGTGGCTACGATTGCACGAGCAGGGTTTGATTGATGAGAGGGTGTTGTGCCATGTGGAGGACCGGACTTATTTGGCTTGGACTTATTTGGCTCTGAAGTATTTGGCTCAGACTTTTTTGGCTCGGAATTCTTTGGCTCAGATTTCTTTGGCTCGGAATTTGGCTCAAAAGTCTTTGGCTCGGACGACTCGGACTTCTCTGGCTCAGAAGTCTTTGGCTCGCATACATCTGACAAATATATACCTGTGAAGATAAAATGACTTATAAGAAGCATTTTTTTTCAACAATTGAATACAAATTTTCTCATTATAAACATGTATAATTATCAATTGTTTAAAAAATATATATTCAATAGTTGTATTTCTTTACTATTTTTTTCTTAATAATTTTTATCAATAGGTAGTGAGGGAGTGAGAATTGGGTTGGAACAACAAAATTTAAATTAATTTGAACATGAAATGGTTCTCACGCTGTAAATCAGTTTCCTAAATAATTGAAACTATCGTACTTCTTCTTTCTCTAAATTTCCTAAATTCTCCGTAGAAAGTGGAAAGCTTAACATGAGTTTTGATTAATGTTATACTAAATTTTGATTTAATATTTTTTTTTCCTTCTTTTCCCTCTCTTTTCTTTCTTTATTCCCTTCTATCATTATAATAAAATAAAATAAAATAAAAAATATATATATATATATAAAGGAAAACACCCAAAGAAGGAAAAAAAAAAAGGGAAGTGAGTGCAAAGTAACAAGTAGAACAAAAGAAAGATGATTTCAAAATTTTAGTTTGAATGTTTTTGGTCTTTACCCAAAAAAAAAAAAAAAGTTTCAACAATACTATAATGTCATCTCTGATGAAAACCCAAATAGTCTCACTTAAGCAACAAAAATAAAATACCCAAAAAAAAATTTATGTTTAGCAATACTACAGAATTTCTAAATTTAATTAAAAAAAAGAATTTCCTAAATAATAAAAACCTAAAATACCCATATTACTAGTCATTCAGTCGTATTGAAAACAAATGAAGCTGTTGAAGCCTTACAAACTAACATGTATTCCTTTTTTTTTTCAAGCAAAAACAAAAAAGTATTCCTTTTTTATCTAGCAATAAAGATTCCAATCTTCCAACTTCAAAAAAAAAAAAAAAAAGGAAAGAAAAGGAAAACAACAATACAGAGGAAGAAGCTAATAACTGCTTCTACGGTTGGACTTGTAGGTCGAAGCCTATTTGGGGCCAAATAATTGTCCTATCACTGTAATTAGTCTTTTTCTATATTGTTTATAATAGGAACCTCGGGTGCACTTTCTTTGATGCATATGAGAACTACCCCTTTGGCCACCTATAGATTTATAGCGATTATATATAATCAATGCAGTCGTATCATTATATTGAATCTTGTCTTTCTCTATATCCTACGATGAAAACAAATTGAAACAAACAAATAAACGAAATTTACTAAAACAGATAAGGATAGAATTCACCTTCGGTCAAAGCCGAATTAGTGTAGAGATCAACAATGTTGAAACATGTGTTGTAACAATCAGTAGAGCAAAGTACATGAAGATGAATTCTGAGGAGATACCAATAGTGAGCCTATCGATTCCAAATGCACTAACGCATGCGCATTCCTCATTCTCAATATATCCATGAAGCTTGTTGTCTTCAACAACCGTCTCAGATGTTATACATCGGTATTCCATGATACCATCTTTGAGGTTATTCTCTAACCAGCAACGGTTTCCCGAAGCAGAAACAGAAAATGTGCAAAAATCCATATGCAAGTCTTCACATGTAAAGCCACCTACATATATAGGGCATCAAATGAGTGAAAAGAAAAGAACGTATTAGTAGCAGAACTAATAGTTATAATTTTGTTTAAAGTAAATAAAGTTATGAACGGATTATACCAAGAGCTACTTGAAGTAAAAGTAAGAAAGCAAGGTAGAAGATCAATGCCATTCTAAGAGCTTTGAACTCATAGAATTGCACGTTAAAATGAATGAATAATCAATATATAATTTGAATTGAAATAGATAGGTTAGATTTTTAAAAACTTTCTATAAATTTTTTTTTTTTTATATAATTGCAGCAATGTTCAAAACTCCTTATCAGAATTTTTTTAATTAAAAAGCAACATTTTTTTGCTGTTTTAATAATGTGGAAATCAAAATTTTATCTTAAGCCGGGCAGCCCAAAATTGTTTGAGGTATAAGTCAAAAATTTTAAAGAGACCTTTTTACATCTATATAATAAATATCACTTGAGACTTGAGAGCATAATTAGTAATATATGGTACGCGTATGATACGATAAATATATGGACGGTTATACTACATCAAGAAAAGTAAGTTTTAAAAATTCGGCAAAAAAATATGGAAACGGAAAAAGAACAGTACATATATAATACAAGTATAATATGATCATATTTTAAAATTTCGGAATAAAAAAATGGAAACATTAGCAATACTTTTTTGGAGATAAATATGATAATTTAACATATTACAATTGTAGGAACTCAATTTGTAATAGACCCATGACAATAAAATTTGTAGAGTGTAGGTAGAAGAGCTTAGCACCGGCAAAGCAAACAGTTTGATGATATGAAATTCATAGGAGTAAGAATAAAAGAATTTGACTACATCTTTCTAAGGATAATCATCATCCTTTAGGTTAAGTGTTTGTGAGGATATTTATAATGATTTTGACGAAGTGTTTATGAAAATCATAGCAGTGATTTTTGTTGGGTGTTTATGAAGGAAGTTTATCCTCGGCCCAATTCGAGGATCCGGTCCGAGGATCTCTTTACTTAAAACTGACATCTATCAGGAATCTTTTTTCCTTTCTTTCTTTTTGACGAGGGTGCTCTCTCTTATATATCTTCTTTTAGTTAATCCCTGCCGTCCACTTATTGATCATCCAAACCTATACTTGAGTGCCTATCCTATCAACTGCCTTTGCAGGCTTTCTGTTAGTTGAAGCGACCAAGGCATCTCTGTTGGCTGGTCAAGTCATCATTGATGTGATCAGAATATTGGTTGCATGCATTTAATGGGGGAGTGACAGCCCCTTTCCTTAGACGTCGGTACGCCGAGGACATGGGCCTCCTTGGCGAGGTCCCTAAATGACTTGGGCCTCGTCCGTTTATCCTCGGATTATGCTCTCTCTCTCTCTCTTGGCGTGGGCTTTGGGCCTGATGTTAGGTGGGCCTGGGTTGCCATAATATTTGGGGCCCCACAACAATCATATAGAAAATTTTTAACAAATATAATTTGAAATAATCTTCTTGATAAAGAATATTATTTCAATAATCATGAATAAATCAACAATAACACTAATTTTTGTACAGAAAATAATAATTGAATTATGTATCAAATAATATTCTACTTATTAATAGGTACAAAATAAATGATCTTACTTAAATGAAAATAATATAGTAAAATTGATCACTTGTTTGATATTTTGTCTATTTTAGTTGAACTTATTTTTAGAAGATATGTTAGTTGAACCATATTATTTGTCTCTTGTACATATTAATTCTTATTTTTATAAAAAATTTATCATTCATTCCATAATATTAGGGAAAAATAATAATTGTAGGGATAAGGGTCCAGAATCATATATTGGGCCTTGGGCTTGATCCAATGACATTAAATGATCCGAGAATGGACAAATAGTTATGAAGTGTTTTCCAATTTTAAAGTCTCATAAGGAAGGAGGATGGTGGTCCGAGGAGGAACTCCTCCTCGGATATGACGAGTGCGGCTCAAATCTGTACTCCAAACGATCAAAGTGACCTTCCAGGAGGCTCCAGCGATAAGGACATGCATCATACATGTACAAGAGTGATGAGAACTCAGAAATTTCTAAAGAAAAACTGCTACCACCGTATTAAATGCATTGCAGCTACTTTTCTAGCCGCATTTATGTGGACAAGACCCCTGAACAGTATTGTCTTGGCCACCACAACTCACAGAAAACCAAAGAGGATGTCTGATGGGACATGCACTCAAATAAGGGCTTAGATGATCGACAAGTATAGGATCAAGATGATTCAAAGGGAGTTACATAATGTGAGAGACCCTCCATGAAAGGGGGATCGGAAAAATAGAGAAAGAATATTGTAGTAATCAACGTAGCATTTGTAGTCAGTTCTATTGATTTATACAAGATTTGTCTCCTCAGACAATGAATTCATTTAGTCCTGTGTGTCTTGTTCTTGCTTGATCATCTTATAAATCCATACTAACTATTGTTAAATTCATTAGGGCCTAGTTCTTTGACTCACTCTCTACAAATATATGGTTTTGGACTCACTAGGCCAATATCCTACCCACATTGGATTTGGGCTGCAAACCGTATCCCTACAATAATAATAATAGATAAAAAAGATTTAAGAAGGGGTAAAGGGAATAAAAAAGAGAAAGATATTTTAGATTTTTATCCTTCAAGAATGTTATTATCTAGCTGATTATAACGTTAGGCGTAAGCGTAAGCGTAACCAACGTAAAAGTACTTTCAGTTCCAAAATTACACGATAAATTCCATACATTGGAAAGTTTATGGAAAACAGGAGGTTTTTTATAAACTACTGATGGATGGGTACCCTACGCGTATAGTACACGTAAAAACTAATTGAGCTTGAGAGTTATCTTCATAATAATAACTAATTACTCTTGAGTTATCTTTAATTACAAGAGTTTCAAAAAAAACCACACAACTTTATTCTCCCCACAATAGAGTGTCAGGCTAGACATTTTTTCCTTCAACTATATCTTGCGGTCTACTAGGTATTAGTTTCCTCTAATATTTTAATAATTTTTATAGAAATTGTTTTTTGCAAAGTTAGTACTAGTTATTAGTTTCCTCTAATATTTTAATAGTTTTTATGGAAATTGATTTTTTGCAAAGTTTAGTATTTTATCTTATAGGCAAAGTCAAAAGACACTAAGAGTGTGCAGGGCCGGCTCAATGAATTTGGGGGTCCTAGACGAAAGTTTTAAACGGAGCTTTTTATTATATCTAATTATAAATTTATCCATAGCTCATTTTTGAGATTCAATTAGTTCTTTTCTTTTTCTTTCTTTTTTTAGTTTTTCATACCAGGTAGATATTTTATAGTAGACATTTGTAATTAAAAAATATTTATGAATAAATGAAACACAATATATAATAAAAAAGAAATTACAATTTAACTAGAATAATATAAATTTAATATATAAAACAATAGAACCTGGTTTATCAAAAGCACAATTGCAACTTTACTTAATATGATCACTTTATACTTTAAACATGCACAAATAAATTAAAATTAATATTAATACAAAGCCAATAGAATAGTCTAAATCTCACTTATCAATACAGTACCTTAACTTCCATCCACATTCACTAAATCTGACTTCTTAAAGCAAAAACAAAAACAAAAACAAGAAACAAAACAAAATTAAGTGCCAAGTGAGTCCATTCGGTCCGGACCATTGACCATTCTATAACATTCTAGACAAATTTAAAGAAATAAAAATGTGAGAGAACAAACTAAATCGGACGTCTTAAAAAAAAAAAAAAAAGTGCGAAGTAGGTCCATTCGGACCATTGACCATTCTATGAGACTATAACATTCTAGAGAAATCTAAAGAAATAAAAAGGTAAGAGAACAAACAAAAAAAGAGTGAAGTTCCCAGTTCCCACCTTACACCCAATCTCTGAATCCTCAGATTAACATAAAAATAAAAAATAAAAAAATAAAAAAGAGTGAAGTGATGGGATTTGGTATGGCCGTTTGTAATTTTTTTTTTTTTTTTTTCCTTCTGTGAGATGACTGTTTGTAATTTTTTTTTTTTTTTTCCTTTAGATAAGAAAGCAATATTATATAATATATTATTAATATTTGGGGGTCTTTTATAAGTGGGGGCCGCAGTGGCCTAGCTGGCCTATAGTTTCAACCAGCATTGAGAGTGTGATTTGATCGATGTATAGTGAATGATATAGTAATAGATATATAGGCATGTTTCACGCCTGTTTAGAAATGCATATTTCATTTTGATAAAATAAAAATGTAAATATTTTTCAATCATTTTTTTTTTACATTTTAATTGTGTCATTATTATTATTTTTTTCTTTCTTTTGTTCGACTTTTGTTTCAACTGTTTCAAAAACAACTAATTTGAGCAAGAGTATCATATTTTAAATTAATTTTTGCTCATATAAATCTTACTATATGAGAGAGATTTTGACCTTGTATCTAAGCATTTTTTTTTTTTTTGGGATTATCTTAGCATGTGTTGAGTGTGGGAAGAAGCTAAGAGTATCCATGTCCGGATTTCATATCTCATATTATTTTATCATCTCAAAAAGTTACTTTATCAGTTATATCATACCATTTTACAATATATCCAACATCCCAAAACTCTCTTATTTTACCATTTTATTAAAATATTCTTTTTTAAGTCCAGAAGGCAACATAAAAAAACATTTTTTTTATTCCTCCTCTCTCATTTTTTTTCATTCCTTCCTTTCTCTCTCACTTCTTCGTTCCTTATCTAGGTTTGATTGTGCTCCGGTCTATGCTCCGGTTGTTTATTGTGGGTCTGTGCTCCAGTGGTGGGTTTTTTGTTGGTTGTGCTCCAATGGGTTTTTTGTTGGTTATGGGGGTCAAATTTGTGAGTTTGGCCATGCTCGATAGCGTTGCCGGCGGTTTGGCCGTGGGTTGTGGGTGTCACCATCGACTTGGTTGTGGGCCATGGTTGTGGTGCTGGGTTTGGCCATGGGCCGTGGGTTTGGCCGTGGGTTGTGGTGCTAGGTTTGGTCGGTGTCTGATCTGTGGTGCAATATTTTCTTTTGCAATTGTGCTACAGTGCAATTCTACATGTAGAATTGCACTTCTACATGTAGAATTGCACTGTAGCAATTCCAGCTGCTGAGGTTTTTGGGCTTGAAATACCATATTTTCTTTGCATTTGGCATTTGGCCTTCCCAATGCGGATGCCCTAAGAGGCTGATTGGTTAAAAGGGAAAATAAATTTTAAAAAAATTGGTGCATTTTGGTTTCATTTTCAATTTTTAGTAGGATTTACCACTAAAAAAACTAGTTTGATTTTATTATTTGTACTCATTTTTCATTTTCAATATCCAAAAAGTGAGTTTGAATACAAAAAAATAAATATACCTTTTGACTGTTTTCATTTTCACTTAAAATGAATGCAATAGCATTTTTGTAAAAATACTCAAAATTTGTGTTGAATTCGGAGATGGTCATCATTCAACATTAGCACCCTCCATTAGGTAAAGACTGATTCCTCCCTTTAAAATCAAATGGGTTCTTCGTGTATGGTCTTTACAATCTTAAACCACTTCAATTAGACTTACACGACCAAACATCAAATGCCTGCGACGCTAGTCCAATTGAGGGTTTTATTTCTTATTCAATAAAACTGCATAGCACTTTAACATAAATATACAATATCTGTTCATTTCAAAACCAATTTGCTACTTATGAAGAGGAGTACTACATCCACATCAATTTTACAACAAAAATTAGGTAGCAATTTGTCACTGGTTTTCATCTGGACACAAAAACATACATCACTTTTTTACCCACTTCTAACAATTTGCTACTTGTGTCCCTAGCATTTCTCATTTATGAAACATAGACATCAACACAAGGCACAAGCAATTTAGTATGCTAACAAGACACATCTTCAGAGGAAAGGAGGACAGAAATGAAAGAAATTCCCAGCATCTAGCCTCCCATCACTCTTTAACAATGACTAACCCAACAGGCCAAAAAAAACCCATGCACAAACATAATTTTTTGAAAGTCCCTTGCACAAACAAAATGCCCAACCAGATTTAGTGGATAAACATGTTAGAAGATACGACTAAGCAATACTCCAGAAACAAGAAAAATTTTAGAAAACTAAATCCATCTAGCTCAAGCTTTTCACTTATAACAAACATATTTCTGTTTGCATTGCCAAAAGTCTGGCTTTCCATGCACAGGGATGTTTCAAAAAGCATCAAATACATCTAGAAATAACTGATTTGGAAACAAACGACATCCAAAGATAACTATGCCGATGGAGAAGAACTTGAAATCACTGGGCATCAACCAAACAAGGATATCAGAGTATAAGTGGTTAGGCAAGCAACACCTATTACTAATTGATATGCATCAAGCCACTTGAGCCTCCGTTTTTGGGACAGTTTCTGGAGATTTAGTCAAGTTGGGAGCACTTTCTATTGATTTCGTTAAGTTTGGAATGTACCTCCAACAACGCTTGTGAACTCCACTTATTTTCTTTGGTGCATCTGCCGCAGCCATGCCTGCATTAAATTATTGAATCAACTAAACCTTTGACCTTGAAATAGACAAAGCTAAACAAGTACCAATCAGCATGAAATAGATGTAGAAAAGTGCCATTTGGCCAACCATCATGTAAGAACATCAGTCTTGCTACCGGAAGAAAAAATCACAAGCCAGATCAAATTATCATGACCTTTTTGTTTTTGATAAATCAAATTATCCCGACCTTATTCTTGATGCCAATGATTTAGGTCGCCTCTTTTTCCTGAACAAATTAGTATACATCTTATTTTAATATCATGTAAAACTCGATTTTATAGTGCATATATCACTGAATTAAAGGCCTTCTATTTTTCCCCTTTATTGGACCATTAACATGAGACAAACTAAGCTAAGAATTGTTTACTGGCCTTCCAGGCTACCATATTTCAAATGCACTCATGGTAAACAATTCTATCAGACATCAAAATATTCCCTAAGGAAGTGTATATATAAAGCATTGAGGCCACCATAACTTATGATGAATCAACCATCAACCAAAAGAATTCGTATAGAATGATGAAATATATATGTTTTCACATTGTGATTACTAACAAGAATAATGCTAGTATCACAACAAAACCCACAACTTGCCCACATAGCGAGTTGTGAGTGGTAGAGTTGGAGACCCACATGGACCCACTACTCACAACTTGCCACGTGGGCAGGTTGTGGCACAAGTTATGGGTTTCCAAAAAGATTGTGAAAAGGCCAAATAAATTGATATTTATTAATCAGAAAAGTTAAAATAAAACATTAGACATCACATTTGCAGTGGCAAGCCAGGATTATCATCTCATCAATTTGATGACTATTAAATATTTAAACTGTTGACAATATTTATAGAAAACACAAGTTTGTATCAAAATGTTTCATATGCAGGGCACTCTTGGAACACTATCAAACAACAAGAAAAAGAAAATCAAAATGAAGAGAGGGTGGGACCTACAAAAGTCACAAATACTATTACACTTCATCACTTATATGTAAACTTCATTCTTTGTAACATTTAAGTGGCGGAGGGGGATTCAAACCCTAGGATTGTCTCAGTTGATAACATTAGGAAATGACATTTTACCAAAATTTCAACAGTGCAGCATACTGTTTGAACACTAACATGCAGCTGGTACATAGAAACAACTGGTAAAAGATTACGATCTTCTTGAATCACAAAATTTCAGAATTTAACATATTAGTAAGCACAACTGCGACTTAGAACTCAATTGAGAATTTCTTACAGAATCCTTTGCCATTTTCTCTGCAACCCAATTTCTCAGGGCAGAGACTTACGTGTATATCAAGGTCCCCAACATCAAAAGATTTAAACAGCTACAGAAATTCCTACTAAACCCAATAGAAATAACTTAAACAAGACAACAGTTCCCTCACATAACTATAGCAGCCAGGACAATAACACTAAGCAATGAAACCACTAAATTCCCTTATTCAACAGAGGAAAAAAAAAATCTTTAGCTAGTTAAAGTAACAAAAACAGCAGCAAGTGCAGTGATACCAAATCTAATACCAATATCAAAAACCAAATGTGGAAAATTTAAGAGCAGAATAACCAAACACTCACCTTCCTTATGAACAATTCCCCACGCCTTGCCATGCTTACCATCCTGCAACAACCACATAAACCCTTAAACCCATGAGATGCCAAAAAAAAAAAAAAAGAGAGAGAGAGATTAAAATTTGACTTAAACCCTTTGTTTGGCAGTCGAGAAATTGTGGAAAAAGAATATAATTTTTTTTTTAACACTATATATATCTCTTGCTATAAGACTAGTCTTTTCAGTCTAATACAACTATTCAATTTCGATGAACTGAGTTTCGCATTGTTACAAACAACAAATCAGAGACTTTCAATTCCATTTATCACAATTATTTTTCTCAAAATCGAAACAAAACAGAAATGGAAAACATAGAGAGAGACCTTGTAGAGATTGATCTTGGTGATCTGGTAAGAGACGCCAGTCCAGTGAGTCTTGGCCATGTGGTATCCGAGTCCCCAGTTGGGCAAAAACTGAGCCACCTCGAACAGGTTCTTCTTCTTTTTTCGTTTGGGTTTTTTGGAGGCAGAAGAAGAAGATGAAGCAGTAGTAGTAGGGTTATTCGCTGAAGCAGTACTGAAGCTTCTGAGGAAGTTGAAAGAGAGCTTCAAGAGGCTTCGATCGCTTGCAGCTCTGTTTGCCAGAGCTGTCGCCATTTTTGGGTTTCGCTTTGTTCTCTCTCTATCTCAGTATCTGAGCCTAGAGCGACTGCGAAGTGAAAGAGTTTGAGGTTTTACTTTATTTTGGAATAACCTCGTCAGTTTAAGATATTGATAAATTGGCCCCCCCTCTAACTTTGTGTGTTTTCACTCTTTAGGTAAAACCAAGGGGGTTTTTTTTTATATACAGCCAACAGGAGTGAAAGAAAATGAGAAAGGTTTTTAGTTTTATTCATTTTCTTTTTTTTTATAGTGATTTTTTGAGTTAATCAAACATTTTTCAAACAAGACACAAAAAGAGTTTATTTTTCAAGCAAAACAAAGAAATTTTTTTTAATAGGAAAAAACAAAAAAAGGGTTTTTTTATTTATTTTTTAAGTAATGCAACCACAAATTTTTTTACAACATTTTTACAAATTGTTAATATCCTTACCAATAATCACTTCACCACATCAGCAGTTTGTAAAAATTTTATAAATAAAAAGATAAATCAAGCACATTTGGTGTAATTTAGGTACAAATTTTAAAAATAAATATACTTTCCCTTTTATATTGTTGAAAATTTTATTTGGGCATTTGGTAAAAATTTTATAAATAAAAAGATAAATCAAGCACATTTGGTGTAATTTAGGTACAAATTTTAAAAATAAATATACTTTCCCTTTTATATTGTTGAAAATTTTATTTGGGCATTTGGAAGCTCATTTTCTTTCACTCGTTTTTGCATTACAAAACGCACTTCAGCTTCGATGGCTCTCGGTCCTCCCTTCCATGTCCAAAGGCTCTACCAATTTGCAGCAGGTTCACACACACTCTTCGGCACTGAAATCATTACAATGAAATTATGTATGGAGTGCAAATTCCAGAGCGAGCTATCGCATTCTTCCCCCTGAATGTTAAAAGTTTCACATCCTACAAACTAGGGAACAAGGATGAAAGTATGGGATTTAGACAATTCATACCCTCACACAAGCTGGAGGTATGGCATATAATTGAGCACAATAAATCTCAGACGCAAGAACATCGAATTTGATAATAGCAAATTTTACTACTAGAAGTCTAATTAAAAAAGTTATGCTACAAAACCAGATGATATAGCAGAATATAGTTTAATTTGTCTTTCCTTCTTCAGTCAAATACTACATAACCAGCAACTGGAAGTTGAGGTTAAAAAAAGACTTTGCTACTATATAGTATATTAGATAGCAAGTTCCCCAATAACCCATCATCAGGCGTTAATCCCAATCATTCTTGTTCATACTCTTCCTCCTCATCTTCATACTCTCCTTCCTCATCAGCTGTTGCATCTTGATACTGCTGATACTCTGCAACCAGATCATTCATGTTGCTCTCTGCCTCGGTAAACTCCATCTCATCCATGCCTTCCCCAGTATACCAATGCAAGAAAGCCTTCCTCCTAAACATGGCTGTGAATTGCTCACTCACCCTTCGGAACATCTCCTGGATCGATGTTGAATTCCCAATGAAGGTTGAGGCCATCTTGAGACCAGTTGGTGGAATATCACAAACTGTTGATTTCACATTGTTGGGAATCCACTCAACAAAGTAGGAAGAGTTCTTGTTCTGCACATTCAACATCTGTTCATCGACCTCTTTGGTGCTCATCTTACCACGGAACATAGCCGATGCTGTCAGATAACGGCCATGTCGTGGGTCAGCTGCACACATCATGTTCTTTGAATCCCACATTTGTTGAGTGAGCTCAGGAACCGTCAGTGAACGGTACTGCTGAGAGCCTCTAGATGTTAGAGGCGCAAATCCCACCATGAAAAAGTGAAGACGAGGAAATGGAATGAGATTCACAGCAAGTTTCCGAAGATCAGAGTTGAGCTGGCCTGGGAACCTAAGGCAGCAGGTGACTCCAGACATGGTTGCAGATATTAGATGATTCAAATCACCAACTGTGTTAGAACAAAAATAAAAGGAAATCAGTTTCAATAGAAAAACATTGATGAAAAAGTAAAATAATTCAAAGGGACAATTGGATACAATCTATTATTCCTGAAAACAAAATAATTTTTAAACGTGTGAATAGTACTGTAAAGTCTATTTTTAATATTTTTTTCTGAATAAAGTAATTGTGGGTCCTATAAACAGGGTGTAAACAGTATCAAAGCAGTGCATAAACAGTAATATTTGTCTCATGAACAATAACTTTTGCCTCCCTGAAGCGCGTGAAAGCAGAAAAAAAAAAATAATAAAATCATTCAAACCCACACAAAGACTCTAGAAGCAAAAGCATTTTGGTATCTAATTAAAATAATAATAATAATAATAAATCTTTAAAGTTACAAACTCGGTCTTCTTGGTATTTAATTTTTTTAAAAAAATATTTATCTTTAAAGTTACAAACTTTCCCCCCCAAATCATTCAAACTGATTTGGCAAGGGAACTTTTAAAATCACCCAGGACATAGATAACCATTAACTTTGAAATGGAAGGGGAAAAGTGACCGCCAATATTAGATATGTCCATCACTTTTCCCCTTCATTACTAATGACTAATACTGAAATAATTACTCCAACTACTCAACTCATATGAAATTCTTATGACAACAAACCATATTCATGGTCTAGGACCATGTAGTCCTTCCCATTCAAAATCAAATATAATCATTTTGCAGCAACAATAGCACATTCTTAAAAAGCATTAAGCATCACAGATATACTAACAAAACATTAGTACATCAATAGAAGAGAAAAATGACTCTGAGAAACATACAACTGGGAGTAGTGAGTTTGAGTGTTCGGAAGCAAATGTCATAAAGGGCCTCATTGTCAAGAACCATGCACTCATCAGCATTTTCCACCAGTTGATGAACAGACAAAGTGGCATTGTAAGGCTCCACAACCGTATCCGACACCTTAGGAGACGGGAAGACCGAAAAAGTCATCATCATCCGATCCGGGTACTCCTCCCTAATCTTCGAAATCAAAAGCGTACCCATTCCAGATCCAGTTCCACCACCCAATGAGTGACACACCTGAAACCCTAAATCCCAAAAAAAACAAAGACACATATTATTACCCAAAATATATGAAAATTAATAACCCTAATTTGAAACAGACCCATTTCATATTTTATACCTTGTAGGCAGTCACAATTTTCGGCCTCTTTTCGAACAACATCGAGAACCGAATCGATCAACTCGGCACCTTCAGTGTAATGCCCTTTAGCCCAGTTGTTTCCGGCACCGGACTGGCCGAAAACGAAGTTGTCCGGCCTGAAAATCTGGCCGTAAGGACCGGACCTCAAGCTGTCCATGGTCCCGGGCTCCAAGTCCATCAGAACAGCACGAGGCACAAATCGCCCACAACTCGCTTCATTGTAGTACACGTTAACCCTCTCGAGTTGAAGTTCCGAGTCACCGCAGTAGCGACCGGTGGAATCGATGCCGTGCTCGGCGCAAACCACTTCCCAGAACTTGGCACCGATTTGGTTCCCACATTGGCCTCCTTGGATGTGAAGGATTTCTCTCATTTTTGGAAGAGCAGAGAGCGAATTCGAAAATTAGGGTTTGAAAAGTTTTGAACTTTTGGTGAGAGAGAGAGAGAAGGAAAATGTGGGGTAGAGATTGGGGAGAATAGGAAAGAAAGGCTTATATATAAAGAGGGAAAGTGAGACTGAGGGATATAACGGCTCTTTTTTTTTAATAATTTTGAACGAACGGATGTGAGAGAATCAACGGTCAGATGGCTGACACGTCACGGATTTAACGGATTAAAAAAAATACCAAGAAGTAGGAACCCTAACGGTTAATTTCGAAATTGTAGAGATTTTGAAATTCAAAATTGCAGATACAGCTGGATACCACTAACTGCTGATGTAAAAAGTAAATTGCAACGGCGACGTATTAGGAGGATATACGGGGATACAGATTCCTAAGGAAAAGTACATAGAGATTCGAGCAAACAAGTGGGCCACGAAAATCTGATATTTAGGAGGTGTTGGACTAGTGTTTCCAAACAATATTTTTTAGTTTTTAAAAAATATTTCACATATTTTTATATATTTTTTTAAATACATGTATTTTTACAAAAATTTTTAACTAATAATTTTCAGTTTTTAAACATATCTACCAAACCCTTATAATCTGGTAAATTACAAAACTGTGCAATAAACAAATTTGTGTAGTTAACCAAGGAATAGTAAAAAAAAATATATATATATATATATATATACACACACATATATTTTGTTTTGGAGCATGGATTCTTTTGTACCTGTTTGGATAGCAATGAAAGTTGCGTTTGTGGCCACGTTTTGCACTGTAGAGCGTTTTTTTTTTTTTTTTTTTGCCCGCATTTGTTGACTTTTTCACTGTGAACAGTGCATCCGTGCATTGTTCACGAACTCACAAATTTCACTTTTTAGCAACTTTTTCATTAAAAATAGGTCTCACAGTACTATTCACACATTTAAAAATTATTTTGCTGCAGTGTTTTCTGTTTTCAATTTCAGCAAAATAAACTCTATCCAAACGGACCCTTTGTAGACTCGTAGAAGGGTAAAGGCAAACAGAGTTTTTGCACATTTTCATTAATCCATGAACAGAATCTAACTTTGACATATTTTATTTTTATCCTTCTTTTGTACTATCTTAAAAAAAAAAAAAAAAAAAAAAAAAAAAAAAGGTTAACAACATTGCCACCATCGTTACTTTGTTTTCATCACTCGAAAACACATAAATTTTGTTTTCATTTCACTCGTCACTCATTTAGTTAGAGTTTTGAGTGATAAAAATATGGTCAAACACACATCTTAAGCCTAGAACCCATAAAAAATGAGTAATAAGTGATGGAAACTATTGAAACCAAACAGCTTCTTAAACCCCAAATTTTTATTTTGTCAATGTAATACTCAAATTCCTTTTCTTTTTTTTCGATGGGTAATGCTCAAATTTTTTTTTTTTTTTTTTTTTTTTTTTTGGGTAAACTAGAAGATTTCATTAACTAAGAAACATAAACATAGATATTTGAACAAACACACTCATACATAATCCCAGCAACGTCTAGATTAAGCAAAAGGGAGACATCTGATAGGGGAATAGAAAAAATAATAAAATCCTAAGGGAGGAGGGCACCTCTTCTAGTAAGTGCATCAACACACTTGTTGGCTTCCCTAAAACAATGTTGGATTCTAACTCTAGGAATTTTTTTAAGGTATTCTTTGCAGTCAGCCATTATCACCTCAGTACCACTGAAGCTTCCAGCGTCCTTCTACAAAAGATCAACCACAAGTTTCACATCTAGCTCAATCTCCACAACAGCCAGGTTTAGATTAATGCACATCTTGATACCATCTCGCAAGGGCCACAATTCTGCCGCCATGTTGGCTGTGAATCCAACAACTCTAGCATATCCACATACCCAATCCCCATGACAATTTCTTATGATACCCCCCCCCCTCCAACATGACCTGGATTGCCTAAGGAAGATTCATCCGAATTTAACTTAAACCAACTGTCCCCTGGGGGGTTCCACCTAACTTGAATGGTAGTTAAAGCACGCCTCATCTTTTCATTAAGGCTGAGGCAAGCAAACTCCGAAGCTTTGGCCATGGTTTCAGATATGAGAGGTTTATTTTTGGGGGGGGGGGGGGGGGTGTTCATCCTTGAAATTACTCTGTTGCAATGTAACCAGAGGCTCCATACTCCAAAAGGAAATATGATTCCCCAAGAAATACCAGAGTTTGAAGGGTGCTACGATTTGCAGTTTAACCGAAGCCAATTTATCAAGCTAGCATTATAGAAAGGGTTAGATTGAATGGGAGGGGGAAAGGAGTTCCAGAATAATCAAGCCAATGGATAGTCCCGCAAAATGTGGATAATTGATTAGGATGGCCCATTGCATAGAAGGCAAGATGGGACGATGTTCAAACCCCTCGCAGCAAGTATCGATCTAACTGGGATACTATTATGGAGACACTGCCAGAGGAAGCATTTGATCTAAGGAAGGGTGAAAGATTTATAAATCCAGCTAGTCATAAAGGAATAATGTTGAGGAGGATCATTTTCCAAACATGCTAGTTTGTATGCTTCTTTGAGATCAAAATCTCCACTAAGGGATGGGGACCAAGAAATTATATCCACACCAAATGCAGCCATGGGAGTAGGAGTTGCTTTAATTTTCTAAAGCAATGTCATAGGGAAAACAAAGGACAAACCCTCAAAATTCTAGCGATTATTTTAAGCAACATCCCTAAGGAGTAAGCTCTCTTCCCCTCTGAGAAGGGAACTTGTTAGCAAGCTTCTCAGAGACCCTTCGCTTATCCATTTGTCATACTAGAAAGATAAGAAACTATCATTGCTTGCTATCTATTTTCTACCCTTTTTGAATAAAGCGACACCCTTCCTAAGGCCTGTCTAAGTGGGAGACCAGGTTCTTGGCTTTGCTAGAGAATGCCTATTATGACTGGCATACTTATGAGTAAGCACACGAGCCTATAGAGACTCACTTTCTTGATAAAAGTGCCAGTTAAGCTCTGCTAGTAAGGCAATGTTTTTTTCCTTGGCTACTTGGAGACCATGGCCTCCATCCTGCTTAGGTTTTGTGATTTTCTTCCAACTAATTAGGTGGATTTTCTTCTTGTTGTCTGTAGAACCCCATAGAAAATTTTTGCATAGACTGTCTACACATTGGATCACCTTGGAAGGGAGGACAGCACATTGCATAGAATAGTTCAGAATGGCAGAGATGATTGCTTGGGTAAGGACTAATTTGCCAGCAAAAGATAGCAAGTGAGTTTTCCAACCCACTAACTGATTCTAACGTTCAATCACAGCTTCAAAATCTTGGGCACTTGAGGAGTGTTTGATCAGAAAGCCAAGATATTTCCCTAAGGAAGGGGTAGACCGAAACTCCAAGATATTGCAGAGCTCCTCTCTAGTTTCTTGTGGAATATTAGGGGAGAAGAAGACACGAGACTTTCCAGCATTCACCTTTTGACTCGATAAATAGCATAAAGTATCAAATGCATCTCTAATAGCTCTACAGTTCTTTTAGTTAGCCTTGGCAAATAACATAAGGTCATCAACAAATAAAAGATGGGAAAAAGCAATACCACATCTTGAAGCCCTAACCAAATCCCACAGATTGACTTCATATTTCTCTGATATAAGGGCCTCCAAAACTTCCATACATAAGATGAAAATGTAGGGGGAGAAAGGGTCCCCTTGCCTCATACCCCTAGATGGTTGAAAAGAGTCAAGGTCACCCCCATTAAAAAGCACAAATATGGAGGTGGAAGACACACGGCTCATAATTAAAGACGTTATTTACTTCGAGAATTCGAAGAGGAGAAGAGTGTCCTAATGAAACTCTATTCTAGCCGGTCGTAAGCTTTCTCCAAATCTATTTTAATGGCTGCAATCCCATCTTTACCTTTCTCCTTTGACATGGAATGGATTAATTCCTGTATGACAATGGCATTGTCGACTCCCTTTCTCCCAAGAACAAAAGCTATTTGGAGGAAGGAGACAAGGCTGGCCAGAAGAGACCGAATGCGAGCCATAATAATTTTGGTCACTATTTTATAAACTGAATTACAAAGGCCAATAGGGCGATAATTGCTTAGTGTCTCTCGGTTTTACTCATTCTTATGCAACCGCATAAATAGTGTTATCTTTTCTAAGAATAAGTAAATTTAAAACAACCAAATGTTTAAATTTAAGTAGGGAACCTAATATATTATGTCTTAGTTTTATCCTAGAGCGATAATAGAGCAACATCTAATCAACCTTTCTATTTTCATTGATGACCTTTACACTAAAAAAAACATAGTTTTGTTGTAGGCGTTTGCCTTCTTCACAACATTAGAGAAAAATACTCTAGAGAAAATATTTATGGGTCTGTTTGGTAATAATTGTGTGTTTGGTATAAAAAAAAAAAGTCTTTTTCAAGTGATAATTCATTGAGTTATACAATAAAAGTATTTTTGTTTTATTTAAGGAGAGAGAAAACTCTCTCTTACTACGATTGCTTTCTCTTTAGTCTTCACATACTCTCTTCTATTCCTTCTCTCTTTTATTTCCCTTTGTTTCTCTCAAAACCCATAGCTCCTTCTCCCTCCTCCATGGTTTTCGTCTCTCTCGGTGATAAATGGATTTGATAGAAAGCTAATTTTAAACAAATTTGAGAGAAGCAATAATAGATCTGAGTACAAATGAATCTAAAGAATTTAAAAAGAGTTGAGTCGTTGATAAATAGAGGAGTACGAATGAATTTGAAGAATTTAAGAGTAATTGTGAGATAAAGTTCAAATAAAAGAGTTGTTGAGAGAGAGAGAGAGAGAGATGATGAGACTCTTTGTGTGAGATTATATAGAAGAGGAAGGTGTGAAATAGGTGGAAGTGTGAGAGAGGGGAGTTTCAGTTATGTTTGGTCTTGTCAAGTGAGTCTTACAATTTTCAATTTATTTACAACAATGCCTCTCAACACTACTTAAAAACAAAAAACTGATGTGAATGAGTTCTCGAAGTGCACTAACACGCAAATTTGCAAAAGAAATTCAAAATAGTTCACAAAATTCCAATCTACAAAACCCATAAAACAACCCAACACACCCAAATCTAAAAACTTAAGGGAGAGGTTAAAAGATAGAGTGCAAAAGAGAAAAAAGAAGAAGAAGAAGAAGAAGAAGACAACGTGATTGAGAGAAAGAGGAGAAAAAGAAGAAAAAAAGAAAAGAAAAAAGAAATAGAAGAAGAGAGCATGACAGCGTCCAAGAGAAAGAGGAAAAAAAGAAGAAGAAAAGAATAAAGAATCTTAGTGTGCAAAAAAAAAAAAAATGCTGGAGAGAGAGAAAATTCGGTTGTGTATTATCAGATCTGTAGGTCGCAAACTTTTCTAAATATTTACAAAAATGTCATTAAACAATGTTACTTGAAAACAAAAAACTAGTATGGATGAGTTTTTTAAATACAGTATTTAAACACTCTAAGTTAATAATTGCGACTCAATCACTTCTACCAAACACATTTTTTTTTTAACCCCACAATTTTCAGTATTTAAACACTAAGTGGGCATTTGGAAAGCGCGTTTTGCGCTTCCCACAACCTGCGTTTGTGTTTTTTTTTTTTTTTTTTTTTTGGAACCATGATTGTTGACTTTCCTACATGAACAGCATACCCCAGTGGATCCCGTGCATTGTTCACAGAACCCACAAACCTCACTTTTCAGCAACTTTTTTATTAAAAATAAGTCCTACAGTACTATTTACACATTTAAAAATTATTTTGTTATAGTGTTTTCAGTTTTCAGCTGTATCCAAACGAACCCTAAATACTGTTGTTTGGAATCTCTTACCAAATAAGCCCTTAAACATCCTCAATCGAGAATGGTGGCTCACGCTCTCTTAATAAAACATCTTCATCAAACACACTTTATTAATTCAAATCAATAGAAAATTTTAACTTTATAAAAATCCAACTGTATTATACACGTCATTCAAATTCAATATTTTGCTTGAAGACTTAAGTTTAGCGTAATATTTTTATTGTTTTGACAAATATATTACAGAGTCTCCTTAAAAATACATTCTTAATAGAAAAAGGGATTACAAAGTTACATCACAAACAACAGCTTGCATAAATTGACTAGGCAAAGACGCCAACCGACCACATTCATGCACAATTCTTTTACACCTATTATTTTAAACGTGACCTAAACTCTTATCATTTTCTTAATCATATCCTTCTATTTTTGCTAAGATTAACTATATCCAATTATTTGATTTTTATAAAATTGTTTTTAAAATTTGATGAAAGTTCTTTAGGGCATTCCAAAAAGAAGTGCACACCCAAAAGGAAATATTGAGGATTAAGTACATGCTAAATTAATTCTCCCTCTCAATCCACACTCAAACTTTCCACGTTATATTTAGCAAAATAAATAAATAATCCATGTCATAGCTCGCTACAACAAACCCATAGAATAAAAGCAATTTAAACATTAGGATTGTCTTGGTAAAATAGATACACGGTTCCTTCATTTTTCCCAATCAAGGGGTGTTGAGTAAAATTGCAAAATATATAATTTATAAGTGTAAAACTATAGTGTAAGCCAACACGATACACCACCACAACATAGGCAACTACTAGGCATATGCATAAGAAGTTTCCCACCAAAGCCAAGCTTTATACATAAAGCATACGTACTTACGTAGTGTGGAAGTTACAACTAACATCTTCGCAATGCATACAAGGGAGTACCGACATTAGCCAACGCAGGACCTCGTCCCTAGCACTCACTGATAGCCACACACCTTCAAAATAAGTTAGCACCAAATAACAAACTAAACATTCTACATAGGGGTAAGAGACATTTTTTTAATATAACCAATCAAAAATTTATTTTAAAAAACTCTTGTTTTAAATAGAATACCTTCCACACTTGGGTAAATAAGTCTCTTTCTTTTTATGTTGTACAAAGATTTTAGGTTTGCGAGCGTTCTCTAGATTGTATTTTTAGTTTTCCTATATCTATTTTCAAATGTTGCAATTTTTTTTTTTTTTTTTTTTTTTTTGTTTTTGTTTTTGTTTTTCACTTATAATAAGAGAACAAGATTTTTATTTGGACCCTAGATGTTTAGAAGCGCCAAAAGGTGCTAGTTGGGCACTTGGGCTACGAAAACTCTTTGCCCAGCCACCATTATACGAGGATAAGAATTATGAGTGAAGCATTACGAAGCTGCCCAAATTTGAAATTGAAATAGAAATACAATATTTCAGAGGCTGATATTGCTGGAAAACTATTACTAAAATTACTTGAACAATTAATAGCAACAGCACATCCCAATTGACAAGCTTCTGACCAAATTAGATTGTGAATAGCACCCTCGCCAAACTGGTGCAATGACTCACTTTTATTATTATTATTATTATTATTTTAATTTAGAATCCTTATCATAAAATATCAATTAAAATCTGTCACCAAAAGCCATAATATGAAATTTATTAAAATACCAATTTAGTCATCCGACTAGAAGGCAAATTTCAATTTGGCCCCTTGACTATTATTTAAGTCCACTCTGTCCCTCAAATTTCAAATTCAGGTCAATTTCATCCTTAAGTCTCCTCTCCCTTTAAATTCTTAAAAGGATTATCTAAACTGATAAGACATCGACTCTTCATAACCACTTTTATCAACATTAGTGTCAGATAATCTCATAAAATACTTAAAAGAGAGAAGACAAGAAACTTAAAAGATAAAATTAACTTGGTTTTGAATGTTGAGGAATAAAATTGACACAATTAATTGTTTAAGGCCCACAAATTGAACTTTGTCTAATAGTTGAAAAACCAAATTAGTAATTTTAACTATAAAATTTTATGCAATCTGATTTCTTAGGCTAAATTTTAGTTGAATTGCACTTCTATACTTGTTACTAACTTATGGTTTTGACCAGTAAAAACAGGTTTAGAGGCTAGCAAATCCAACCTCTAATACTTTGCTAAAACGCATCTGATGTATTTTCCAACCATAAGAGAGCTACTTTAGATGCTTTCACTTGTACTTTCATTGCTTTCATTTAATAGTTTTTGGAGGTAATGAATGTCCAAAAGCAAGAAGAGCATGAAAGACAAATTTCCTCCTGACATCCACCCAGTCGAAAATTTGAAAAGATCATTGGATCTTAACAATTTTCAATTCCTTAATAGTGAACGAAAAGCAATCCATAATTAAAAAGCTTCTTCTCAGTAATAAGAAATCAAAAGAGTGGAGCATTAACTTGTTTGAGAAAGAAAATTCACTATTCTTATCAAAAGGGATTTCATTCAACCCTAAAGCAAAAATTGACCATAATTATAGTATTTCCTAACCAGCCTAAGCATTTAGGGTCATCATATAGATTTAAGCTATTAAGGCAAAACATCCAATATAATAGGTAATCAATTAACAACATTCTGGCCAAGCAAGAAAAACTACCAAGTATTTCTAACATCTAAACAACAGCAAAACCTTGATTTAAAAAAAAAAAACTGAAGCACTCTGAATTTCAAACAAGTCAATTACCAAGATCATTTAACACACAAATTTTTTGAGAAAACATCAAATTCAATACAATTAAATGAAGCCCTTCCAAATCTACCATCAAACAAATTGAGAGCCAGTACAGTCCAATCCAGTTAATTGTTCCTACTATCTATGTTATCTACAATGTTGTTTTTACCATCAAGGCATTCTCTATCTAGAATAACTATCCACAGGTGACTGGTCACTAAGAACTATGACATCTGTGTGGTAGATAGTGCATGTGCTAAAGCTCATATTGATGCCTTACCTAGGCCTTCTCCCCTAGACATTTCTAGTAATGTCATGACATTTATAGAAATAATTTATGCACAGCCACCTGTGCAAGACAAGTATAGGTTGAGCTTTTGCTGTTTATTAACACCTTAACCATTGATTTTGAAGAGGCCATGGAAAATTATACCATTTGATAATATAACCATGATTAGTGCTCCGTTATCATAAATAATAAATATGAGACAAAAGGAAGAAGTATTTAGTTCCTAGTCAATTTCAAATCTAAGACCACCTGTATGTATACAACTAGCAGTATCACACAAAATGTTCAGGCAATCTTAAAAGGCAGACGAAAAAAGCAAGAACACAGAAAAGTTAATATTTAAGACAGAATTTCTTACCAAAAAAAAAGCCTTCAAAACCACAAACCTGGTAAAAACACGACCAAGCAGGGTTTGAATTCCATAATTGCATCCAACTTCGAAAAGGCCACTCCGTAACTTCAATAAAACCCCAAATTTCATGTGATAAAAAAAATATGACGAAAAAGTTTAGGAAGCATGAAAATTCTCAAAGGATCATAATTGTAATCAACCAATACAAATTAATTGATGGTGATACTATTGCGAATCAACGTATCCAATGGTTTTCGAAACGAGAACAAGTTTCAAGAGGGTTCATGGAGTTGGATTTTCAAATATAAATTACAATAATCAGAATGTGATATTCAACACGAATAAGGTTTGACATGGCATATCAAGGACAAGTAGGAAACCTAAAGGAAGAGGAACAAACGTGGCTACAGAATTATATGAGTACAAATATGAATGGTAATGATCATACTAAATATGCTTTCAACATCCAATGCCGGAGACTTGAAATATCAAGATCAAAACACAAGCAAATCACATGTACGAAGAAAGAAGACATAAAAAATGAAAAAGTTAAAAAAAGAAACCTACAACAAAAACTAATTAAAGTACCAGATAACAATGGCAAGGATAGGTATTAATATTATGGCTCTTACAAGTTTTCCTTGAGTTGATGATGTTATGTAAGGTCAGTTTAGCTTGTTAAAAGTTTACATTGCAGTTGCTCTAATAGACTACAAATGGATCGCCTTTGATTGCGTGCTCTTGTTGCTTCCAATGGAGGCAAAGGCCTTTTTACTAGTGTCCTAATTATGTAATTTATTACTGGTTTTTAAAGAAAAATGATTTGCTACCCTTTTCTTAATGTAAGGACCAAACAGTAGGATTTCAGAATTCAGTGGACTACAAGGCCATTGGCCTTTTGATGTTACCAACCCAAAAAAGAGAAGTAGAGGATGAAAGGCCTATATTATTTCTTTGATTTTCATTTTTTATAAATGTGTTTTGGCATAAAAGAAGAGGGGAGGGGAGATTCAGACTGGTAGCGTCCACTTCATTGGCTTTTTGATAAGTGAGATTTTAGTTTTTTATAAGAAAATTTTGGCCCCAAAAGGGGAAGGGGAGTTTTGAACTAGTGATGTCTGCAGCTATGATTTGAAGCTTACACCCCCACCCCTTCAAGAAGTATCACTGACCCAAAAGGCCTATCCTATTTCTTTAATTTTAATACATATTTTGTTATGATAATTTGGTTTCAGCTCTACAGGAGAGTGAAAGAGAGATTCACACTAGTGATGTCTGCTTCATGAGACCTAGTTCACAGCCAATTGTGCTACCCCTTGGGGTTTTTAGTTTTACTACATCTTGGATCTTTGATTCTAATTCTTGACTGACAACTTAATTGCTATATAGGATTGCATCTAAAATTACAATACTTCTTTCCTGTGCACTACATACTAGATAGAAGTAATATGAAAAAAATGGTTGGCACTTCATAAATACAAGATATTTCACAAATCACAAGTAGACAAAACCTATAAATCAATACACATACAAGTGACAAAGGGTTCCACCTCAAGTAGGACATCAATCTCAACCTTAAAAGTAGAGAAAGCAATGGGTCAAATTCAACGGCTATGTCAAAGGCCTAAAAGTAGCCTCACAGATATATATTACAATGAAAATCCAATTCTGTTTACAAGAATACATTAATTGTAATTTAGCAGAGATCAATCTTCTGCAGACATCATTTTTTTTTATAAGTCAATCTTCTGCGAACAAACATTTTTTTTAATAAATCAATCTTCTGCAAACAAACATATTGCATAAAACACTAACACTGCACCGACTAATCATCTTTGACTGACAGATTGGCAGTTCAAATAGTCACAAAAAGGGGACAAGTGTATCCCAATACTGTAAGTTCTCTCTTCTTCTTTTCTATGAAAAACTGTAAGTTTTCCATCCAAATATAAAGCAAAAAATTGCTGCTTCTTTCATCACCCTATTGAGCACTTCATCTAACAAAAAATCAGCTTACTTGGTCAAAACAAAATGGTGAGTCAAAAACCTTCCTGCCTTCAAGTATATGCTAATCAAATTTTTTTATCACGAATTATTTCAGAAGAAGCTGAGTATTTCAACTTTAACCAACTGTCCAAAATTATCTTAAGTTAACCTTATACCCTCAGTTCCAAAAAGCATTCAAACTAAATCATAATTCATCAGCCAAAAGAAAGTTGTATTCTCGTATACAAGGGTAATATACAAGTCAGCCCTCAAAATCCTGATGTGGGAAATCCTATTTATCACACAAGAACAAAGTACGAAGCTTAAAAAATAAATGTGTTGTCCTAAAGGAGTATATAATGCCCACATGGAATGCTTTCATATTTCCTCTCAAGTATCCTACTGGTTAAAATTCAATCACACAACAAGTGAAATATAGAACTATTTAACAAAGAGTATTAGTGTGTCAACAAGGCAACAGAAAATCCCACAAGAAGTCACCAATTCAAAATCAATACTAAGAAGCAAACATTTGCCACTAAGAAAAATCTGCAGATCTAACACATTCTTACCACATCCATATAAGGTCACCGAGTAAACCTTTCCACTGAACTTTCAGCCATTTTGTCGTCTGCTTCGCCGTAAAAAGACAGGTCGAATTGAAAATCTATTGTAAAAAAGAAATTTCACCAAAAATACAAAAATTAACTTCAAACATAGACCTTGAAGGCTTAACTGAATTCTGATAGTATTATGCATTAGGTCTCATGTAAGAATAAAGATAATTAGCAATGAGACTAAAATTGTACTAATGAAACTAAACTATTGAAGAATGCTGTTTCACTCGACCTAAAGTTAAATCAGATTTGTTCACCAAGCCACCAGCTAAAGAAAATAGGAAGTTATAATAGACTGACAAATAAAAATGTAATCCCTAAATAAAGACATTTACTGCCTCAGCTGTTAAAATCTTGATGTGTAAAACATCCATTGTATGAAGAATAATTTTCATTTCATAGCCAGTTCAAACCCCGTTATCATTATTATCATCTTTCTTTCTTTTATTGTTAGATAAGTCTACAGCAGTTCAAACCTTCATATAGCTTGTAATCTTAATGATTAAGACAACCGCCACTTAAAAGAAACAGCAATACTGTTTTTTTATGGTTTTATATATTGCCTAAAACCATGTTTATTACATAAAAAAATTCTCTAAGTAACCCACCACGTGTTGCTAGCCCCATAAACAAGTAAACACACTGAAGCTCTACCTAGAATAATCAAGCAATAAGTATGATCACCAAACTGTCCTCCACTTCTGCTTCTTCCCCTAGGTCTTTCTCTATTTTCTATTATTACATATTCCAGACTATAATGTCATTCAATCATTCATATCTGCTTATATAAGATTCAGTTAAGTTATAACGCCAGTAACAAGACAGGGAATACGATCATTAGGCTCCCTAAGTTCAAATATTTTCAGAGAGTGCATGCATCTCCTAGCAAAAATCATATTTCCATCGCAATGAAAATGCTATGATAATAGGTCATAACTCATAATCTTAGTAAAGTGTTGCTGATAACTAATCTCAATAATGTGTTGCAATTTGTTCAATCCTTGCTACTGAATTACTAGGAATCAAAAATAAATTTAATAAAATTTTGATATATATACAGGTGGTTCTGCTTTTGAATGAAAAGAAAAGGAGCTGAACAAGGCAGCAATTAGATGCCACAGCTAGATATCAAGTAATGGTATCTAGCAATAATAATAAGTTAAAACATAGTACAAATTGCATAATTATTAGCATTTGAGTATTATGATCATGATACCGACAATGTCAATGGGTAAACCATGTCTTGTAAGTTGTATAGTTGGAAGACCTTTAAACGATAAAAAAGAACCTCAGAACTAGATAATGACTATAAAGCCATCATTGCCAAACAATTTTGAAAGAAAGAAAAAGGAGGGAAAGTCTGTAACAAACTTCAGGATTCTTTCCTCCACTCAATAATTCTTCTCTCCCCTTTTTCCAAGTGGTTAAAATGTATAAAAAGCCAATACAATCTAATTCATAATTCCAGTACTAACTGCATCAAGAGAGTTTTCCTAAACTAATAATCTCATGAGATTCCACCTTTCCACCCTTAAACATAGAATTTGAACATTTAGAAGGTATTCTACAGAACACATGTAAGAGAAGAAGAGAGTTGGTTGGCCAATGACAAGATTACATGGTTAAACAATTTCAAAAGGAAAAAGATGGAAAGCCAACATAATAATAGCTAAGTGTTTATTCTGAATGTCATAAAGAGACAGTAAGAGGAACAAAATTATGGAAATTATTCCAACAAAAGATGTATATCTTCCTCAAAAAGTAAGAGTTCTGCACATATGGATTTCCATCTTCGAAATAGAAGATGGTCCTAATCACTCAGATAGAAGTTGAAGAGTCTATAAACCTGAAAGTTTTGACACCAGAAGCAAATCACCAGCAAAACCAAGCAACCATATCAGACAAGTTTAATTCTAGTGATGAAACCCTGTAAAAGCACCAAGATAAATTCAGGTACAGGATCGGGGTTGAAAGAATACATTAAAAAATGCTACAAACAAAAATTCCATCTCAAGCATTGCAGGTAACATCACATGCACAACGGAATGACAGCAACTAGATAATGCTAGTTTTGACAAAACAAAACTATCCTAGAGCTAAAATAAAGATTTCAGAGTCAAAAACCAACAAACTTAACTGCCACTGCACTTCAGTTCCAAACCATCTCCATAAACAGGGAAGCAACCTGAAATGACAAAACTAACATAAACCTTCCTAAATGTAGAAAAGAGGCATGAAGGGTCAATAGCCTATATCACTAAATGCAACAAGACCAAAGAAAATTGAACCCAAAGTCGGCATTGATCATATTTCTACACACCATAATCACTTAATGATTATTCCCACGGCTCTCAAAACTGGCATTCCTTGACTTGCTTGCATCTTCAAGTGAGGACTTGTCACCAGATGTTCTAAAAATATAAAGTAGAAACAAAAGATGATAGAGAATTAGACTTTTATAGCTTAATTAATAAAAGTTTCAAATAACTAAGCACATAAGCATTTATAAAAATAACCAGGATGACTTACTGTTTCTGTTTCTTTGCATTTTGTTTGATGCTCCGTACCATATCCATAGCCATCTTCTGGTGCTCCCTTGTTTGTGAGTGCAGTTCCAAGCCTTCAACTGTTTCACAATCAACTTTACAGATTCGGCACCATCCCATGCTAGCTGCCTTCCTCTTCCTCAAGTTACCAAAAGACTCCATTTCTCCCTGAAGATATCAATAGGCAAAAAACATCAAAAATTGAAAGACTCCTCAACAAATAACCTACATACACAAACCTATAAAATGCACCCACATCACAGGAGAAACTTCATGCATGTTAAGCTCAAAGCTTGAGTAAGCCTTACATAGTCAACTAAATAGGCTCAAGAAAATGTGAGAACAGTGGCTGCAGAAAACTTTTACTTAACTGTATCAATTCCAGCATCATTCGGAAATCCCTGACGAGGAAAACTGCTCCTAAATCCAGACTCACCAAATCGTGGATGACCTGGTCTGTTGCCTGCACCAAATGGTTCGAAGTTCCCCAGCCCAGCCAGTTCTCCCATCCGTGGATGACCAGGATAATCACCAAAACCAATTGGCTCTCCCAGCCGCAAATGACTGGGCATGTTCTGGGGACCCATATGTTCACCTCTCCGTAAATGGCCATCTAAACCAATCAATTCACCACTCCTTAAATGCTCACTCATTCGCAACTTACCAGGACCCTCAAACTCACCTCTGTGCAAATGACTGGGCAAAATAGGAAACCTGCTTTCATGGAAGGACTTGCCAATTGGATCACCAAATCGACGTGACTCACTGCCATCAAAATCATCTGGGCCTAACTGGCCAGGAAGGCCTCCAAAACCATGTGAGGAGATGCCAGGGTACTCTCTAACTGGACTTCTAGGAGCAAGACCATCCATGTGACGCCGACCATAACCAGCAACTGGTCCAAGAAAATCTGGATGAATATTAGAAGAATCAGGTAAACCAACTGGTCTCTCTCCTCTATCAAAGGGAGGCAAGAATCTTGAACGGGCACCGCCTGCCCCAGGATCCAATTTCAAACCAGTATCATAATTTAGCCCATGGGGTCCCATATCATGGGGCCTTGATGAATAACTCCCAAACTTTGGTAAAGGCTCGGCATCCAAACGAGAAGGCCTAGGGAATTGCTTGAGATCATCTTCAAACTCTCCTTTATCAGTTACATGTCGACCTGCCGGAAAAGAATTGGAACGCTCATCTGGGAAAGGCTTAAACCTATCATCCCGCAACCCGTGTGTGAATGAGGACTCAAGGCCAGGGGGACCATTATTTCTCATCACACCCGAAGGCTGACCAACTGGACCCAGTCCCAAAGACCCGGGAAGATGTGGATCAGGTCGTCTACCATCCATGTAGCCAGGTCTATGATTTATAAACAATTCAGTTTCCATCGGATTAGTAGGCCGCTGCTGGCCCATCAAACCTTCAGGGCCATGGGGTGGTGCTCTAGCCATTCCACCATGTGAATCAATTGCCCCGGGAGGTAGTATACCAAATGGTGGTCCAACAGATTCACCTTGAGACATTCTGGAAGCTGCAGCATGGGTAGGGAGTGCATGCCCTTGACTATGAGGGCCTTGAGGAGCAACAGATTGCGATTCAAAGTTTTGATGGGGAAAACCATGATAACCTGTTCCCCTCCCAAAGGATGCTGCAGAGCCAGGACCTGAGATGCCACCAGGAGGAATTTCAAGACCTTGAGACTGCTTAAACACAGGTGGCTGGAAATGCTCAGGTGCATGCCCAGGTCCCTGAGGCCTAAATTGAGTGGGAGGGTGCCCTGCTGTGTGTGGGTAATGTGGAAGTGCATGAGGGGTTGTTTGTAATAATGGAGCACCAGGCCTTTGTTGAAGAGTAGAAGGCCCAAAATGCCTTCCCTGATCAGCAATTGGACCTGGGTGAGAAGGCTGCATGAAGCCCCCAAGTTGCACCTGACCAGGTGGAGGAAAACCTCTGTATTCATCAACTCCAGGACCATGAGCAACAGATCCTTTTGGGATAACATTCTGAGCAGGACTACGGGAGACAGGAGCTGAAATCGTAGACAAAGTTTGTGAGCCTTCATCAGGCTGCTGAATTCCACTGGTATCCTTCTGCAACTTCCCACTGAGTTTTTCAACATGTTCAGATTCTTGCAATGGGGGTTTTTTCAGTAGATGATCATCCTGACTTTCTCTGTCTTCCGTAGCAGAATTTTCTACATCTTTCTTGATCTCAGTTACAAATTCACCTGATTTACTACTCTTTAAATGCTCCGAAGTACTTTCTGTAACCTCTTCCTTCACCATCCGCATAACAAGTTCTCCATTTTCAAAAGCATTTGATCCAGGTTCAGCATCACCATTATCCTTGGACTCAGTTTCAGATTTCACAGTTTTACCATCACCAGCATCAGCACCAAGACCAGCACCCAAATCATTTGAGTCCTTTTTAACAGCATTCTCAGAAGATGATTCAGCTTTGTGATCACCCACACTTGTTGGTCTTGAAGTCACCCCAGACTGCTGTTCAGTAGACACTTGTACTTGATTGCTGTTCCTGAGTATATTAGTCTGATTTGCTGCTGGTTGGCTTGCACCAGGATGGATTGGCCTAGCCTGAACACCAACAGCATGTTGAGGATATGGGTGAGATTGTACTCCGAGATTTGGCAACACAGGCCTTCCAGCAACATTTTGAGATCCATGTGATAATGGTAAATTCTGCTGCACCTGAGGATAGGCAGTAGTATGTTGTGGATATGAATGGGGCGGGCCCGGGGGGCGTAACTGAGATTGGGTAGGCATCTGCTGCTGTACAAAAGGACCTTGCAGAACGAAAGGCTGCTGCTGCTGCTGCTGCTGCTGCACATATTGATGTGTCATGGGCTGTTGAACTTGCTGCATAACAGGGCGCTGGAGTATTGGGTGTCCAGGTTGTTGAACTGGCTGCTGTTGCGCAAGAGGGATGTTTTGACCTTGACCTGGTGATGGCAACAAACCCACCTGTTGCTGGTTTGGAAGTGTACCATGAGAATGGGTTGGACGCATAGTAGTATGTTGTTGAGGATATTGACTTGGCATTTGACCAGGATGTTGAGTCTGTGGCTGAAACCCACCTTGAGGGTGCATTTGCATTGGATGTTGTTGGGGAACTACTGGGTGCACTTGCTGGTGAGGCTGAGGCTGAGGCTGAGACTGAGGATATGATTGATGGCCAGTCACAGCATGGGCTGATGGAAGCTGCATCTGAGTCACATTAGGATTTAGGTGGGGATGAACAGGTGCTTGTAGCTGAGCTTGTGAATGAGGTTGAGTTTGAGAGGCAGGATGCTGATGGGCCTGTTGCTGGATTTGGAGCTGTGGATGTTGCATTTGATGATGAGGCTGCTGATATTGAGGCATCGGGACATGTTGCTGTGGATGAGGTTGGGTCAGATGGGGCTGAGGCTGAGGAAGTGGGTGGCTCGGGGCTGGTTGAGTCTGCGATTGAATTTGAGAATGTGGCTGCACCGCGGTTAGTGGTTGCTGTTGCAGGTTAACTTGCGCCTGGTTCTGAGGTTGAGGAACTGCTGGAGCTTGAACATGTAATTGAGACTGTCCATGAGGCTGAGATTGCAGTTGGGGTTGAGGCTGGATATGGGGCTGAGGTTGCATATAAGCCTGAGGTTGATGCTGGACAGTCACATGTGGTGTATGAGCTTGCAATTGCTGTTGCTGGTATTGTGGAACTGTCGGCTGTTGATAAGGGTAGTACTGCTGATATTGCTGTTGATAAGGATCATATCCAGGATACTGCTGGTAGTATTGTTGATACTGTTGTTGTTGCTGATACCACTGTTCTGAAGTTGCCACAGCAGACTGAGCTAAAGCTTGTGCTTGAGAATTTGGGTTTGCTTGCTGATTAGGATCCTGTCCAGGTATAGTGGCTGCTGTTGTTTGAGATGTCTGGGCCTGAGGAGTTGTTCCTGCCTGAGTGGCAGCCTGAGTCTGATCAACAGTAGCAGTTCCGCCAGTGGCTGATGTGTCCTGAGCACCCTCTGCTTGAGGCTGCACACCCTGTCATCAGACAACAATAATGAGAATCAATCTACCAAAACAATGCAGCAGAACATATTTTCATTTGTGAAAAGAGAAATGAAAGAAAATTTTTTGGCACTCACAGGACAATTTTGTGCATGTTCCTGTACTTGGCGATGCACAATCTGGATCCCACACCTATTGCATACAACAGGAGAATTGCCAAATGCACATCCAGTACAATGAGATGTGCATTCAGATAAAGGCCCCTGCCATGTGCATCCACTCCTATGATAGAGACAATGAACTGCTATTTTGCCAATGGTTTCAGCAAGCGCTTTATTTGATTCAATAAGCGGCTGCAATGAGCAGTCATCATAAAAAACTATAGGCAGAAAATACATATAATAGGATTATAATAAAGACCATGATAGTGTGAGAAAGAACCTTGGAATCAGCTTCAGTCACCAAGTAGCCATCATAGGGGCAAGCCCGAGTAGTACCCACTACGTATGTCAAACAGGGCTTGCAGTATAAATGAGTGCATTGTGACTGTAATGCTTCATTTGGATAAACAAGTAGACGACAGACGGGGCAGAAGTATTCTCCAGCTAAAGTTTGAATGTTCAATATGCACTCATTATCAAATCCCATGCTGACCTATAAGCCGAGCTTCAACAACCACAGCGCATCAATGCTTTCACCTGTACACGGGTTTTACACAAAAGAAATGAACTAGTGCCCACTACATACTTCCAAGAGTCTAAATTACAAAATATATCGTTGTTAAGTCAAATTCCAATTTTCAGAATTCAACGATTATCCTAAATAAAAACAGAACCATAATGTCGTAGTCTGCGGTATGCTTATGTTATTTAAAACCAAGAGTGTGTTCCACATACAAACATCACACAAAACTTCATAAACACCGGAAAAAAGGAATCGAATATTTACGCCCAAGTATCAAGTCAACACAAAACATTATCAGACAGACATTGAAGAAAAGAGCAACAAAAACCAATCACAAAGACATCTTTTTTAACTGTGCAATGTGAATAAATAGGCAGCAAAAACCAAAAACGCAGGAAATAAATCATGGATAACGCATAGAAGAGAAAACCCTAATCATCTGCCAAAAAGGTCCAGTAACTGTAAGTCCCAAAATTTTCTTTCAATCTTTTTCTTTTCATTTCTTTTCTTTTCCCTCGATTTCTCAGCAACCAAACGATATCAAGAAACAGAAACAATGCTAGACTGTAAATATAAATCTCATACCTGAAATAATCTGAAACAGCGAAAATATTCGATTCAATACCCTAAACCCTAACCCTGCTATACCTGTAGATGAAAAAGAAAAATAAAAATAAAAATTTAGGGTTTTAAAGATCGAATTAATTTATATATATTAAGAACAATAGGTAAGTGATAAAGATGTATGACCGATGAATAGGATATCTAAGATTGCTAAGGTTCGTAGAGATTGTTGGGAGGTTTTGTGTTTATAAAGCACAACTGAGACAGAGAAGACACTCACACACAACACGCAGAGACAAGAGACAGAAGTGTTGAGATTGTGGCAAAGCGCGATGCTGTATAGAGTGATGGTGCCAACTAAACTGTGCTTATATTCATTTCTTGCTAACGTGAGATAACGGCGTTACAAGACAACTGAGTACTAACTACGGACGTTATTTTTAGATTTCTTTTTCTTTTTCTTTTTCCATATTTTTCAATGGGAGTTTTTTTTTTTTTAAATAAATTTACCTACTAAACGTTTTTAGTTCATGAACATTCATATAAATACTATTGATTATTATGAAAAAGATTGGGGTTGAGGAGTGGGTAATCATGCAAAGATTTGTATTTAACATGATAGTAGGTATCCTATACCAATTACACACAAAGTTGTTTTCTCGTGCAAAATACTTTCGAACAAAACATGTTAGTAAATAAGTCAATTGATGACAATTTTAACCATTGATTGGGATTTAGGGGGAGGCCTCATTGACCTAGGTTTTTTTTTTTTTTTTTACCTCATGTGGTTGTAATCATTAATGGCGTTCCCTTATGTATTTTGTGATTGCGGCATTTTAATTTGGCACAGTACCAAAACGAGACAATACTCATTTAATAATGTATATTTTATAATGTGATCCTAGTTTCATGATGATTCTCGTGGTCGATTGTCCAATATGGATAAAAATCAACAACTTTGGAAAATATTTTGGGATGTGAAGATTGCCAAACAAGTTTATGTATTCATGTGGAATATGTGGCAAGACATTCTTCCTACAAAATGTAATTTGTTTTAACAAAAAATATTTTATCAAGATTTTCTTATAAATGCAACAAGAGATAGTTGTTGACTATTACCATGTATGTTGAGCTTGCACCTATGCCTCAAAGAATTGGCATGCTAGTTTTCTACAATAAGTTGTTATTTTTCTCAAAAAAATGGGAAAAAAGTGGTTGCTATGTGTTTAGGAGTGGAGCTTACATATGCTACACGTATACTACAAATGGAACAAAGGAGACATTATGCACAATTGCTTGGGGAAGTGCATAGAAGTGGATGGGATTGTATGTGAATAGACTTAATTTGAGGTAGTCGGTAGTCACCATTTATAGATAAATATTAAGATATAAAAGGAAATGAGCTAAGTAAGGAGTCAGTTTATTCTTCAAGATATATCAAATAATGGCTACAAGCACTATTTATTTATAAAACTTGAGCTCTCTTCCTATAGGCCACACATGGCTCAACCCTATTGGATTAGTGATTAAGCACGTACTCTCACCAATTAATCCACGTGGTCAATGTGTCACGTATGCCAAGAGTTCTAACTAATTCTATCAAAATCCCAACATGGGTAACTAACTACTAATTGAAGGGATGAAACTACAATAATTATTAGGATATTAAGATATTACAACAAATTAAGATCCGTACTAGTTGTGGGTTGTCATAATGCCATACTAGGTATGGAAATATTATCTTATGCATTGCTTTGCCCAAAAGGCAATGGGCTATGCTTTACAATTTATTAATATGCATTACTATATAAACTCGAAAAATTATTAGGTACTTCCGGAGTGCCATAAATGCGTACTCCCTCCTCTCACATGAATGGTGGGTCCCACTAATTAAATTCATGGTAGGAAGGTAGTACGCATTTATGGTCCTCTGGGAGTACACAATAATTTCCCTATAAACCCTCCTTCTAATCTCGACGCACATCAATTACGTCTGTTGGCTGGTGAATTTTGGTGGTGCTTCATTTAATGGAAATTAATCTAATGGTTTTAGACTATTGATATGATTTTTGTGGTTGAGTTATTGCTATTTTAAGTGAAAAAAAAATCCATATGAGTGGAGAAAGTATCTCCTATAACAGTTTTTCCAAGCCATTCACCCACACAACCTAATTAGCAAATAACAAGCGAGAAATTTGTGCGCCCAATTATGAAAATTTTGTATAAAATTGAATCACGAGTCATTCATTCATTGGCTTATTGCATAAGTGACTTTGTATATATTTTCTTGTATGGATGGCAATAGAGACTTGGTGAAGGAAATGACAACTAAAAGACTAGTAACTTTTGATATTGAACTTGACCTTTCTATTAAACTAGCTTGTAACCCTATGCATATGCATGGATACACTTAAAAATATTTAATAAGATGCATAATATAATTATTATATATATAATTCAAATACTATTGATAGTCATTCTTATATTTTGTTAACTCTTTAAAAAATTTTGTAAGGATATTATTGGTATAAAATGTAAATTGTCCATTTTATTATTATTATTATTATTTTGAAGCACTTTTTTTTTTTTTTTTTACAATTCATTTATTCTAGACTTTTTGGTTTTGTACTTAATAACTCACTTGGATGAATATTTATGATATGGTCTCATATTTGATTTTAAAATTAAGAAATAAAACCCTTTAAGAATAAATAATTTATGACACATGACGCAAAATTGGAACTCTAATTTGGAATTCTAATTTGAGTTTCTCTCAGTTTCACCTATTATTATATATATAGATATATAGATGTGTGGAGAGTGATCCTTCATCTTAACTCTAAGACTTTTTGGTTTTGTACTTAATAACTCACTTGGATGACTATTTATGATATGGTCTCATATTTGATTTTAAAATTAAGAAATAAAACCCTTTAAGAATAAATAATTTATGACACATGACGCAAAATTGGAACTCTAATTTGGAATTCTAATTTGAGTTTCTCTCAGTTTCACCTATTATTATATATATAGATATATAGATGTGTGGAGAGTGATCCTTCATCTTAACTCTAAGTGCTTCAATTCTCATAATCTTGCTTATATCCTCTATTGACCACATTTTGAACAATATTCGAAGTAAGGCATAGTCATACCACCGGATTTTGTTTGTAAATATTATTTACAAACAAAAATATTGTTAGTCATTTTATACAAATATATATATATATATATATTGTATATGATTTTTTTTTTTTTTTTTTTTTTGTGTGGAGTATATTGTTCATTTATTTCAACTTTCTTATCCTTTGTGTACATTTTTTAAAGTATCACTTTTTTCCATGCATATCATTTTGAAATCCTAACTTACTCTTATCTTGTCAAAGTAAATTATACAAAGTGGACACTCACTCGATTTTATTACCTTATTGAGTCCTTATTTTAAACCACACACACACACATATATATATATATATATGAGAGATTAAATTCTATAAAGGTGTAGTGTAAAACTCATGTTTTACTCCTTCAATCCCAACATGCCACGTCATCTTATCATATATTTAAAAATAAACACAATCACACTCAATCAATTCTAATACCCATATATAAATCCAACAAAATTGAGAATTTATTAAGATGTTATTAAGTCTGGTAGAATGTATTGAATTTTAAGTAAAATGCTGACATGACAATCACTTATTAAATGGTGTAAAACATGGGTTTTACACCCCATCCTTAGAGCATTCTCATCAAGGTTTGTAAAATTTTTAGCATATACCACCTTAAATCCTAAAATTTTAACTTTTAACAACTCATTTTACAACATACCCAACATCAAACATTCTATATTTTTTAACATTTCATTTAAATATTTTTTTTATTATTTCTTTATTCTTCCTCTCTGTCACTCTTCCTCTCTCTTCCTTTCTGTCACTCTCAACCCACCCCATCCACCACCACCGGTAAAAAACACCAACTCAGCAAACCCATATCCATCCCAGCCACCACCACTGAAAAAAAAAAAAAAAAAAACACTTGCAGATGCAGAAAAACCCACGGAGACCCATAGATTCACCACAAAACCCAGAAAAACAACAGCATCCACCACCAGAGATTCGAAGGCAACACCACAAAACCCAAAATCGGACCAAATCTCAGCCACCATTGGAGATTCCAGAGAAGAAATCAAACCGAATCTCAGCCACAATCCACCAAATCATCCATCAATCCATCGGTGAGAAGAAGGAGAGAGAACCAGTGAGAAGAGAGGAAAAAAAAACACACACACACACACAACCATGCCTATCGACCCTTAACGCCGATGCCCACGCCAGCCAAATTCTTAACCCACACAACCACTGCCGAATCAATCATCAAATCATAAACTAAAAAAAAAAATAAAAAAAAAAAAAAAAAAAAAAAAAACCACTGCGATAGAGATTGGCTTTCCTTGATGCTCCGGCCTGGGTTTCGTCGGAGAGGGAGGGAGAACGCCTTCGGGTTTTTTTTCGCTTCTCCGGAGCTGAGACTGCGGAGGAGCGAATGATGAGTAGAGGATGAGGGAGAGAGAGAGCAGAGAAGTGGATGGAGAGCAAGAATGAGAGACGGTAGAGCAAAAATAAAGCGGATGGAGAGCAAAAATAAGAAGAAATGAAAGCGGGCCCCACGCAATAAAATAATAATAAAGTTTTTACAATTGGTGAACAGTGCGGTCTCAAATTTGAGACCACACTGTTCACCAATGCAAAAAATTATGGCATTTACCATGTTTGATGTAAGTGGCTTTTTTGAGTTTGGGGTGTCAAATGCCAAATATTTGGCATTTGACATCCTTAATGAGAATGCTCTTATAGAATTTAATCTCATATATGTGTGTGTATTTTGCAAGAAGTAATATTATTAAGATTTATTATGTAGCTAGCAAAATCGTGTATGTTACATGTACAGTACACGTATATCTGTAAATTTATAATAAATAAATAAATTTAAAAAAAAAAAAAAAAAAAAAAACTACTGACATCTCTCATTTCCTTTTCAATTGTACGAATGTATACGTTTTTTTTTTTTTTTTTTTTTCAAATGAGAAATAATATTTGCATTCGGTTTATAGTGAGCATTGCATAACGTTTAACTGATGAAAAACAACAGATAATAAGCCACATAGTCACATATAATAAACCTACATGAGTTATATAACTCTACTTTATTATTCCTTGAAATTGGGAATTGATAGATATCGGTCGATTTGTGCCTCCCACTTTTAAATGTTTCTACACTTGTACCTCTACTCTTTATCTTTTACTTATAATTATCTATTAATAGTTATATTGTATATGATTTCCCCTCTTTTGAATTAAATCTTGTATTCCATTGAATATTTAATATACAATACATGCTTGTAAGTTAATACCTAGTTAGAGTTGTGACAAAAATTCAAAACTGTTATATCATGGATAGCCACAACAAACAAGATTAAAAAAAAAAAAAATTAGACAACTTTATTTGCCTTTTAAAAAAAAAAAAATTTAGAATCAGATTAAAAAGTTTTCATTAAAAGAAAACTAGCAATTACACAGTATCATTTTGGATTACAACAGACATACAAGGAGGAATCTCTTCAAGCCAAACCATCTCTATATCAAAATGAATAGCATTGTGGGCCAATGTTTGAGCAACTTGGTTTGCCTCCCTCTTTGTGTGATGGAATTCACAGCTTCTCAAGGCCATTGACAAACTTCAAGTCATCTATGACGTGTCCAATATGAGAAGTAGTTTCAGTAGTATCTTGGATAGGTTTAACCACCGAAAATGAGTCACTCTCAATTATAACACAATTGAAGCTAGTCTTAGGCTATGTTTGTTTTGAGTGTAATTGTAAATTGGAAAATGTTTTACACCATTAATGGTGTTTGGCACCTCAGGAAATTAAAGTCAAACTGAAAATACATTAGTTTGACTGTAAATACCCTACTCACACCTGGGAAATATTTTACACAATAATATTACCTTCAAACCATTTCCACTCCTCTGAAAATTCATCTCCTCACTCACTTTCATCACCATGCCAAGCCCAAGCCGAAGGACAGAGAAAGCTACCACCGATGAAGCACAAATCCAGTCCTCAACCCACAGGCCCATCGTCAGGCATGCCTGTAAGCCCCTTTGCCAGTGAAGATAGTTTCTCATCTACTCCACCTTTGTCCTCTTTCTTTCACTCACTAGACACATCCCTCTTCCTCCCCCAACAGGGATGGACGCAGGATTTCAAGCTAGGGGGGGCCGGAGATAAGCGAAAAAAAAAAAAAAAAAAAAAAAATTCAAACGCACATCCATACAGTCACTGGCGGAGCCAGGAAATTTTCTTAGGAGGAGCAAGTTAATTATGCCTATATTGTGTTAATCGGTTAAGCCTACATTGGCTTAAAATGCAAAACACTCAAGTTAATTTGGCCTAAATTATTGCCAAAATTAAATTACTTTATTTCACAAACTAACTTTTAGTAAACTTGTGCTTACATTTTTTTCACTGTACTAAATTATTTGTGCTTAGGTTAATGGGTTTGAACTTACCTTTTTACATTTTGGAGCTTTTCTAAGAAGTTACATCTAATGTTTCAGCATTTAGGATAAAAAATTGATTAATAGGTATGAAATTTTGAAGATTTATACAATAATTTTTGTTAAAAAAAAAAATGTGAACAATGAGGTGCAAATTACTATTTAAGTGCAATTAGATCAAATCAAACAATTAAAAAATTATTTGTCCTCCTACTATTATCAGATATAAATAGATGATCTAATATTCTAATATAAACCACATTATTATATATTATATTATTATTATTATTATAAATAGATTTATACAATTTTTTTTTTAAGGTTTTCATGGGCTTTTGAAAACTCTTGGGCTGGCTGGCTGGGGGGCCTGAGCTAAAAACCAAGGGGGGCCCAAGCTAAAAACCAAGGAGCCCAAACCTGTTTTTTTAAAATTTTACATACTAAAATTTTTTTTTTTTGGACCTAGGGGGGGGGCCCGGGCCCCCTTTGCCCTGCACCTGGGTCCGTCCCTGTCCCCCAATTTCATTCAGCTTCGATTTGAGCTCATCTTTTCACTCGCTATCTCATGCTCAAGTTGATGATCATGAAGATGAGGGTGAGCATGATCACGTCACCTTAACCCATCCCCCACCCACGTCGTTGCAGCCCTAAATGGTTTTTATTATTATTGTAAAATAACATTTGTTCTTGGGTTTTGGAGGATTGATGGTTGGGCTGATTCGTGGGTTTCAATGGTGGTGGGTTGGGGGTGAGTTTTCAAGTGTTGATGGTGGCCAGTTGGTGGTGGTGGATCACTGGCTAGGGTGGTTTCTGGGTTTCAATGGTCGTGGCTTGTGGGTTTTGGTAAAGGGGTTTTGATATTGGTTTTGAGATTAATGGGTTTTGATTTGATTATGATTTTTCAGATTAATTGGTTATGTGGCGGTTGATGGTGGTTGCTGGAGGTTGGGTTTTCTGAAAATAAGTTTTTACGTGTAGTACCAAACACTGCAAATACTTTTTTGACAAATTTTCCAAAACACAAACAAACAACTAAAAATATTTTTCTTTTCGTAACACTCAAAAAACATTTTACATATTGCCAAACACAACCTTAATTGCAAACCTGATAGTTCGCTAGATAGCCAATGCCTCAATGACCTATGCATCTTGCACACCCTCCACATTCACAAACAAAATAGCCAGCACCTATCCTTGACTGTTACGCACCACCACTCCTATGCCTGCTTTATTAGTCTCTATGAAAATAACTCCATCAACATTAGCTTTGAACTAGCCTTGGGGAGGTGGTTCCCATTTTAATTTTTCCTTTGGTCTAGCAGCATTTATTCCTTCCTTCGTAGATTAAAATTCAAGTTGGAATTTTACTTATTTAATTAATATATTTGTTTGTCAATAATTTATTTAATTATAATATGAATATATTTAACGTAAATAAATAACAATCATATGAAATTAATTTATATGTGATTATAATATACTATAACAAAAAGTTAATTATATTATGCTATTTGCAAATGAATTCGTATTTTTAATAGTAAAAGTTTAAAAATTAAATGTAACACATATTTTCTGTTCTTTTTATGTTTTCTTATTTTATGTCGTAATTTTAAAACATACTTTTCTTGAAAATGTTGAAGTAGACGTAGGTAGCGAAATCTCTATGAACAGTTGAAATACATTTGGATGTTCATTTATCTGTAGGGAATGTGTTAGGTGCCCTACAACATCTGTTTTAAATTTGCAACAATTACTATACATTATTTATACCATAATTTTTATAATTCATATTACAATTGTTGATTGAATAATAAATTAAATAAGCATGATAAAATATTGATAGGATTAGCTGCTCAACAAGCAACAACACAATGTTCCTATCATGTTGTTATTTGGATTGTGCAAGGGTCTTGTATGTGGCCAGGTGTTTGCATATGTATAAAGCTTATGGTTTGATTAGAGTGAAACAAATATCCATGCTTGAAGTGAATGGTCTATTATTGGACTTGCTCGAATCTTGAAGAGTTAGACAATCTAATTTCAAGCTGTGCACTCTTGATTGGAATTCTAGGAGCTATTTTTAGGGGTTTGAGATGTGTCCTAGGGCCTTGGAGGGTATTTTGATAATTTTATGGCGATTTGGTGAAGTTGAGAGGTATTTGGGTAAAATTGGCAAAGTTGTGTAGACGTAAAGGTAATTTGGAAAAGATTAAGGGTATTTTGGTAGTCTTGAGAAAGTGGAGGGTACTTGTATAATTATTTGAATTAGTAGGGCAGATAAGTAATTGTTGGAGGCTGGACGGATGTTAATGTAAATTTGGATAATGGAGGTTGGGTTGGGCCTGAGTGTAGGCTTGGGTTAAATTGAATGGGCTTTTAGCTTGTTAATTTGGGTTTATTGAAGTGGACTTTGGGCTTGTGGGTTAAAAGGAATGAAATGAAATATCTCTCTCACACACACAAACTAGGCTTGATCCCCGGGGCTCGAAACCCCATTGAAACAGGCCGGACATGGTGATGGAGTAAACTAGAGCAGCAATTGATACTTTGCTTGCGTATCCAAATGTGTTTTGTGAATCAGTTGGCAACCTATAGAATTAAGAATTAAGATAAGACTTTGTTTTTTATTCTTTGAAGGTTATATAAAGTGTTCTTAAAGACTCAAAGAAATAAAGACTAAGAAATTAGCCACGGGCGGGCTGTACTTATGCTTCACCTTAACAAGTAAACAGCTACAATAAGTGATACTAGTAGCTTGCATAGGCGAAAATAGCCAAATAACATCTATTTGCAAACTATGTTACAATTTACTACTATTTCGGAAATATGTAAGGATCTACCACTTTTTAAGTACTTGAGTTTGGTAAAAACGAGTTTTTCATGGTACTCGAGTTCATGAAACTCGAGTATAGTAAAAAAAAATTTACTAAAAAATTTTTAAAATTTTTCGAAGTATATTTTTTCAAAGAACTCGAGTTTTTGAAACTCGAGTTTCACGGCAAACTCAAGTTTCAAAAAAGTGTTAAATCCCTATATATTTTCAGAACAGTGTAAATTGCTAATTTTTTTGCTGGTGGTAGTGAGCCATTTTCACCAGCTTGCATATATAAACAATCCTGTTTTTATGGCTATCACTCTTCCTATCTCAGAGAGAGAGAGAGAGAGAGAGAGAGAGAGAGAGAGAGAGAGAGTTACATATTTCATTGCATCGAAGCTTCTTATGAAATGACAAACACACAGAATAATTGCTTTGTTAAAAATGTAGCAGCATGTCGACACTAGAACGGAAAAGAAGTTAATAAAGTCATCGGATAGAACACAAATTCCTTCGTTAACTGAAAGTGGCTTTGATACAAGACACTATATTTGTTGATTATTATTATGTAATGTCACAAGTAAATGGAAAAAATGGGCATGATATATGCAAGTATATATGTTTTTCTTGGTTGCTTTTCTGGGAGGGCAAGATGAGCCATTACTACTAGTAGGTACGTATACTGATCTTGATGCAACCAAATTTGATCTCAAATCCAAAATGGTTGAGGCCCCACTACACTTTCGATGATATTTCGTGCTGGGTATCCATTTTTTTGGAATTGCATGGGTTGCCATTTCTTTAGTTTAGACGTTTCTGCTATTCTGTTGGGTAAGCATCAAACATGCGAGCGAAAGAAAATAATTTGCGTTACACCTAGAGGCATAGGAAATTCATGTTGTAAATCTTGTTACCAACACGTTGCTTGTTATGTTATATAATGTTTTGTATTTGAGAATATATAATATAGCACACGCGGCAGAGAATTTTTTTTTTTAATAATTATTATTCAATAAGTCATTTGTAAATGAAACGTGGAAAAATAATTCACAAACGGTGAACCCGATAGAGCAAAGCTTAATTAACAGTTATGAATTATTTAAGACTTATCAAAATATTAAAATTAAACAAAAAAACAAACAAACAAGTGCATGATAAGATTAAGGGTCATGTTCACGAATAATCTTAAGACATTAGTTAACAATTTATTTTAGAAAAGTTTTAACATCACTTTTATGGGAAATGACAAAAATTGTGCTGTGTATCCAAGAGTTAGGCCATTTTGAATATACATCACTGTAAATTTTTTTAAAAGACCTTCTCCCCCCTCTCCCCGTGTATGTGTGTTAAAAATACTTAGTATTCTAAAAAAAAAAAACACTGAGTTAATCTCACATTAAAAAATAAGTGTGAGTTAAAGAGGTTTAAAGTCTGTGCTGTGTATCCAAGAGTTAGACCATTTTGAATATACATCACTGTAAGTTTTTTTAAAAGATCTCCTCCCCCTCTCCCCGTATGTGTGTGTTAAAAATACTTAGTATTCTCAAAAGAAAAAACATTGAATTAATCCCACATTGGAAAATAAGTGTAAGTTAAAGAGGTTTAAAGTCTGTACTGTGTATTAAAGAATTAGACCCTTTTGGACATACATCACTGTAAGTTTCTTTAAAAGACCTTCTCCCCCTCTCCCTGTGTGTGTGTGTTAAAAATACTTAGTATTCTTTAAAAAAAAAAAAAAACTGTCAAAACATTAATTACTTTCTTTCTTTTCCTATAATTTTTTTTAAATGGATTATTAATAAATATCTAAGGACATTCATTAGCATTTCCTTAAGATTAATTCTGATTTGTCATTAATTTAGTGTTTTTATTCTTTTCCCCAAAACCTAATGAATTGGATAAGTAAGCTGTCTTGAGTTCTAACTTGTTATAGACTTATAGCATTTACTTCCTCCAAACTTTGATTTGGGAGGGATTTAACATGGGAAATGTTAACCAACGCATTTAGAAAATTGGTTTAACTACTATTTTTAGAAACATTTTACTAGAAAAATGATAAAATAATAAATATTGTTGGCGGTTTTTTTATACTTCCCATGAAAATGATGTTAAACTTTTCTATTATGATTTATTAATTATTACTCTAATGACATCCGTTAACATAACTCATTTAATATTGATCCATATCTCCCACCAATTTGCAAAATAGGCATGCAATGCAATTAGAAATGAACAGAGTAGAGGATTAGATTGTTTTAGCTTTTAAAGATAGAGAAATGCTAATGAATGTCCTTAGAGTATTGGTTAATTATTCCTTTAAATAAAATTTGTATGGAAAAAAAAATTAATATTTTGATAGCTTTTTTTATTTCTTATAAAAATGATGTCAAAACTTTCTTAAAATTTGATTATTAATCAATATCCTAAAGACATTCGCTAGTATGATCCTTAAAGATAATAATGGTTTGGTTGCACCGATCTTATAAAGTTTTTTCTTTTAAAAAAAAAAAAACAGATATTTTGATTTGATTCATCTCTTGTCCAATAAATGATATTTTGGGGTTCATTTAATTTCACGTCACAAGGACAAAAAATGTGTAATTATGAGCAAGGGGAGGAGATAAGGAGTAAAAAAAATCTAGAACCTGATCCTTTCCCGTTAATGTGCATGTGTGTACAGCAAATCCCAAGTTTTTTTCACCTTTTTTTTTTTTTTTTGGTTGATGATAAAATGTTATTTTTTTACCTTAAATTTTTATGATAGGATTAGATTTTATATATATTTTAAAAAAAATTTAGTTTAAAATTATCTTCCTCCAATCCATTATATAATGATTGAAAATACCATTTAACAAATATAATTTTGATCACATAATTTTGTTTTTTAACGGTTATTATTATTATTATTTTTTATATAAGATAAAATTCTACTTTAACCTAATCTAAGTGTATATGTGTGTAAAGCTCCCTCCTAGAGACTTGAATCTTGACCCTTGCCTCCCACACCTCACAAGCACTTATACTTGTGAAGTGACCATCGCACCAAGGGTGTGCGGTGGTTAACGGTCATATTGTTAGTTTTAATAATACCTATAAATAGTTCTATTAATTATTAGATAATTTATTACTGCACTTTTTTGGTACGATGATCACTTTACAAATATAAGTACTTGTGGGATATAGAGGGTAAGAGTCGGGGTTCAAGTCTCTAGGAGGAAACTTCACACACATATACTGATATATACTTAGATTAAGTTAGAGTAGAATTTCTATCTTGTATTAAAAAAAAAAATTTATTAGATAATTTTATATATACTACTAATAAATTAATTAATGAGGTAGACATCAAACGTTTCTTTTACAATATAGTTAAGTTTGCTAAAACAGTAAAACCATCGAGATTGAAAAGAAAAAGACAATCAATCCATTTTGGGCACGAGACTATTTATTGACAATCCCAAAGGCAAAAAAGAAAAAAGAAAAAGAAGACAAAACTCATAAATTCACCAACGATTGCACAGAACATCCATACACCCAAGGGACCGACATACATCCTTCATTTTAAAACCAACGTTAAAAATATCAGTGAAACTACCATTCCAACTTTCAAGGTTCAAGCCCATGTCACCAGCATTGAAATTGAAACCTTCCCCCATAACCAAACCATTCCAAATTCTTCACTTTGACTCCACTGCAAACCTTAGGCGCGTGTACTCTCTCAGACCCATACTCTTGCTCTCTCTCTCTTTGCTCTATGAATTTCTGTCAAACACTCGATCAAATTAAGTAGCAGAGAACTGCTTTGAAACGATAGTGATCGCGTTCATTGAATCGCAACCTGTACTGTGCTAAGGTATGGAATCTCCTCTCCACTCAAAATTTGTGGGTTTTCATATTCAGATTATTTCATTTCTAGGGTTTTGTCTATATTTTTTTAAGTATTTTTTTGTTAGGTAGAGACGTACTGAAATAATAGTCATAGCCAGGGCTGTTAAAAGACGAGACTGTTACTCAAGTGGTGCATAATTTGTTGTACTGAAATATATTTAGCTATTAGAATTGATCAAGATTGCTTTAATTTCTTTCTTTTTATTTGGATATTAAGAAAGAATTATAGGTTGCGAGTTCGAGTAAGGGAATAATGTCTCAAAAAATATTAGGTAAGACGGTCTATCAATCACTATTTTCAGACTCTGCAAAAGTGTGTACGACTTACTTATTTTAAATAGTTAACTTAGGATATTTGTCTTATTTAATATATATTTGATAATAGATGAACAGTTAAGACTAGGTAAGTATGTCACACTAAGAAGCACCGGTACGTTTTTGGGTATGGCTACGGTACAATACGAGATACTGCGATACAACAATTCATGAAAAACTAGGAAATGGTGGAGATACTTATATTAATTAATTATTAAATGTTTTTTTTTATTTTTTATATATTGTTAAGTATTTATTTTTCATTGATTGTTAAGCATTTATAAATTTAAGAGCAATAATGAATAATAAAGTGGATCCATGTTTAGAATGCAAACTAGGATCCAAAAAAGTAAAAGAAAAGATAGCTAGATAAGTGCTCAACATTGAAACCAATATATAAAAAATATAAATAAAAGTCCTCACAAATCTTTCATTATCGGAGGTTTGGGTTACGACCGAATTCAGGCTGTATCAAGAGGGTATCCTAGATGAATCGGCACTTTTCTGAGAAAAAAAGAAAAGAGGAACGGCTGAGACATGCAAGCATAGGTATCCAGTAAGGGTACGTATCTAATACTTGTACTTGAACAAATATGGAGTATCTGTGCTTCCTAGATGATACATACAAAAGAAAAATGTGAAGTGTAGAATGACCCTCGGATGAATGCTTCTTTGACTTGAATTTATTTGTTTCCCTAACAAGTGGTATTTGAATTTTATAACACGGTATATGTTATTGTTTATTTTGTTGTCTTCAAATAAATTGTAGATGGTTGAAATGTTGTGAAAAGGGGTTTTAACTTAAGAAGTTGATCAAACAACGAAATAGAGTGTGCATTGTTGTGTGGTGTACCTAACTTTTGAGAGAGAGAGATTTTATGGATCGCATGTTAGACTATCTGTTAGAAAAACTCATTTGCAAGTTGTATGCTTCATTTTTCATATTTTCAGCTCCTATATGCTGTTATCCACTATGCTTGTCTGACACATTATATGTACTTGATGAAGGAAAATGAGAAGAATCGATTGAGCTTTGATTTACCTACGTGGTTGAGTGCAATGGGGTTTATGTTTAATTCGAGTGTTTGGAGGCCATGTGCAGCTATTTGGTTATGGATTGCTTTGGTACTCCTGCTACAGAATGGTAGAGGAGTAGTCTCAGATTCCAAATATTTGATTGGACTTGGAAGTTATGACATCACAGGACCTGCTGCTGATGTTAATATGATGGGCTATGCTAATACAGAACAGATCGCATCTGGGGTTCACTTCAGGCTCCGAGCTCGCACATTTATTGTTGCAGAGCCACAAGGGAACCGGGTAGTATTTGTAAATCTAGATGCTTGCATGGCTTCACAGCTTGTGACAATGAAAGTGATTGAGAGGTTAAAGGCAAGGTACTTAGTATACTATGTCTCAAGCTATTACTTTCCTTAGCGATCAATACATGTCACAAATTCCACACCTTGATGTAAGAGCGACGCGTATTATGATGTATAATATGGAGATATTTTTCAAAATACAAATGGTGCTATGTGTTTTTAAACAGGTAGTAATTGGTGTGTTCTTGAAATTATTGAACTTCAATTAATCATACTAAGTTCCAAAATTTGAATTTGTTGGATATCACAACATCTCTATCCATCTAATTGAAGTCAATGAATCTTGTTATTTGACAGGTATGGAGACCTATATACTGAAAAGAATGTAGCTATTAGCGGAATTCACACCCATGCAGGGCCTGGGGGTTATCTCCAATATGTTACGTACATCATAACATCTCTCGGTTTTGTGCGTCAATCATTTGACGTCCTTGTTGATGGAATTGAGAAAAGCATTGTAGCAGCTCATGAAAACCTCCAGCCAGGATCAATTTTTGTTAGTAAGGGTAAGAGAAAGGCTCATATACTGACCACATCATTTCTTTTGATAACTAACGGAAACTTTATTGAGCAAAAAGAAAACACCCAAGAACACCAGGAGTGTACTTGGGGTGCACAATCAATCCCTCAAATAGAATTTGACTATTTGAGATGTTTAATTCTTTACAGAGCTCTGATTTGCTTCTTTTCTAATATTATTATTTACTGCAATACTATATGCTCCTTTGGCCAAGAGCCCTGTAACTCAATTGATTGGTACCTTCTAGTGTTTCCAAAACATCCAGGGTTCAAATCCCCCTTCCCATGTAACTATCGAAATAGAAATACTATATGCCCCTTTGGAACTGCAACCCATGCTACTCTTTTGTCTTCGGAGCACTTATTTTGTATGCTTACTTGTGTACCTAGTCAGTTGCCTCCTTTTGTCTTTTAATATTTATGGAAAATATAAAAAAGTTGGAATCTATTTAGCAGATTTCTCACTATGTACCGTGAGCTGTTCACTTTGGTCAAATGTTATTTGTGCTATCAAGCTATTACTTCAATTCAGCCAATGAACTCTAGCTTAACTGTCACCTCATCCACTTATAAATGCTAGGTGGAGGGTGTAATCGTCGGTTCAAGAGCCATTGGGTGTGTGTGTAACTAACCAATCAAAAAGAAAGGTCTATCACCTCAATTCACCCCCTTCTTTTATTTGCTTTACCTCTTATAAACTTTGTATGATTTGATCCCAATTACTTAGTTTACCCTGCTTTAGATGTTACCCACGTGTGTTAGGAGGACCCGGTAATTTACCTAATGTGTTTATTTTTCAAAAGTATGGATTTTCATCTGTCTAGATCCAGTTCTGTGCATATAAAGCTAGTGTCAAGGTTTCTTTAATAAAAAGTAAGGGTAGTTTTCTTCTTCTATAGATGCATTCAGCAGTGTGCTACCTTATTGGACATATAGGTCAACTGGAAAGTAGAAAAGGATAAATAAATATCTAAAAAAGAACATCAGTTGGAAAAATAAGGCTCCTATTCTGAACTTGGAATCCTACAGTAAAAGAATGTTATTATATTGTGTTGCTTTCAGCCTGCCATGCACTATGTTGCACCACTGGTTGTATGGTGTTTTGGTAAGTTGTTACTATACCTTTCATTTTACAAATATAATTCACATTCTGACATAGGTTTTGGTTTTTAACTACAGGAGAGCTCCTAGATGCTGGTGTAAGCCGCAGCCCTAGTGCTTATCTCAATAATCCAGCAGCAGAGCGCAGTAAATACAAGTATGACGTTGATAAGGAAATGACACTTTTGAAGTTTGTAAGTGATAAGTGGGGTCCAATCGGTAGCTTCAATTGGTTTGCCACTCATGGAACTTCTATGAGTCGTACAAACTCATTGATAAGTGGGGATAATAAAGGCGCTGCTGCAAGATTTATGGAGGACTGGTTTGAGCAGAAAGGTATTGGAAGCTCATATTTTAAAGGATTTGGAGCTGATGGAATTCCACAAGGAGCCTCAAACATAATTACTGACCTTCCTAATAACCGTAAGTTACTAGCTTTCGCATTTAATTACAGTACAATTATTTGAAGATGGTTTAGGCTATAAAGCCTTATAATATCTAAAGCAGGCCCCAAAAGATATTACACTATTTAAATGGTTTAGGTCTTGGGTCTGTCATAGGACAAATTGTCAAATCTGTACCATGTTGATCCGACATACCAAATTTGCAATTCTCTATGTTCTGTATATCACTAATGATGAGTGATGACTGTGCTGATGGGGGAAAGACTGTGTTGCAGATGAACCAGTTTACCTGAATATGTTGTATATTACTAAACAGTAGTTGGATCGGTTTAAAAATTTAAAAGCACGATTTAAAAAAATAGTCATGAACATATTTTTTGTTTAGTTATTTATTTGATTGTTGGTGCATTTGCATGTTAAAAGTTGGGTCTCATTGTATTTTAGACTTTTTCATGTTTGTGGATTCAGTCAGGGATATCTGCCTACCAGGTATATTTGTACTTGGTTAAATGTGATACATGCCAGTAAATAAGCTATATCAGCCTTCTATATTAATATTTGGGTATAGTAAGCAAACTTGGGTATGATATGGATACTTTACAGACAAATTTTGTTTCAAGACGGCACATGTGATAGAAATTTTGAAGGATTTAACTGCTGCAATTAAGGAAAATCAACTTTGTTTATTCATCTTTTAAGTTCTTTTTCCTGATGCAGACCATGAGTTACTGGAGCTTGCTGCATCCTTCCAGTCTCCTCCTGGTAGGCCTGCGGCCAGCATTCAAACTGTTGCAAGACGTGTCAGGGATTCTCCCAGGCAGGATAACAAGCCTAGATTTGTATCTGCCTTTTGTCAATCAAACTGTGGTGATGTTAGCCCAAATGTTCTTGGAGCATTCTGCATAGACACTGGGTTACCTTGTGACTTCAATCACAGTACATGTGGTGGGAAGAATGAGCTATGCTATGGACGAGGACCAGGGTACTTATCCCTCTGTGTGCTGTAGTTTTTTTGGTGGTTTAACTTATATGTATCTTATGCTTGTGTATATAAATTACATTCTGTATTTAAAATGGCAGCTACCCTGATGAATTTGAAAGTACACGTATTATTGGAGAGAGGCAATTCAGAAAAGCTGTAGAGCTTTTTGACAAAGCATCTGAACAGTTAACAGGGAAGGTTGACTATCGCCACACTTATATAGACTTCTCACAACTGAATGTGACACTTCCTATAAAGGGAGGAGGGTTTGAGGTGGTAAAAACATGCCCTGCTGCAATGGGATTTGCATTTGCTGCTGGAACAACAGATGGTCCTGGAGCTTTTGATTTTAAGCAAGGAGATGACAAGGTAATCTGTAATAGCAATTCTTTGTGGGCTGGGCATTGTGAAAATGCCCATGTACCGTTTAGAGGCTGCATGTTTTGCATCTTCACTGTTTACTCTTATGATATGTCAGGGAAATCCTTTCTGGAAGTTGGTGCGAAACTTACTTAAAACACCAGACCAGGAACAAATTGATTGTCAACAGCCGAAGCCCATCTTGCTTGATACTGGTGAAATGAAGGAACCATATGATTGGGCTGTAAGTTGCACACTTGTTTTCACATGGTTTTTATAAGTGAACATATTTTTTATATGAGTAGATTGTAACAATTTACTGCCTGAACAAGGTCCAATCATTCTGTTTTCCAAACCAAATAATCTTGATCAGCATGAGGTTCATGTATAGCCACATTATTTCTTTTAATATGGTGTTAACAAGCAGTACCTGTATGCATTTTATGAATATAGATTCTGTATTGTATGTGACTGTTACAATTCCTAGAAGTGATAATTTTATATATTTCCTCTGTACAGAAACCTTTTGTATAAGATATAAAAAGTTTTAGGTGAAGGATCTAGACTGAGTATTGGGCGTCTTTCTGAAGTCAAACTCAAACCATGAAAACTTGGTATAGGCAACTGTGTTTGTGTTGGAAATGACATTCCAATGAATGATATCTGACAATTTCTAGCTTTTATTCAAATAGGTTGTGCACAGTGTTGACTGATTTGTAGAATTCATATGAGTTAAATTCAGATATGGGAAATTGTGATTTCCTTTTGAGCTATGCTAGACCATTGAGCTTGCAGACATCCACATAGTTGAAGAGAAATCCATGTTGTGAATAGATAGCTCCAAGGATTACTAAATGCATTTTTCAAAGTGGTAGTTCTGCTGGAAAACTTTGACAAACAATATGTAATTGGAAGATTGCAGCCATTTGATTTATGAAATTGTTTTCAGGACATTTACTACCTGTCAAAGAGTTATAATTGTTGATGTAGAAAATTTTAAGCTTACCTCTGTGGTTCATATTTACTGGTTTTGAGACCACTGTTCAGGCCTTTGATTCCCCAAACCACCATTCCCTCAGCATAAAGGTTGATTGTTGTACTTGCTAAAAATTTTGTATGTCATTGGTTTTTGCAGCCTTCAATACTTCCAATCCAGGTCCTTCAAATAGGACAGCTAGTCATTCTCAGTGTACCCGGAGGTAATGGCTTTCCTTGTATGTTCTTCTGTTCTTCTCTTGGTATAAAGCGATTCATGTTTCATTTTCTCACCTAACTCCTGGGTCTGTCTAGAATGAGAAACTGGAAATTATGCATTTTCACTTTCCATAAAGAGAATTACAAAGGAGAACATATACATCTTTCTTGTCAATTACTTCTTACAGTTGTTTCTAGACTCTTTTTAATTTTTTCTTCTTCTTTGTGTTGTTCAGTGGGTTCTTTCTGCTCATTTTTCTGATTGTTTTGGTTCTCACAGAATTCACAACAATGGCTGGCAGGCGTCTCCGAGATGCTGTGAAGTCAGTGCTCACAAGTGGTGGTCTTGGAGACTTTAATAACAATGTTCATGTTGTTATAGCAGGGTTGACTAATACCTATTCACAGTATGTAACTACATTCGAAGAGTATGAAGTGCAGAGATATGAGGTCAGTTCTTGGTTTCATGGAACAAACATGCATGTAGAGTTATAGGTTCAAAAAATGGAGTAATATTATCTATGAAATGCCACTAGAAGTGAACTCTTAACCAAGTGGCACCATTTGCTGTCATTAGCTTAGAAAACATTATATGCTGCAAGAGAAACTTGGGGGACATTACATACAACACAGCTTACTGTACATAGTCAAAAACTTTTTCTGTTGCTTCTTAATCATGATTAGAGTACTTGCTGTTTATTTATCTATTACCTTGTTCGGTAAGGTTTGAACCCAAGGTAAGGTTTGAACCCAAGTCATTTCCCTAACCCCACACCATTCCTTACTACTAGAGGCCTAGAGCAAAGCATCCAAAAGCTGTAAACCTTAAAATTTTGTATAATTTGATTACAAAAGATATGAATAAATGCCTGCTATATTGGCATACCTATAAGATGGCCTTGAAGTCATATAGCCTCTGTTTAAAAAGTAGATCCTTAGGTCAAAACACAGCTGTGCACACTGCACACACACAACTAAAATAAATAAATAAAATGCAGTCAAATTAGTGATCATACTTTTCCATTTACTTTTGTAAGATAACTATTGTTGCTTATAATTATTTTTTCTCCTCTCTTTTACTGATATTTTGCTTCTCAGGGAGCCTCCACATTATATGGTCCACATACGCTCAGTGCCTATATTCAAGAGTTCAAGAAGCTTGCAAGTGCTATCATCAGCAACCAACCTGTTCAACCAGGGTCACAACCCCCAGATCTCTTGGAGAAGCAAATAAGCTTACTTACCCCAGTCATGATGGATGGGACACCTCGTGGTGTAAATTTTGGGGATTGTGACTCTGACATTCCTCAAAACTCCACCTTTAAGAAAGGTGACTTGGTTACAGTTACCTTCTGGTCAGCTTGTCCCCGAAATGATCTCATGACTGAAGCTACGTTTGCGCTCGTGGAGATCCTCCAAGGAAAGGATATTTGGATTCCTGCTTATGATGATGATGATTTCTGCCTGCGTTTTAAGTGGTCAAGACCATCCAAATTCAGCGCTCGAAGTCAGGCAACAATAGAATGGAGAATCCCGGAATCCACACCTCCTGGTGTGTACAGGATAAAACATTTTGGTGCTTCAAAGGGCCTTATCGGATCAGTTCGCCATTTTACAGGTTCATCTAGTGCTTTCGTGGTAACATGAGAATCTCTATACTGTTTGTTTATGTACGCCATTATGTAAAGTATTTCTGTGTGCGGTTAGCACGAGTACGTTCATCTTGTTTGTATGTGTACGGCAGTAGGTAAAGCTATTACGTTATGCTGTATTGTATTGCTCGTTTTAGGCATTGAACTCATTACATATCCAAAAGAAGAATAATTTTAATGCCAATATAATTATCCCCAGCAGATTGTGTATGATGCATGATCAATTGTACACAAGCTAAATAAATTAATGAACACATTAAATTATACTGCATTTTGTTGAGTATGGATTTGAGTGTGCGCAAGTGGAAATTTTGTTTTAGAATAGGTTATGTATACTAAGTTCTCTTGATAGCTGAAACATCGTGGCTTGTGCAAGCTCGGTGAATACTGAGGACTCCTCACAGCTTGTGCAAGCTCGGTGAATACTGAGGACTCCTCGGTGAGGAGTAATTCTAGCATCAATAAAAGACCTGCTAAACATTGCAACATATTGGGCAGTAAGGAATCGAGATCCACCAGAGTTTTATGTGAAAGAGTTGATAAAGATCCACCACAGTTAGTTGGGACTTGGGAGCTTCAACCTTTAGAGCTAAATTAGGCTCCAGCTCTAATCGAATTCCATGTTTATTCTAGCTAACTTGTGTGTGTACTCTCTCTCTCTCACTCGATAGTCGATACTACAATGATTAATAAATACGCTACATTTTACATCCTAGTCACCAATCCAACTTAATTGAATCCAATCCAAAGAGCATCTTCATCTTGTGATTGCTCGATGTCAAACTGTATTGTCATTGAACATAGGTTTGGTTGGTTTCGTTTGGATATGACATTTTCTCTAACCAGATGTACACAAACCAACCTGAACATTTTTTAATTACACATGTATTGTTTTTATTGTCGATCTTATTACCCTATTTACCACAATCAATCAAATCAGTTTTCACTATTGACGATCTTATTACCCTTTTTTTTTTTTTTTTTTTTTTTTGCTTCTCAAAAAAAAAAAAAAAAAAAATCAAATCAGTTTTCACTTACAATTTCGTCACCCTATTTAATAAGAAGAATAGAAGATATCTAATTCTATTGTTATTTCCCCCCCTTCTCTCTCTTTCATTTTCACTGTCTCAAGTCCTTCCAAAATTACTTTTTTTTTTTTTTTTTTTAAATGTGATTTCTACTGTCACTTATTTATAAATTAAAGAGAATTTATACTTTTTTTTTTAATTTTTTATAAAATGAAAGGGGGCCATCACGCAAAATTTATTCAATATTTTAAAATTTTAACATTAAATAAAGGCGAGGGGGCATTTGTGGAAAATTCAGGGGGCCAAGGCCCCCCCTAGCCCCCCTCCCTCCACCTATGCTTTCACTTACAATTTCATCCTAACCCTATTTAATAAGATAATAAGAAGATATCTAATTCTAATCTTATCTCTTCTCTCTCTCTCTCTCTCTCTCACACACACACACATATATATATATATATATATATTTTTTTTTTCATTCTCACTTTCTCACTCTAGTCTTTCCACAATTACTTTTTTTTTAATGTGATTTCTACCGTTACTTATTCCAGAATTATATCAGTTATTCTAATCTTGATATGTTTGAGCTAAAGGATGGGCTTGGAAATGTATTGCTTTAAAAGGTGGGCTCAGTGGCGACTCCAGGAATTTTCTTGAGGGAGGGTCATTAAAAAACTTAAATTAAACAAATTTCAATAAAAAGATAACTTGAATATACCATGTTATTGAAAAAAAAAAAAAAAAAAAGACACATACATGAAATTTTACAATTTCTTTCTACGAGTTTTCATATTTTGAAATCATCACATGATAGTTTATTATCAATGTCATTATCTATTGTCAATGTAGATGTAACCATTTTATTTTGTTAATTTTGTACAACATTTTTATTTTTGTGTAGTTGTCATTATTTATTAGTTATTTCATAAACTATTGACCTTATATTAATTATTGACCCACATAAGCACACTCATCCATACATAAATAATACATTTAACAATCGCTAACTTTACTATTTTTTTTCCTTGAATCGCTAGTTTTATAACAAAAAGTTATTATAACATCATAATAATATACACATGTAGCAAATCCTCTGTATTTCTTGGTTATTAAATTATAGAAAGTTATAGTATATTTATACTATACATGTACACCTTCACGCATGTTACAATTCACACAAATAACATTATATCAAAAAATAAAAAATAATAATGCACAAAATTAGTATCAAACACACACGCGCACACACACACTCTCTCACATATATATATAATATAAATTTTTAATAAAGAGAGAGATTCAGAACTCACAAACACTCACATTTTACTCTTAGAGTTGAAGATATATAGAAAGTCAGATAGAGAATAGAGATGAGATGAGATTCATGAGAGAAAGGGAGAGTGATTTGTGTTGTTAATTAGTTTTAGGACGAACTGATCTATGTTGTTTGATATTTGTGTTAAATTGATTTGTGATTAGGGTGTGCAAGATTTAAGCCAAGTTGCGCAAAAATATTTTTAAGGGTAATTAAATTAATAAAAAAAATATTTTATATATAATTTTTTTTTTCAAGTCAAGGGGTTCATTTGAACCCCCTGACTTACAAGTGCAGTCGCCCCAGGGTGGGCTTACTTATAGCCTAAAATAAGAGTTCTCGAAATACCACAAATAAATGAGAAATGCTATATCCATAATTTTTTCACAACAAATATTAAGTGGTAGATTGTTATAGGTAAACAAAAAAATAATTTAAGTTGTAAATTCAAATTAGAACCAATAACAAGTTAGTACTATTTATAATTAGTTGTGAAAATATTATGGATGTAACACCTTTCCAAATAAATTAACATCTTTTTAAATTTTTCCTACAACTCTTTTACGTGACAAACTGTGATTAGTTACTATCACTTTCATATAAAGAAAATACTAGAACTATAAACAATTTACAAATTCTTTTACAATGGTGAATAATTATGGGTAAGCAAAAAAGTTAAATTTTTTTTGCATTTAACTTTATTTTTAAAAATATTTTAGTTAGTTGTCTAGTTTGCAAAACTATTTAGCAAACTAGCATCTCGAGTTCAAGATAGAAATTGAGTTTTTAAGACTTTAGTTGCAAGTGGTGGCATCTGACGTGGAGAAAAATCCACGTGGAACTCGAGCTTTTAAGAATCAAGTTCCACCACGTTCTCTCCCAGCAGTCTGTTCGTGTGGAACTCGAGTTTTTAAGACTCGAGTTCCACCATTTTCTTTTAGATCAGACTGTTCGTGAGTCTCTTCTTCTTCCCCTGTTCTTTCTCATCTGCTTCTGCACTTCTTCATTCCAGATCACTTCATCTGTTTTTTAGATCATCTGCTTTTTCGGATCTGCTTCTCTAGATTCTTCCTCTGCTTCTCCAGATCCCTGTTTTTTGGTTCTGCTTCTCTAAATTCTTCCTTCGGTTCTGGCTTCCGATTTGGTTATTCAGTTCTTCTTCATCGTCATCTGTAGATAGTTTTATAAAACTCGAGTTTGAGAAACTCAAGTTCCACGTGGACATATTGCTCCAACTTAGCACCAGAACTCGAGTCTTTGAAACTCGAATTTGTCACCGAACTTGAGCTTCAAAGACTCAAGATGCTAGTTTCCAGTTTTGTTTCCACCACATGGAAGGAATTTGCAAACTAGCAGAGTGAGGGGATAGAATATCGTTAGTTGGCAAGGTTTTGAAACCATATAGGAAACAAGCATCTTGAGTCTTTGAAACTTGAGTTCAGTGACAAAATCGAGCCTCAGAGACTTGAGTTTAAGTGTTGAGATGGAGGAATTTATTCACGTGGAACTCGGGAAGTATCTGAAGAACAGAGGAAATAGATCCGAAGGAAGAAAAAGACACGATCTGAAAAATAAGATCTAAAAAATGCAGATTCGAAGAAGAGAAACAGAGATTTGGAGTGAAGAATGCAGAATGATCTGAACTGGAAAACATTGATCCGAAGAACGCAACCGATCTGAACAGAGGAGTTGATCTGAAGAACGCAACCGACACAACAATGCAGAACTGGAAAACATGGAGAACTGAAGTGGTGGACTGATTCGGTTTGGGATTGGCTAGCCGTTGCTCGAACCGATCAAAAATCAAACAAAGAAGAAGAAAGAACAGAACGAAGATGAAGAAGAAGAAGAAGAAGAAGAAACCCAGAAGTCCATAATGAAGAAATGGAGTTGAACGGTATTTGTTAATGAAGGAACTCGAGTCTTAGAGACTTGAGTTTCACGTAGATTCCACATGGATAATTTTTGTTTGTCAGCTCTGGAACTCGAGCATTTAAGACTTGAATTCTATCATGAAACTCAAGTTTTAAAAACTCGAGATGCTATTTTTTCACGTTGTTTTACAAAATTACCACTAACAAAATTGTTAAAAATTTAAGGCCAAATGAAAAAAAAATTCCCACCGCATGCTAACTTATTATATTGATTCTCACAATTATAATGGTTGGAAAATTACCTTCAAAAAAGTTACTTTTATAAAAAAAGAAAAAAGAGTTACGGTGTAAAATTTGCCGTATTAACATGTTGTGCACATATTGTAAAAAGTGTCGTGACTTTTAGCATTTTCCATTAGATTTTTTTTTTCCCGAGTTGCGCTGGTCTTCATGAATTGCGTTGCCAATCACAGAAGAGAAGAGTTAAAAGTTCTTAAACCCCGCGAGCTGCTGCGAAGTGCGAAGGTTTTCAAGTTTAGGTAGTAGCGCAGCAAATTCTCTGTGAATTCAATTTCCCAATTCCCAAGCCACTCACCGAGTCTGCAAAATTAGGGCTCGACTCTCTCTCTCTCTCAACTCCCAAGGTTTCCAGACTTTCAGTACAAGAACAAAGTCTTCAGAAAAATCTTGAATCCGTTGCGCACACACACATTATAAATCTCAAAGAAATACAAAGCAGAACGAGAAAGAAGAAGCAAGAAATGTCGGTGCAACAGTACCTGGAAAAGCACATGCTCTCTCGGAAAATCGAAGACGCCGTCAATGCCGCCGTTAGGGCCAAAAGCCCCGATCCCGTCATCTTCATCGTAATCCTCTCTCTCTCTCTCTGTTTCTTTCGCCCCTGTTTGGTTCCCGAGAAAATGCAGGAAAAAAACGAATAATATGAATTCTTTCTAGCTTAATTTAGTTGAGATCTTCATTTCTGGTCAAAGTTTTATTGTGAATGATTCTGTTATGTAGTTTATGTGATTTTACATTGTGGTTGTGAATCAACAGTCTCATCATATGAGGAAATCGGTTCCTTCGGTGATCACGAAGATTAAAGCGAGGCAGATCCTCGATAGCAGAGGAATTCCTACCGTTGAAGTCGATTTGTTCACCAACAAAGGCATGTTCCGAGCCTCTGTTCCAAGCGGCGATACTACTGGAATGTAAGCTTTATTATTCTTTTCAATTATCTTGTTTAGTTGCTCACAAAATTTTGATTAATTTGATATGTACATTGAAAGAAAAAAGAAATCTACTAGTTTAGCATCGATGAATTTCACAATCGCATATCCTAGTATTGTTTTCGGATCATGATATACCAATACCACTTTGTGTGGACTATGTCATTCAATGATACATATTTTTTATGGACACTGTTCCTAGTTGTTCTCTTGATGGCTTCTATGGCTGTACTTACATTTGAACTTAGTGTGATGTAATTGTGTTATTCGTATCAATATGGCTCAATCATGCCTTTAGAGGTTAACAATTCGAAATGCTTCTTCGACTTTTTTTAGAAAATGTCCGAATTAAATAGCAATGGTTCGAAGCAAGTCTTTTTGTACTATTTTGGAAACCCCAATGACTCAAATGGTATGAACATGTAAAATACAGGATTTCCAATCATATCAGGAAAAGGAGGGAAATGGATACTCAATTTAGAGCGAGTAAATAGAATTTCATACTCGATCTCATTGATACATATAGGATTCTATGGAAGGTGTATTCAATGAAAGTCACATGTAAGGCTTGGAAGGGGATTGTTGGCTGTATTGCAAAATCTGTCTTTATTAATTTGTTTGTGTCTGTTTATCTTCTCAGAAATGAATTTATCTCAAGAATGGTGTTTTTTTTTTTCATAATATATGACATTCTTATGCCTTTCAGAATTCTATCTTGTTTTATAGTGTTAGAATGCAAGAATTTATTTTTCACTCTATCAAATTCTGGATATATCAATCCCAGGTATGAGGCAGTTGATTTACGTGATGGGGACAAGGGAACATTTCTTGGAAATAGTGTGACTAGAGCTGTTAAAAACATCAATGAGAAGATATCTGAAGCATTGATTGGCATGGATCCAACACTTCAGTCTCAGATTGATCATGCCATGATAGACCTGGACAAAACAGAAAAGAAGGTAGTGTTTTTATTTTCTCATGTGATTAAATTTAATTAGTTGTTCAGTCTATGTATTTTTATATGTGATAGCTGACAAACGCTAGATTTCTAGACAAATGTTTAATATTTTAGAAGACCCAATTCCGAAGCTGGTAGGATACTTGTTTGACTTTGCCTATGAGCTCTAGCTCATGTAGGAGCTCCTCCCCTTGTAAGAGTAGGTGGAGGGTAAGGTTGTAGGTTCAACACCTACTAGGTGTATTTGTATCTTACCAAAAAAAAAAAAAAAAAAAAAAAAAAAAAAATCTTATTTGACTTTGTCTAGTCCAATGTTTAAAGGTATACAAATATTCTTATGTGACGTTTAAATATAATTATGATAGACATCTTTACTATGACCAGTCCAAATTCTGCACAGAAGCATTAACTACACTTATGATAGATATTTTTACTATGACCAGTCCAAATCACATCAGGTGATAACTGACCCACAGATCAATAATTTAATTCTTGGTTTATGCTGCATTTCCTTTTCTGGATATAGTTAATTCTGGATAATACTCTTTCCAGATCAAGCATGTGCATTTTTTCCCCTTTGATAAAAGAGAAACTATTTACCTTGTCTTGAAACATACTATGGTACCATACAGTCTAACTCACAAGAGATTTACGTATGTCACAGAGGACATCAGTGGTTAATGCACTTTTCTTAATGCAATACGGAAGGAGAAAGTTTTTCTTTAAAATAGATAACATTTTGGGTTCAGTTAACGTAAATATAGTAAGTTTATAATCCCAATCAAAGGCTTGGTTGTAGCTCTGTTTTAAATTTTGTCAGCATAGTTATTGGAAGTGATTTACTTGTTCAGAGTGCTTAGGCCTATAGTACCATGCATCTTTTACTTTTCAACATTCACTTATGATTCTCATATTATTATAATTTGTGTCCTGGGAAAGATTTCCTTTTCATTAAATTGTGAGTTAAATTTGCTTTAATTTTCAAATATTTTGAGGCATTGTGTTTCTTAGTTAGAATTTATCTTTGCAGGGTGAACTTGGAGCAAATGCAATATTAGCTGTATCAATTGCTGCATGCAAAGCTGGGGCTGCTGAAAAAGAGGTTTATTGATTTCAAATTTTTATAGCTTCGCATAATTACACAGCAATGTGTTTCTTTTCCTTCAAAGTTCTGAGGAAAAAATATAAAATAATAGGTTCCCCTATACAAGCACATTGCTGATATTTCTGGCGAAACCAACCTGACTCTTCCTGTCCCTGCCTTCACCCTCATAAGTGGTGGAAAACATGCTGGGAATCATCTGGCCATTCAGGTATGCTCTTGTAAGGTTTAGTATCTAGTTTTGTGCATATTATACTGTTTGGAATGAGTTGTGATTTTTGCTCACAGAGAGAGAGAAATTTTGTCAATATGGATGTACCCCTTTTTTTTTTCCCCAGATTTGGGGTAAGGATTGGCTGCACCTTTTTTGTGTGATATATACATCAAGATTTTTGAAAGATTTGTCACTTGAAATATCATCAGGAAATCACGATTCTTCCAATTGGAGCAAGCAGATTTGTGGAGGCACTGCAAATGGGCTCTGAAACCTATCATCACTTAAAGGTGATCCTGCTTAACTCAACTGTCTAAGCTTTTGGATTTATCTTCAATTTATAGTTTCCTTGTGATATTGGTTTTTGAGGATTGCATCAAATTTATGTGCATTTTTGTGCAAAGATATAACTGGAAATATAATGTCAAATGTGATAGGAAACTTAGAAATGATTTCTTTCTTAGTGATTTCATTCTTTGTTAGCACAATAAATCATTTCAAGCTGACACTACTCAGTTAAATTTTAGGAACACTATTTGCCATTGCTCTCTATTATTGTCCATATATTCTCTTTACCTACTTAATTTCTTTAATGGAGTAGTTTTCTATTAATACTATTTTTTCTTACCAATCCAAAAAAAGAAAAAATTATTTTCTTGTTATCTTGATTCATGTTGATATCATTTCATTTTCACTCTTTGTTTGAGCCATGTCAGTGATGTCACTACCCACTTGTTGCAATTATAGGTTTCATTGCACATTAGTTGACTGGCAAAATTGTCTCTCCTAAATTGCTGTTAGTTGCTGCTAAATTAATTTTGCCTGAATATATACATTTCAAATTTATTTTTCTAATATTCAGTGAGTATCCAATATTCTAATGACAGATATGTTAATTTTAAAACTGCAATCCATACATCGTGAAGTGTTTTGCAGACAAAAAGTATTTGGCGAAAATATCTTTGGATTTGGCTCAGGTCTTTCTTTCTCCAGTAGTTAGTTTGCGTGCATAGTCAGGCATTAATATTTACTATTTTTATGATGCTTAAGTTCTCTTGGTACAAACATAATAAGCACCCACTGTAATCTCAGAATAAATGTGAAGTTTTCCTTTTTAAACAGCACTTGTGAGATGACTGTGAAGAGTGAACCAATTTTTGGATATGCATCAAATATCATTTGTACTATATACTCAAGTCAATAGTCAGCCATTTTATTCTTGCTTAGTTGTTAGAAGTATGTGGTTAAATGATTAAATTTACCATATTCCAATAGCTTAAACATTTGGGACTATCAGTAATTTAACATTATATGCACATGATTTTTTTAAAATTTTATAAGTGTATATGTTCATGATATTTTTACAAAACATGTACAGGTAATTTGAAACTTTTAATAAGGAGATGACATTTGTCCACTCATTCATTGTTTGTAATTTCCGTATTAAAAAGACAGGCTGTTATTACAGAAAAATATGGTGCGCATGAATGTAATGTTGGTGAAGATGGTGGTTTTGCTCCAAATATCTCGAGGCAAGTACCACCTGTATAATTCATAAAACTGTAAATTATTTTTAAAGAAGCATGCAGTGTCTTTATATGATATGTTATTATCTGTTGGCAGCTTGAAAGAAGGCCTGGACCTTTTAAAAGAGGCTATCAGCAGAACAGGGTATAATGACAGAATAAAAATTGCAATTGATGTTGCTGCTTCTGACTTTTGCATAGGTGATTAATTCTTCCAGGAAAAAAAAAAAAAAAAGTCCTTCTGTAATAGTAGCATATGAAACTAATTATTTTCATTTTTTTTTTACTTATCAAAAAAAGAAAAAGAAAAATAATTAGCTGTAATTGACCATCATGTTTTATCCATTGTGCAGTCACACTTAAAGTTTTATTGTTGAATGTTCATTGAAAAGACGTACTATTTTGTTAATGGATTTCTATGCAGAATAAAAGCTTGCTTTTACCCTGCTGACATCGCCTACCTATTATTTCTGCATTCATCTATTGGGTCCATTGCCCAGGATGCACTTTTCTGCATGAATGTTGCTTGCCTATTATCAAATAAAGATTAGCTCTCTCTTTTCTTCCTAATTAGGCACAAAGTATGATTTGGAAATTAAAGTTCCAAACAAATCTGAGCAAAATTTCAAGTCAGCAGAGGACATGATTGAGATGTACAAAGAACTATGTTCTGGTATGTCAGCTTATTTTAAGTTTTAACATGTTTCTGATTGCTTTTGCTGCCTTACTTCCACAACCATGACTTAATGTTGTTTTCTCTTCCTTGGGTTCTTAGAGTACCCGATTGTTTCAATTGAAGATCCATTTGATAAGGAGGACTGGGAACACGTCAAGCATTTTTCCAGTCTTGGAATTTGTCAGGTATGTTCTGCATTTCGTTATTTTTATATAAAGTCATTTGGAATTTCTACCTATCAAAAAAAAAAAAAAAAAAAAAACTTTTGGAATTTCTGTTGAAATTAACTTGTTTTACAGAAGGCATAAATACTGTGGTGTTAGGTCCCACATTTTCAAAGGTGATATAGATATTTACAACAATAAAATTAGATTTGGTTACTGAAATTTTTTTATTATATAAAATCTGGATGCTAGCAAATGTTTCCTTGACCATCCTTGTGGCATAGAAATTGTAAATGCCAACTGTTGTAGGCTATAAAATATTTCCTTATTCCCAATGAGCTCTAGCTCAAGTGGCATCTCCTCCCCTTGCGAGTGCTTGGTAGAGGCTGAGGTCGTGGGTTCAAGATCCGCTGGATGTGCGTGTGACTTGATTAAGTTGCCAAGGGTTACCTTGTGGTCATAGCTGTGCATCTGCATAGGTTCTTGCATGCATAACTTGATTAAGTTCTTCAGTTGGTCCTCTGGTTATTTATTTATTTATTTTTCCCTTTTCCCATAATATTTTGTCCAAATTGTTTTAGGAGTGGTTGATTTTGCAGGTAGTAGGGGATGACCTATTAATGTCAAATCCTAAACGTATCCAGAGAGCAATTCAAGAGTCAACCTGCAATGCTCTTCTCCTCAAGGTATTTAGCCATCTTAGATATTAAAAAAAATTAGGATCTGGTACTTTTAAGTGCTTATTCTCTCTCTCTCTCTCTCTCTCTCTCTCTCTCTCTCTCTCTCCTGAATAAATTGACACCACCCTGATCTTAAGAATTGGGAAGATACTTTTTGTGCATTGGCTATCTTTTGTTTTCGGATTTGTTCTGCTAAAGACAATTTGTATTAGTGATTTTTTTATGGCCTGAATCACAAAGTGTGCTTTAGAAGTCTAATAGTTTTATTGTTCGAATTTAGGTAAATCAGATTGGGACAGTGACAGAGGCCATTGAAGTGGTGAGGCAGGCAAAGGAAGCTAATATGGGAGTGGTGACATCTCATAGATGTGGGGAAACTGAAGATTCTTTCATTTCCGATTTATCTGTTGGGCTCGCCACTGGTCAGATCAAAGCAGGTGCTCCTTGCAGAGGAGAGCGGCTTGCAAAGTACAATCAGGTTCACTTTCTATCCAGTTTCTACTCATTTTGTTCATTTCTTTTCCATATTGTGTTTTTCAGATACATAACAGCTGAAATTAGATAATAGAAAGATATTCCACAGAAAAAATAGGGGTAATTACACTAAACCCGTCTGTGGTTTGGCCTGAAATCACTTTGCCTACCCATGGTTTAAAAAGTGTCACTTTACCCACCTGAGGAATGTTCCGTTTGTTTTCCGTAACCCACCTTTGTTAAAATCAAGGGCAAATAGGTATTTTTGCTCAAATTTTATGTCTCTCTTCTCCTAAAACAAAAAATAGCACAAAAATGCAAGAGAAACAAGATCAAAAGGGAGGGTTTTGTGAAAATTAATATTTGGACCCTGTATTCAAAACTCCTAATTTCACCTCTCCCTGTATTCAAAACTCTTATGTTTGGACCTTATATTCTAAAGACCCCCTCTGTTTTCACCTCTCCCTTCACAGAGGACCCTATATTTGAATCATATCGCTGCCTAAGCATGAGGTTCCTTTTAGAGACTGACATTGGGATGAAGAGTATGAAACTTCTTTGTACGTTCTTGACCTTGTAGGATCAAAAAGTGGAGCTGTTTGCTTGTAGAAGCCATTGCAAGGCTTGCACTGTAGCCAAATCAAATCACTACCAGTATCAGCAATGCCTAGGATTTGGACTGGTGGTGTACCAACAGAGTATTTCAAGAGGTATTCACCTCGATTTGAGATTATATCTGCTTGAACTGCATTGGTAGAGAGTGAAGAAGTTGGCTTAAAATGATTGACACTGTTAATGGAACGATGTGAAGCCTTGACTATGCGCTGTGAAGGAGTTTCTGAAGGGTCATAGAAGGGAGAGTTTGGAGAGTCACGGTGGATTAGATCTGGGTAGGTAGATCTGGGTTATTTGAAGACAGTATTAACATTTTTTTTTAACCCAAAAAAAGGAAAGATAAATAAATAAAATTACAAAGTGGCAATATTTGATCAAAGATTTTTGGACCCATACCTCTCAACTCTCTCATCAAATCCACTCCTTCATATCCTTCAACACAAGGTTCGCATTCTCATCTGTCTCCCCTTGAATCAATGAATGGTACATCCCATCATAGAGCTTCAAACTCTTATCCTCACCCGCCGCCTTCTCGTACAAGAGCTTCGACGATGTGGGGCACGTGACCCCATCCGAGGTACCATGTACAGTCAAGAAAGATAGGGAACTTCCGGTGATTTTCTCCATGTCGCCTAGGTAGCAGCGGAGGCCGTTGGATCTGCCGTGGCTGAGGAGATCGGCGGTGAAGACAACATAGCCATAGGAGATCTGGGTAGGTAGATTTGGGTTTTATTTATTTTTTGTTATGTTTTTCATGTTCAAGATTTATGTGAATTGAGAGAGAGACCAATACTACTTTTTGATCTTGTTTCTCTTGCATTTTTGTGTTATTTTTTGTTTTGGGATGAGAGATGCATAAAATTTGAGCAAAAATACCTATTTACCCCTGATTTTAACAGAGGTGGGTTACGGAAAACAAACGGAACATATCTTAGGTGGATAAAGTGACATTTTTTAAACCACGGGTAGGCAAAGTGATTTCGAGTCAAACCACAGGTGGGATTAGTGTAATTACCCCGAAAAAATAAAAAGAAAGAAAGGAAGAAATTCGAAAGATGTTTAATTTTACTAAATGCTTCATTTATATTGATTTCACAGAGTTCTTTGTCAAATGTGTCAAATATGCGAACGTTTTTTTTTTTTTTTTTTTTGGGTAATAAACCTTTCACATGCTCTATTCTTCTAAATTTTTAAATCCCGTTCTCAGTTATGTAGTTTTTCATGCTCTTATGTTAAGAAAAACTACTCGTCTTGATATCCAGATCTATTGTATTGGCTGCGAGTTAGTTTGGGAGACTAAGACAAATGTTAAAATACCTTTAATAATGTTCCGAAGCTCTCTACAATTAATGTGTGACTCAAATGCTTGATGAGGAAGTGTGAACTTTTGTAATGAGTTTGATAGCGGCACAGAGCCCAAAGTCAAATATGAGTCATATGACCCAACAGTGGTTTAGCAAATGGGACCTTACTATCTTTGTGTTTATGGTTTTTTATAACAAATTTTAGCTGATTTGGTCATTTTGCTTGGTTAAAATCAAAGCCAAATAAGATTATGAACTTACAGCCTAGTTTCTTGCAGTTGCTTCGAATTGAGGAAGAGCTTGGGGATCAAGCAGTTTATGCTGGTCAAGATTGGAAAGTGTCATCATGATCAGTCCTTACCCTTAAATCTATTTCATTTTTCAGTATATGGTGTATGTTTGGTGTGGATTCTGTTGACAAGTCCCATCAAGTTAAACAGCTTGGTATCATGTTGCAATGATTTCTGCTTTTTTTTTTTCTTTTTTTTTCCCCCTTGTGATTGTGACCGGAGAGAGAACATTCAAAGAATGTGTAGTTTTTGAGTTAGCAAAAATCCGAGAGGTCTTTCAGCAAAAAAAAAATCCGAGAGATCTTATCAAGCCTATGAAATTGGCAAAGCGCAAAAGCTTTTCCCAGTGGAAAATGACCCCAAATTTTCTTTTTCTTTTATTAAATGGCTCCTATTGATGTATAGCCAGGGTACCATGACTCCTGAATGCTGTAAGGCCCTACTGCAAATTTCCTCTTAAATACACCGCAATTGCCATATACCATATATAAAGTAATTAAGGAGGCTTTCCATGTATTAGAGCTCTACAATTCCGGTGATAAGGATGGAACCATCAATTTAAACACAACCTAGTTTCCCTTTTGTTTATTTTTAACCGCAAATGCAAGACTGGCTGGCCCCTGCCCAGTACCCATCTCTACACAGTTGTACTTTGTCATCATTGTTCAGAATTTCGATTCGTTAACCAAGGTTGTTTTGTATAGAAAACGAATTGACATGAGCTTTAATTGGAGAAATTAAAAGAAACGGAATCCAAGGCTTAAGTGCGTTTTATACCAATCATCCTGCGGAAAGAAACAATTTATTATATTTTTTGTTGGGTTAAAGTAGAGAGAGACAGAGACATCGTTATTAATATTTTTGTTTTTGTGCTAAAGATGTTATTAACATATGTAGACTAATGTAGTCCACCAGAAGTGGAGTAGTCCATTTCCGTGATGTTTTCTCATATGCCTTTTGGTTCGTTTATGTATTGTATTGATGTCGGTAAACATTTCCGTGGTATTTTCTCATTTGCCTTGGTTCGTTTATGCTTCTTATTGTTGTCGGTAGGAACGGCGAATTTTATACACATTTTTACAATTATTTTATAGGATAGATTGTGATTAGTTATATGTCAATTTCACATTATGAATCTATTTTCTTTTTTATTTTTTGGCCACTCGCAATCAGCATTAGACAATTATAAAAATTTTCTGTGAAATTGGTTGGGTACTTAGATATTACATCAGATGTAGCAACCCCGGATGACGACAAAAAAGTACAGGCTGGATTCAATTCACTAAAATTTAGATTGGACTGATCTAAAGACCAGACGAGAAAGTTTTAGGGACACAATGACAAACTCAACTTTAATATCTCTCTCTCTCTCTCTCTCTCTCTGGGGTAACATAAATCAAAGTTGATGTCAATTTCCGATGTGATATCTTATAGAGTTATAGATAAATAGTTTTTTATTTTTATTTTTAGAAAGAGTTACAGATAAATAGTCGATAACACGCCATTCTCTCTATTTATTTATCCTTTACTTCTTGTGTGTCAATGTCAAGGTGAATTATATGGGGACATAAACCAAAATTGAAGGAAACTACGAACACAACTGCCTAACTGCCAAACATCCCTAGCAACTGTCGGTCAGGTGAAAGTAGATGACACTGTCTGTCCTTATACTTCTAAAATTGAAATACAATTCACCATTATCCAAAACTCCTTTTCTTTAAAATTATTATTATAAAAAAAAAAAAAAAAAAACAAGAAAATTAGAACAAACAAGTCTCCTACTACGTCTGTACCTCAAAACCTTCAAATTTCAAACCCCCCAACCTCCTCCTTGTCTCCTCATAGATGCATAAAGCCTCTCTTCCAATACCTTAAAAAAATAATTCCTTTTTTTTTTTTTTTTTTTTCATACATATATATATAAATATATATATATATATATACACACACATATTCTCTCTCCTCATAAACTTTCTCTCTGTCCATCAGAACTCTCTGAACCCACATTGCCTTTTTTTTGTTCCAAAATATTCGATTTTCACTTCCAAATCCAAAACCAAAAAAACCCAACCCATGAAGGTCTCAAGCAGATCCTTCACGCTGGGACTAGTAACAGCATGGTACTCCTCCAACATAGGCGTGCTATTACTGAACAAGTACTTGCTTAGCAATTACGGGTTCAGGTACCCAATCTTCCTCACTCTCTGCCACATGCTTGCTTGCTCTCTCTTCAGCTACATTGCCATCAACTGGTTCAAGCTTGCTCCATTGCAGACCTTGCGCTCTCGCCTCCAGTTCCTCAAGATTTCGGCTCTCAGCCTTATCTTTTGCTTGTCGGTGGTCGCCGGCAACGTGTCCTTACGCTATCTTCCAGTGTCGTTTACTCAGGCTGTTGGGGCCACCACGCCGTTTTTCACTGCGGTGTTTGCTTGTTGCATGACTTCGAAGAAAGAGAGTTGGCTTACCTATCTCACTCTTGTTCCTGTTGTCACTGGTGTTATCATTGCCACTGGTGTAAGTAATAAAGATACAAAGAAATTCCTCTGCTTTTTTCAATTGGGGAATTGGGTTTTTCAATGGTAGCAATTTGAGTTCGTTTCAGTTAATCGTATTTCTTTTTTCAGTATTTCAATCCCAGAGTCCGTAAAAGTGGGTGGTTTGCTTATTGACTTTTTTATTTTTAATTTCAATTGAGGAATTGGGTTTTTCAATGGTAGGAAATTTGAATCCGTTTCAGTAAATTATTTGGTGTTAGTAAATGAGGGGATTTTTTTTCTGTGTTTAATTAGGAAAGTGTTGCTTCAGGATTTGTTTTCTTCATTGAACTCTAATATTTTTTTCTTTCTGAATTATTATTATTTTTTTCCTTTTTCGAGGTGGAGGGAGGGTCCTTGATTGGAAATGGTAAAACTAAACCTCATTGTCCAAACTTTGAATTGGTGTTGGATTAGGTAGATTATAAGTATGTTTCTGTCATTTTTAGGTTTGGTGGTGACTTTATAATAATTTCACTTGTTAGTGAGTCATCGGAAGTTTGTTAAGTCACCAACTGCGGTAGTTGTACATATATTAATTAAGAGTTCCTCCTTCATTTAAATTTTATTTTATTTTATTTTTTTTGGAGGGGGAGGTGTTCCCCTTGATTGGAATTGGTAAAACTGAACCTCACTGTCCCAAGTTTGAATTGGCGTTTGATTAGGTAGATTATAAGTAATGTTTCTATCATTTTTAGGTTTGGTGATGAATTTATAATACTTTCACTTGTTGATTACTCATCGGAAGTTGGAAGTCTGTTAAGACTTAAGACACCAACCGAAGTAGTTATACTAATTAATTAAGAGTATCTCTCAACTTGCTTGTGATTTTTTTTTTTTATTTTTTTTATTTTTTTAATTTTTTTTTTCTAACATTGGTGTCCAGAGCTCTTCGAGCACCTAACTATTCCCCAGTTGTGTAGTCCCCCTGCTCGACTCACACCAAGTAATTATAGGGGGGGAATCCTTAGAGGTGGCCCCAATATTCTGGTTAGGACTTTGAACCCTGGACTTCATAGATTTCATACCTATCAAAAAAGGACTTAATGGATTTCGTGAAAACTACTAGACCAACCCCCTTGCCGTTGCTTGTGATAACCTTTTTGAATGTTCATTTCAACTTGTTTACTAGGTCGCTTTCCCATTGCAATTGCGAATTCAAATTCAGAATGATGGTTTTAATTACTCACTCTTAATGTTCTTTTTTCTTACATGGCTGAAGGGGGAACCAAGTTTTCATCTCTTTGGATTTATAATGTGTGTTGGTGCTACAGCAGCACGGGCGCTCAAGTCCGTGCTTCAAGGGATTTTGCTATCTTCTGAAGCGTAATGAACACCTCTATACTTACCAGCTAAAAGTTTCAACATTTGCCTATTTATTATTTTAAAAAATCTATGATTGGATGAGTGCCATTATCTTAATTCTTAATCAGTTGGCATTTGAACTTATTTACTAAACTAGTGGTCCACTAGTACTGAAATTCTTTTTTTGATTTCCCAGGGAAAAGCTTAATTCTATGAACCTCCTTATGTACATGGCTCCAGTAGCTGTTATATTCCTTCTTGTTGCAGCACTTGTGATGGAAGAAGATGTGGTTGGGATCACAATTGCACTTGCAAGAGATGATGTGAAGATATTGTGGTATCTGATCTTCAATTCTGCATTAGCATATTTTGTAAATTTGACCAATTTCTTGGTCACAAAGCACACCAGTGCATTGACTCTCCAGGTATTCTTCCCAATTCAAATGCTAGGAATTTTCTGTACTCATTGATATATGCAGCATGCGTTTAACTTTTATTTTCCTTTGTCAATCCCTCCTATCAAACTTCCTAGTAACTCTTTATAAAAAGCTAGATCAATTTATGTGAAGAAAATAAACATTTTTTATATAATTAGTTGAGCTTCTGTCTGCTGATTCGTTTTTAAAGCTCCATTTCCTGCATCTGTCTTCATACCTACAAATGACCATCACTTACTGTTTGTGTTTTCCCAAGTCCATACACAACAAATTTTCTTCCCTACAATGCATGCATTTTTTTTTTCTTCTAGAAAAGTAGTCAGTTTGAATGGTGCCTAGTACATGATATGAGAGTTGGGTGGCCAGTGTAATTTTTAGATTTTAGAGGACGAAATTATCAGAGAGATGAGTGCTTAATTGGGCTTCATAGTGTCTGAAGCACACATATGATAATACATGCAAAGCATGCACTTACAAACATAATATACACGTGCCTGTATGCACATGTACATGCATCTACATATGTATATGTGTATATGTATCAATCAGGTGGATATGCTAGTTTAAAAAAAAAGCATAAATTGAAAAGCAAAATTCTTGATTGAAAATATTTGTGCTTGCACACTGGGAAATCTAGAGAGCTACTGATAATGTTAGATTGTTAGGTTCTTTACACCATCAACTGTCTCATGTATTATCCTTTCTGCAATTCAATCTATATGCCAATTTGTGCCATAAGCTGAGTCATTTTGATGAGTTTGTTTCCGAGAGAGAGAGAGAGAGAGAGAGAGAGAGAGAGAGAGAGAGAGAGAGAGAAGGGGAAAAAAAGTTTATCTCAAATCAAATGCTCTTTTTGAATTTGAAGCATCTCATAAAAGATCTCTAACATAGTTTCACATACACACTGCTTCTGATCGTTAATATGTGTGTTGTTTACAAGTCTGTGTCACTGTCATATGGATGGTGGAAAATTGCGATCTCAAGTAAGCCTGCAAATTATAGAAGATTTGATCCTAACAGACTCACTTGAGCTTTCACACCATGAACGGTTGCTTAATTGGGGGGGGGGGGGGGAAAAAAAATAGGCAGAGGATTTTTATTAAATTGGACACTGCCAATTCCATATTTTGTGCTTTATGTCACTTATTTGTTACAATGTTCTGTGTCCAAATAGAACAAATTAGACACTGTTAAATTTGTAGCCAAACTCTATACCATTTTCCTTGCGAAAGTTCTCTTATCCTACATTGAGAATTGTGTAGAGGTACCGGAGCTTCTGAAAGTTGCCTAATAAATTAATGCTAATCATCTCCCCACCCCCTTCTCAAAAAAAAAAAAAAAAAAAAAAAAGTATTGGTTTGAGACATGGACAGTGGGACCAAAACATAGCTTCTAAATGTAGTCACCACTACTGGTTGTGCATTTCATATCATAATTTGAGGATACTGTGTCTTCATCAAGATTAAGATATGCTGGCTGTTACAGGTTTTAGGAAATGCAAAAGGAGCTGTTGCAGTGGTTATCTCAATTTTGATATTTAGGAATCCCGTATCAGTTGTTGGGATGCTCGGGTACATCCTCACAGTCATTGGGGTTGTCCTCTACAGTGAAGCCAAGAAGCGGAGTAGATGAGGCATCCTGTCTTGAGCATACAGATATGAATTTCATATCTTAGGCAGCAGCAGGCTTCTTCAATTCAAAAGAAGAAACATGTTCGTCCAGCAGATGCTATAGATTGCACAATCTAAAATTCTTTTACAGAAGGCAGAAAGAGGTTCTCCGTAGGTTGTCAAAGTGAAGCAACACAAAATTGGAAGAATCTCCAATGAATTGTGAATTAATATGCCATGTTATAACCGTTTTCCCCCCCAAAATGAGGTGCTGGTTATATTTTTACTGAACCATTTGGAAGAAGTGAGAGAAGATTCTAACTTCAATCTTTTTTCCTTCGTTTTGGGATAAGCACTTATTTTTTATTCTTTTGTATAATTATATACTTATGAATTAATGATAGATGATAATTTCACGTATTTTTCTCTCTTTATGCACAATTAATTTGGATTTCCAGTTGCAGAGAATTTTCATTTCAGCACGTAATGAGCCCTTTTCAACCTAGCTTAAAGTCTATAGATAACTTGTTTTATCAATAACAAGTTTTGTACTAAAAGGTTTTAATGTGGGTTTGGCTCTCAATGCACTATACTCAATACAGACACGACATACATAAAAAATTGACCACAAGTTACTCTCGTCTCATTCAGTGCACTAAAACACTAGACCAAAGCTTTGTCCTTTTATTCAACACTGCACTCTACGAACATGCAATCATAAATCCATGCAAGCGGGATTTCTACTGAAGAGTCTACTGCAGTACAAAAGAACATTAAAAATCACTACAGCCAAATAGTTAACAGCTCACTTCAGTCTTAAAGTTCATTTTCGTGGAAAGATTTTTAGAAACCACAAATTGTATAAACTAACATACATCTGACAAAGTTCATCCTAACCATAAAACACAACAAAAATAAAATTCATCGGTTACCAGAATTATTCTAAACTACCAAACAATTGAACAAAAAGAAAACCGAGGATAATGCATAAGAAAAATCCTCAACATAATCTTAAACAAACAGCAATTTGCATGAACAAGGAAAATTGGTTGTGTGCTGGCACAACACCTAAGCTTGAGGCTTTGTCTCATCTTCATCCTCTTCTATCTTAGGAGCCAAGTAAAATCTAATATAACCCATCTCTGCAATCTTGTATTCAACCACCACAGGGAGCTCTGAAGACAAGCTAATTGTAACTGTGTTTGACAATGGGGTTGCCTTTGTAAAGGAGTTCATGTACCTCAGTGCAAATGTCAATGACACTGGCTCATTCATCTCTACAATTGTTGCTTCTTCTGGCTGCAAAAATTTTAAACCAACAAAACCCATCAACTATAAGTTCCAAATTGCATTGAACTAAAAATGCAGTACACATTTTCATCAAGCCACTTCCAAGTGCTAAAGCTTTATTTTTTGTAACAATAGATGGCAGATAATAATAACAATGCCTCTATATCGTATTCATACCTTGTCTACTGTGGTATTCTGCCTGCAAACAATATTTGCAGTCCCAATATCACCCCTTGTGGAGAACTTCACACCTTCCTTAGTCACAGAAATGACAACTGCAAGCAAAAATTGACCCAAAGCTTTTACAGAATTCCACAAAGAATAATGCTATGGATCCCACTAAAATTTTCACCAACTGCTAAATTGAGAAGTTATTATTGATTGTCACAAGGGTTTTACCACTAACACTACTTTCATGTCTACCATTATGAACTTGCCAAATCCACAATTATAAAAAAACCACCACGGATAATTGAATGATAACAAAACCATAAGTGAAATCCAACAAGGAAACAACAGTAGTACCAGTGTCACCAATGCTGCTGAGATCTTTGCAAATCCTGGCAAACTCAGCTGAAGGCATCCTAACAATAGCATGGTATTCTGCCTCTGGAATCCCAAGGTGCTCGCTATCAATGTCCATCAGTTTCATCTCAAAATCAGCGATTTTATCTTGGGCTTTAATCATCCAATACCCAATTGAAGACAAAACAAACAAACACATGTCAAATACATCACACAACAAATTGTTAAAAATAAAACATAAAAAGTAGAAATCAAAATCTCAGGCTAATCGATACAAGTACAACAATGACACCACAAATTTCACAACTGTTCAGGAGGCAGGTTGTGATTATTGTATAATAAAAGGAATAAATCTAGGACACAATCAATTGTGAGTAGTAAACACTTTCTGCTCATCACTTTTACATGAATCCACTACTATTTTCCCCCACCACTTTAACAATTTGTGAAATTGGATGTGCTCATATTATTGTATTCAAAATTATCAGTCTATTACATCAACAAGTTATGAAAACAGTTGTATGTGTAAACACAAATTTCAAGTCCTGTATTTGGTATTCATAGAGGCTCAATTAGCTTCAAACAGAATAATTTTACAATAATCAAGCAACAAGAGTATCCCAAGTTTAGTTTTCACTGCAACCAAACACAGAACAAAAAAAAAAAAAATTCTTCTTTTGAAAAAAATTAAGACAGCAACTTGAATTAGCAGAACTAAAAACAAAAACCCACAAATGAAAATTAAAATCGAAAATCACAAAAATAAAACTAAAAAAAAGGGGGTACATACTGGGGCTCTCAAACATGAAAGTGACGGTGTCGCTGCCATCGTCAGCCTTGATGGTGATGATGTCATCGTTGCCAGCACACTTGAGCATCTTAGACATGTTGTTAAGGTTCATACCCATGGAAAGGTTACGATCACAGCGGTAGTGCTCAAAGCCCTCAGATCTAAGCAGCAGCGCCACCAGCGCCACGTGGCTTGAATCCATGGCCTGGAGCGAGAACCCAGTGGCGGAGCAGTCGAAGTTTGCATCGTTCACAAGGTCCTTTACGGACTCCAAAACCTTCTTCAGTAGCGAACCCTGGACTAGCCGTAGTTCCAACATTTTCGCTTTTTTTCCTTCGGGACTTCGTGCTTCTTGGCTAGGGCTAGGGTTTTTTTATTTATTTCAGAGAGTGTCTGTGTGGGAGAGTGAAGGGTAATTTGGTGCGGTTCGACCGGTTCGGTTTTATAAACGGGTAGCGGTTACGATTTGGAATTGAAATGAATTGTTAGGACTCTATTGGCGGGATTGGAAATGGAATTTCGTTCCCGCCATTGACTTTGGGAAAAACTCTTTGAATTCCTAGGGTTCGGTTCTTTTCTAGTAGTCTTTGTCTTTGCCTTCTCCAATTTTAACTTTTAACTAGTTCAATTTGGGATTTGGCCCTTTTTTTTTTTTTTTTTTTACATTTAGTCTTTAGTGCATTTACATCAACTAAAAATTATTGTTTATTTTAGTATAATAATCTATTTTTTCTATTTTATACAATCATTTTTTCAAAGCACTCACATCAGATTATGTATTAATTTTTCCTGTTTTGTTGCTCCCTCCAGCAAACAACTACAACAAATTAAATCCAACCAAATCAACAATGCCCATTTGATAATTAGGCTCAAACATATCAAATTCTTTACAATCTCCAATACTAAACCTCATTTGTTTAGCTAACAAAACAAAATTTTCACAACAATACACCAATCAAAAACAGGGATATTGAAATTGAAAATTAAACTCAGAGTTGTACAAATCTATCAACGCTGCCCGATAGAGACACAAAGTCAAGGAGTACGACGCCTTGAGGAGAAGATTGGCACTGCACAATAGATACACACCCAAAAGCGAAAATCAAACTACTTCTTAGTTAGAGGACAATTTGACAATTGTGAAGGAGAAGACCAACTAGGAAGGAAGTTGAAGGAGAGAGAGATGAGGATGAGTAGTGAGAGCTAAGAGGAGAGAGAAAGTATTAGGGAAGAAAATTGAAAAGTGAAAATAATATAAAAATGTGAAATTAATAATAATAGATACAGAGTTACAATAATCGCGTAAATTTACATTTTCTAGAAAAAAAAGTGTAAATATACATTGTTACTATATTTAATTTATATATTTACACACTTTTACACTATTTGATATAAGTCAGTTTTAAGCAAAATTGTGTTGTGCATTCCTATTAACTCAATTGATATTTTTTATTGTCAAATAGCTTGAATCCAACTGATAAACAAATAGATCCATCAAATTGAGAGCAACTATTATCCACATTGTAATACCATTTTTATAACTACGGTTTATATGATAATTTAAATAATTTTTTTATATTCAAATATTTATTAAAAAGCAGATGTTTAACTTACTATATTATAATTGTTTATTTTAAAACCATTTTTCTCTCTTTTTGAGGAGAAAGTATACTATGTTTTGGTAATATTAACTCAGCATCAGTTTTGGTATTTCTTATCCAACAAATGAGTGACACTTGTTTCAAAAAACTACATTAGACTATTCCAATAAATGGTTAATTTATCTTCCAGAAAGTATATAAGATTGTGATTAATTTATTGGAGTAGTCTAATATGGTTTTTTGAAACAGATGTCACTTATTTATTAGGTAGAAAAAACTAAAACAAATGCTGAGTTAGTATTATCGAAACATGGTATACTTTCTCATTTTTGAGATACAAATTTAATAAAGATCCATACAAAAATTTTTATTCAAATTTTACTAATATCTCATTTCAATTGATAATATGATCCACAAGTTGGTCAAAATCGTGTTTGGGGTCAACCTCCTAACCAACCAAATCAAGTCGGGTTCAGAATTGCACAATTTTTCATTGATGGAGGAGCATATGGATCATCAAATGCCATGGTTCAATTGTTTTGATGGTCAAATCAATCGAGATTGCGTCATGCTTGGTGGTAAAGTTTCAATTTCCAATGAAGACTTACGAGATCTCGTCGAATTTGGTCATGATCTCCATATAGATGGTGTAGATCTTGCCATATTTGTGAAGGACAATGGCTTTGAAGGATGAGAGCAACGACTGTGAATGGTGTTTCAATTAGGGTCAAGTTGCATAACAAGAAAAGCACCACTATAACTAATATAATTGGTTTACAGAAGTGGAGACTTGCTGCCAACCGAATCAATGATCGGATCAATCGATTTTCGGTTTAGTTCACTTTGAGTTGGACGGTTTTGTTGGGTTCGAGTCTTGGATGGATGATATGTTATGGGCGATGAAATTAACTTCCCTAAAAATATGATTATTAAAATATTTAGAGAAAGAGTTCAAACACAAATTGGTGTCATCAACAATATGTGTTAATTGCATAGGGAGTATAGCACGTGAAGTTTTGTTGTGTTGTGATCACATTAATAGCGTCTCTTTGCAAATGACATACTTGAACCCCAATTTTGTAGCTCTGGTGCTAATAATTGTGTTACCCTGACTTCTACTTTTAGAGGGCCTTGGTACGTTAATTATGTCCATGCGATGATGATCTCTCATTTTATGATGTACGGCCACTGTTACTATACATGATCTCTTTCACTGATAGTTGCACCAAAATTTACCTTCACAACAGATGGGGTAGAAGGGTCCCAAGTGCTATATATCTAGGGTTCTTGTCTCCTGCATACTCCTAAGAGCATTCTCATCAAAGGTGTTAAAAATGTTAAAAAAAATAAATGCAATTTTTTTAAACATTTTTAACACCTTAAATCATAAAAACCCATCTTTATCAAGGGTGTCAAATCTTAAAAATTTTAGCAACTTGCTACAGTGAGGTTCTATTACTAACACCTCATTGTAGCAAGTTGCTACTATTTTTTATTATTTTCTTTTTTTTCCTTTTCACTCCCTCTCTCGTGCTCTTTGTCCCCTCTCTCTTTCACTTTCTTTCCGCCTCTCTGTTTCCCTTTCTCTTTGCGTCTCGAGTTCGTGGGTCTCGGGTGTGGCCAGGATGCGATGCTGGGTGTGGTTGGGCTGCGGTGATTTTTTGTGGATCATACGTCTCTGCAGTGGTTTGTGGATCATGGGTCTTTGCAGTAGTTTGTGGATCATGGGTTGATTTCAGTGTGGCTAGGCTGCGGTGGCCGGGTTGCGATGGTTGGGCTGCAGTGGGTTTTGCGATTTGATATTAGTGAGTTTTAATTTCAGTGGTTTTGATTGATTTTGGTGGGTTTTTGATTTCGGTGGCTAGGTTCGTGGGTTGATCAAGGTGGTTTTGGGTGCTAGGTGTGGGTTGACCGGGGTGGTTGAGAGATGGGTATGGGCTGATCGGGGTGGTTGAGAGATGGGGTGGCTTTAGGTGCTAGGTGTGGGTTTTTTGGATGTGGTAGGTTGCAATTTGTTGTGATTGTGGTGGTTGGGGGTGTGATAGTGGCTGACCGCAACTGTGATAGTGGTTGACCATGGCTAAGGTGTGGTTCTTATGGCTGAGGTTGTGGCCGGATGTGGGTATTGTATATTGTTGTAGGATATATTATTCTATTCTATTGTTTATATTATTTTAATGTGTTGTATGTTGAAAATAGAACTTTTGATGTTTGGTATATTGTAAAATGAGTTGTTAAAATTGATAAAGTGGTTTTTTAAGATGTTAAATGCTAAAATTTTTGAAAGCTTTGATGGGAATGCTCTAAGGCATTGAATGATCATTGTATATTTTATTAATTTGATTACTAATGAGTATAGGTAAGATCTTCCCTTGCATTTTGCCTTATGATGTGAATCTTTATTATCCATATTACAATATCTGCAGATAATATGAATTTTGTCTCTTCCTCTTTTGACATCTTTATTTTTTCTTCTAAATGTAGCACTATTTTAATCCCATAAAATATAGATTTTAAATGCATTTCAAAAAACCTAATTTTGCATTTACTCATACACACCTAATATTTAACCCATTTGATTTTTCACTAGTTATGGTTGGTGTAAGGGCCAAAAAGTTTGTAGCCCAAGCCCACTTAGAGTAATGGGTTGTGCCCTCCAAACCTAGCCCAAATCAATAAAATTTGTAAGAGGAGGGAAAGAACAACAACAATGGGCTCTGCCCGAGAACAGCTACAAGGAAGAATCTGGTTTGAGTTCCAAAACAGATGGGTATCAGGCTCTACACAAGGGCTCCCGAGGAGAATAAGTTTCTACAAAAGGAAGCACTGTTCACTCTCTTATCTTAATGTTCTTCCTTCTGTCTCTTTTCTCTTTTTCCGATCCCTTTTTCCAATGCTCTTTTCTTTCATTATATAGCTCTGCTTCCATCGCATCTTCACCATCCATTTCTACCTAACCTCCCTCCTTTTTCGACACTTGTTACCTTTCACATCTGAAGAAGATGGTGGAAGGAATCTGCTTAACTGTGGCTTATACTGTTCAAATCACTTCATTAATGCGGTTGATAAACCTGTTGTCTACCATTTAATGCAGATGCAACAAGCTATACCAGGCCAAAAGCTTCCCTACTGCCCATTGACTTCCACTCTCTTTAGATCCTAACTTCCACTCAGAATGTCTTAGAGTACCATGTTTCATTCCTTCTACTCCTCAAGTGGCTTCTTCCTTCGTGCCCGTGGCTTATAGTATTTCCACGTCATTGTTGCGACCTTTCAACTTCCTCCTTGGTCCTCAGGTACCCACAATAGCCCCTTAAAACTTTCGCTATTTGTTTAGTCACAAAAGTAAAGTTATAGTACTCCAAGTAAGATACGCACATGCCACATGTGTTCCCACGTATCAACATCCTTTCATCTGTCCTTCACACACTCCTGGCGCTTCGAAATCCATGATCTTGCATTTATGACGTCAGGCGGCTGCTTGTCTCCTCACGTTCTACGGTTTGATCAAGATCTTACGATCCTCCTTTCCCTTTACGGATGGGTGGGAATTTTGCCGCTCTCTTTTTCACTCCTATAAAAGGAGAACTTAGAGTTGGCTGAGGCTCATTTTGAACATCTTGGCGATCTAAGTTAAAGAACAAAACTCCTGAGGGGCACTCTTTGCATTCATTAGTAGGTGTGTTGATTTCCCTTGTTTTTTCCTTTTCACAAGTTTCATACTTCATCCCTCAAAAGACTATAGGTAAGTATGCTAAATTAGTGGACACTATTGAGGGTAGGGCAACTTTTAGGGCACAATATAGGATCCCCAATAATGTTGAAATCTGACACTGTGAGGAGGGTGATTGGTTGGTCTTGAATAGACCTTCCAAGTCCGTAGTCATCATGATTGCCTTTATTGAAGGCGGGATGGAACTTCCTATGGGAAGGGTAATCCGGGACTATCTCATAAACTATAGGTTAACCCCGACCCAGTGTTCACCCCGCATCGGATCCTCGGGTGTGTAGATGTAATAAATTGGAGAATGGGGACTAACCTTACTTGGCATGATGTAAATTGGGTGTACCAATGTCAGAAAGGGGAGAAAACCAAATATTACATGAAGTGTAGGGTTCCTGCAGTTAGGTTAATCTCTTGCCTGCCTGACTTGAGTAAGGGCATGGACAAGGATTTCCTCATTGTCTTGGGAGGCTGGCATGATGGAATACATTGCTTTACCAAGGAGGGGGAACTAGGTAGGGCTCCTGAGGACTGGGCTCACACTTAGGAATTTACACAGCTTTTCTAGTGTTAAAGTTTTCTTCCCTTTATTTTTCACTAATGATCCCCTTGGTTTCATTTGGCAAACGAATACCACATAGCTTCAGCCAAACACTCGGTAAATTTCAAAGACCTAAACAGGATCCTTAGGTTAGAGATATTCTTGCACAAAGACGAACAACTCAAGGCAGCTCACGTCATCCTTGGGTATAAACCGTCCACAAAATGCTTCCAGAGCCCAAAGAACGTAATTAGGGCCAGGGACCCCCGCCTGGCTTTAATTGACGTAGCAGTCCCCGGATTCCTGTTGACCGAGCCTCCTCTAAAAGGGACTCAGGACGCTCAGTTGCCCGCCCCCCTAGCCGCCAAACTTCTCTACTCCCAAGAGCCGACTCTCCTCGAACGAAGAAGACAAAGAGTCTACATCCGAGTTTGTTCAAGAAGTGATAGATAGGGATTTTGAAGTTTTTCACCGTTCAGACGCTCCCAGCACATCTCAAGCTCAACTTTCAATAGCCATGGGTTTTGAAGAAAAAACCCCAAACTTGCTGGCATTACTTATAGCCCACGCTGGGGGTTCCTTTGCAGCTGTGGCGGTGACCCGACCATCTACCCCAGTTGCCATGCACACATCCATAGCTAACGCTAGGGACAAAAAGAGAAAGAGGGCCCAAGGTGGCAAGGGTGCTGAGGGTACAGATGAAGGGGAGATTACGCAATCTTCTCACCAGCCCCACGCTAAGGAAGCCCGAACTGGAAAGGGGCAATCCAAAAAGTCCACATCAACTTGGACTTCCAAGGAGGTTGGAGGGGACCAACCAAGGAAGGCTTCCATCTAGAGGCCTAACTTCACCTTAAGCTCAGGCAATCTAGTTCTGGATGATGCCAACTTAAGGGATACCACCAAGGGTAGCTTGGGCCTAGTGGTCAAGTGTCTGGAGAAAGCCCTGTGTTTACTAGAGGATATGGAGGAGTTGAGATCCTTTCGGAAGCGCGAAGTCTTCCTCGCTTTTAAACAAGACTTAGCCAAGGTACGTAAACGCTCCCACTTGATCGCATGGCGCTACCTTATATGCAAGGTATAAACACTTACATATTTGTTATTCATGTAGTCTGTCTAAGCTGCCTTTATGGCGGAGGAGTGGGTGGACCACTCCTTAGAGATGGCCAAGGATGCTAAGGCCAAGCAAGAGGCCGCTGAAAGGGCCCACACGGTCGCTGACAAAAAGCTAAAAGAAACCATTGCTTAGTTGGCCGAGATGGAGAAGGCTCACAGAAATTCTGAGTCTACCTTCTCGGGCTATGAAAAGTAGGCCGCTGAAGCCCTAGGGGCCCAAAGGAGGACAGAAAATAAGATGGCTCTAACTGTTATGGAGCTGAAGCAAGTTAATAAAAAACTGGAGACTTTGGAGAAGGAAAAAGATAAGGCCGAGCAAGTGGTGCATGATGCTGGGATGACTAAGGCAGCAGAGAGCTTCACCGCCCAGCTTAGGGATGTTGCCCGTGCCTTCTGCTTAGAGGTGTGGGGCCAAGCTCTGACCGCTGCGGGGGTTGACACCGAATTGGAGCTTTGGGCTACCGATAAGGTGTATTACACACCTGCCTTACGCTTAGCTCCCACCCCTTCTCAGCCCCCAACAGATACGAGCTCCACCCCTTAATCTTCCTTTGCTTAGCCCAGTGACAATCCCTCTTCCACCTTGGCCAAAGGCAAAGAAAAAAAAAAGCAACTTCTACCTCCAGAGGATGTTCCAAATGTGGTGGCCAAGGAGGAAGTGCTCGAGGGGGTTCCCCTGAAGAGGAAGAAGAAGGATAAAAAGTAGGAGAAAAAGAGAGCCCGAGAGCAGGAGCCAGCGGCCTAGTTTAGCTTTTAGGATAGGAAATACTTAGGCAGATTTTGTAATGGGCTATATAGCCAATGCCCCCTCTTGCCTTTCTTTTGTACTGCACTCTTTTACTTTCAATGGAAAAGTCTGAAGTAAACCTTTTTGCCTATTTAATTACTTGTAAATTTCTTTACTGTTCACTTTGCGCAAGTTCTTTTGCATGACATGTCAAGTTCCTTTATAATAATCACACGGTGGTGGTTTGCAAATTCATCACCACCCAAGGGGTGGGTTAACTTATGAAATTTAGATAAATTATCAATCAGTACTTACTTAAAATGAGACTTAGACCTAGACAAACTTGCCGGCATTATCTCAGAAACTTGAGGAAATGCCTTTGACCTTTACTGCTCAATCCGTTCAAACAAAATTGCCCATGTTAACTTACCCTAGGCTTGTGACTCGAGGAGTCGGGCAAGGCCTAGGTTCTGTTTAATACTTAGATAAAATTTGCAATGTTAATTTATTCTAGGCTCATGACTCGAGGAGTTAGACAAGGCCTAGGTTCTATTCAACACTTAGATAAATTTTACAATGTTAATTTACCTTAGGCTCGTGACCCGAGGAGCCGAGCAAAGCCTAGGTTCTGTTTAACATTTAGATAAATTTTGCAATGTTAATTTACCCTAGGATTGTGACCTGAGAAGCCAAACAAGGCCTAGGTTCTGTTTAACACTTAGATAAATTTTGTAATGTTAATTTACCCTAGGCTTGTGACTCGAGGAGCCAGACAAGGCCTAGGTTTTGTTTAACACTTAGATAAATTTTGCAGACCAGTTGTCTCTGCGAACACATCCATAACAAGATATAACCAAATAAGATATGAATGGCATCAGAATTTATTAATAATAATAATGCCATAGATTGTTTACATTCCATGGATGAGGGATTACATTCTTATCCAAATCTTCCAAGTGGTAGGCCCTAACACTAGCAATGAAAGTGATTCTATATGGCCCTTCCTATGGATTTGACTCCCTTATCATACATTTGCTTAAGTTTCTGTTGGTAGTAAGCCATTTTTACCATTGCCACCTCTCGTCTTTCCTCGGCTAGATCCAGGCTGTGTAGGAATAAATTGTGGTTTTCTTCAACATTGAATTGATCCATTCTCAGTGGGGAATCCGAATTCAAGGGGGATTACTGCTTCTGACTCATAGGTCATTGAAAAAGGGGTCTCTCCCGTTGATCTCCGGGGTGTAGTACAATAAGTCCATAATATGTGGGGCAGTTTGTCCACCCATTTTCCCTTAGCATCGCCCAGCCGTTTCTTCAGTCCAGCCACTATAACTTTATTGGTGGCCTCGACCTGCCCATTCCCTTCAGGATAAGCGGGTGTAGAATACCCATTCCTAATCCCTAACTCTCTGCAATATCTCCGGAAGGCTTTGTTGTCAAATCGAAGGCCGTTGTCTAAGATTAGAGTGTGAGGAACGCCAAACCTGGTGACAATGTTCCTCTAGACGAATCTCTTAGCATCCCCGTCCCTGATGTTGGTGAGGGGCTCAGCTTCCACCCACTTGGTGAAGTAGTTCGTGCCAACGAGGAGCCATCTTCAGTTCCCTATAGCTCGGGGAAAGGGTCCCACTATATCCAAGCCCTATAGGCCAAATGGTCAGGGGCTAGACAAAGGATTCAAAATTCCCCTTGGCTAGTGGATATTTAGGGCATATCTATGACATTGATCACACTTTTTTACATAATTCTGAGAGGTTTTTCACATGCTAGTGAGGGCTCTATGTTCTAGAGACCTTCCTCCTGTATAACTCCCATAAATGCCCTTATACAATTCTTCTAATAAGGGCTCCACGGCTTTTAGGTGTACGTACAATAAATATGGCCTTGAGTAAGAGAGCTTGTACAACTTCCACCCACATGGAGGTTGCACACCTTTATCAAAGGTTCCCCCATAAGACTTTAGGTATCCATTTCTTTAACAACAACAACCCGAGGAAGAATTGATTCTAGTGAAGTGGCCAACATTGCAAGAGAATCTGCATGAGAGTTTTGCCCCCTCAGGATTTGCTTCAAAATAAAACCCTTAAAGTGAGCTCGGGCATTCTGTACTTTTGCAAGGTACCCTTGCATCCTTTCATCCTGAGCTTTAAAGTTACCATTGACTTGGTCGATGATCAGCCTAGAATTTGAGTACAATTCCACCATTTCTCCACCCAGTAGCTTAACCATAGCTATTCCTGCTAGCAAGGCCTTGTATTCAGCTTCATTGTTGGTGGCTAAGAATCCCAGTCGCAATGACTTCTCCATTATCAACTTCTCGGGGGTGATCAACACAATGCTTACTCCTGCCCCATTTCGGTTGGAAGATCCATCTGTATAGACTTTCCATGAGGGGGCAACATAGGTTGACGAGACCAATGCACCCATGACTGCATTTTCCTCCTTGGGGGCACCCTCGGCGAATTCTGCTATAAAGTCTGCTAAAACCTGTCCTTTTATGGTAGTCCGAGACATGTACTTGACATTATAGACTCCCAACTTGGTTCCCCACTTAGCAATCCTACCAGTGTAATCAGATTTCCTTAGTAGGGCTTGCAAAGAGAGCTGGGTAAGCACCACCATGGTACGGGCTTGGAAATAATGAGGAAATTTCCTAGTGGCATGCACAATGGCCAGTATTGCTTTTTCAAAGGGAAGATAACGCATCTTAACCTCCTACAGGGATTTGCTAACATAATAGAAGGGCCTCTGAATTTCGTCCTTGGTGACGCTAAAAGTGTGCTTGGTGACACTAGGTATGCATACAACACTTCCTCCTTATCAAGTCGGGAAAGTATCGATGGATTGGACAAGTACTGTTTGAGATCCTTAAAAGCCATTGCACACTCCTCGGTCCACTAAAAATCCTTCCATTTGTGCAGCAGTTGGAAGAAAGGACGACACCTATCTGCAGACCGAGAGATGAACCTGTTTAAGGCTGCTGTCATCCCAGTCAACCTCTACACCTTCTTGGGCTTCTGAGGAGGGTGTAAGCTGTTAATAACCTTGATCTGTTCTGGATTAACTTTGATTCCGCGGTGAGTAATCAGGTACCCAAGGAACTTGCCCAAACTAACCCCTGAAAGAACACTTGATGCGTTGAGGTGTAGTTTATGTTTTCTCAACACCGAGAAAGTCTCTTCCAAATCAGCCAGATGCTCCACTACCTCCTTGCTCTTAACTGCCATGTCATTAATGTACGCTTCCATATTCCTTCCTATTTGTGTTTCAAACATTCGTGTCACCATTCTTTAATAGGTGGATCCTGCGTTTTTGAGGCCAAAGGGTATCACACGATAATGATAGTTCCCATTTGGGGCATGGAAGGCAGTCTTCTCCTAGTCGGGCAATGACAGGGGTATTTGGTGGTAACCCTGAAAGGCGTCTAGAAAACTCATCCGAGGATGTCCTATCGTCGCGTCAACCAATTGGTCAATCCTAGGAATGGGGAAGGGGTCTTTTGGGCAGACTTTGTTCAAGTGTGTAAAATCCATGCACACTCACCACTTCTCATTTTTCTTTTTAACTACTACCGTGTTGGCTAGCCACTTGGGATAGAAGATTTCCTTGATGGCTCCAGCCTGCTTTAACTTATTCATATTTGTCCTGACTGCCTCGACGTGGTCTTTGGATGACCGCCGAGGAGGCTGCTTACATGGCACTACCTCAAGATTCACATTTAATTGGTGATAAGCTAACCCGAGATCAATTCCTAGAACGTCATAAGCATCCCATGCAAAAATATCAATGTTTGCCTTCAGGAACTTCACCAACTCTGCCTTTTCCATGGGTGGCAACTGTGAGCCTACTTGGAAATACTGTTCCCGATCTAACCCTATTATTATCTTTTCTAACTCCTCGAATGATTCTTCCAACGTCTTGGTTTACTGCCCCCTTGTAGACCTCTTTAGTTGCTATGGGATTGGGTCTTCAGTCACCGCAGCGGGACCTGAAGACCGCTGCGCTATTGCTGATACCAAGAACTACCTGGCCATGGCCTGATCACCCAATAGGACCCCCACTTTCCCTTGAGTAGGGTACTTGACCTTTAAATGCAATGTTGAGGGCATTATGCCCACGGCATGAAGCCAGGGTCTAGCCAGGATAGCTGTGTATGGGGAGAACGCTTCCACTACTATGAAATCAACTTGGACCTCCACATCCCCAACCTGTATGGGTAGTCTTATCAATCCTCGGGGGACCACTATTTTGCCATCAAAACCCATTAGCGGGGAATCATACGTATCCAGGTCCTCGAGCCTTAAGTTCAGCCCCCGGTACAATTTTGGGTACATGATTTCTGCTCTACTTTCTTGGTCAACCAGTACTCTCTTCACGTCATAGCCCCCAATCCTGACAGTAACGACTAGGGCGTCATCATGTGCTTAGAGGGTTCCCTGCTTATCCTCTTCTAAAAATCTGAAGGTAGGGTTGACCATCACCCTTGCTTTTTTGGTAGTCTGATCTTTGGCTTCCAAGCCAAAGCCCTCCACCATAGACATGACTCTAGAAATTCCCCCGTGATTGCTCCCTAGCCTAGCCAAGATCACATTAATAGTGCCCAATGCTGGCTGAGGAGTGCCGCTTCCAGGCATCCCACTTCCCGAGTGTCCGACCTATTCCACAGGCTAATGTAGAAAATAATTGAGTTTCCCGGCCTTCGCCAATTGATTGAGGTGATCACGCAAGGTCCTGCAGTCCTTCGTGGTGTGCCCTCTATCCCTATGGTAATGGCAATAAAGGCTTAGATTTCTCCTGGATGGATCCCCACCCATCCTATTGGGCCACTTGAAAAATGGCTCTTTTTATTTTTTTATTTTTTATTTTATCTTTTCTAGTATTTGGTACACTGGCTCCTTAAACGGTAAATTGACCAGTTGAACCCCCGCGGATGTTGCATGATTAGGGAAATCTTCGGGGCCGATCATTATGATACCCACCTCCCCGAGGATCCCTCTTCTCTAGGAACATTTTAGTTTTACCTTTTCCCTACATTTGATCCTCTTCTAGCCTTTTGTACTTGTCTATGCGATCCATAAGCTGGCGCATGTTCAAGGCAGACTTCATCGTTAATGATTTCCTCAAGTCATGCTCTGTTGGGAGGCCAACCTTGAAGGTCCTCACGGCCACATCCTTAGAGTCTCCATTTACTTCATTGTACGTTTCCCAATATCGGTTCGAGTAAGACTTGAGGGTCTCCCCTTCCCTTATAGCCATAGACAGCAAAGAATTCACCGGCCTGGGGACTCTACTGCAGGTTATGAATCTATCTTCAAACACCTTTGTTAGCTCTTCAAAGGACCCTATTGACCCCTCATCCAAAGCATCAAACCAACGCATGGCTACGGGCCCAAAGCTGGAGGGAAACACCTTGCACATAAAGGCCTCATTGCTAGCATGGACGACCATCTTTTAATTAAAGTGGCTGTCATGCTCCATGGGATCGGTCCTTTCATTATACATGGTGAACGTTGGCTGGGAGAACCGATGAGGGAGCCTTGCCTTATTAATCCTCCTCACAAAAAGGGATTTTGAAATCTACCGTAAGGCTTTACTCATAGCGTCACTTCCCACGGTATGATGAGAAGACCCCTTTCCACGTTTGTTATTGCCCTTCTCCAACTCGTCCTGTTATGAAGAAGCTGAGTAGGATTCACTAGGTGGAGTTCTGGACCTACACCTGTATGAGCGATCACGGCTTCCCTTTGAGCCCTCACTTAACAGGGAAGATGGGCTCCTCCTATCATGCTTCCTGCGCCTCAACTTCCTGCGCAGACAATCAACTTCCTGCTGCAACCTTAGTGTCTCCTGGTCATGCGAAACATGACTTCTGGACTTGGAACCACTCCTCCCAGTGCGCTCAGTGTGATAAGATTCCACCACAACACTTGGGGTGTGTTGCGTGTCTCGCCTACATTCCATGTTAACAAAACGGTCCTCCTTCTGGGAGCCAATTGACTCTTCCCCACCTTGGCCTATGTTAGCCATAAGCATTCAAGACAGATCCTCAACAACTTGTTGTTCCCACAGATGGCGCCAATTGTAAAGGCCAAAAAGTTTGTAGCCTAAGCCCACTTAGAGTAATGGGTTGTGCCCTCCAAACCTGGCCCAAATCAATAAAATTTGTAAGAGAAGGGAAAGAACAACAACAATGGGCTTTGCCTAAGAATAGCTACAAGGAAGAATTTGGTTTAAGTTCTAAAACAAATGGTATCAAGCTCTACACAAGGGCTCCCGAGGAGAATAAGTTTCTACAAAAGGAAGCACTATTCACTATCTTCTCTCAATGTTCTTCCTTCTGTCTCTTTCCTCTTTTTCTGATCTCTTTTTCCAATGCTCTTTCCTTTCATTATATAGCTCTGCTTCCATCGCATCTTCACCATCCATTTCTACCTAACCTCCTTCCTTTTTCGACATTTGTTACCTTTCACATCTGAAGAAGATGGTGGAAGGAATCTGCTTAGCTATGGCTTACACTGTTTAAGTCACTTCCTCATTAATGCGGCTGATAAAGCTATTGTCTACCATTTAATGCAGATGCAACAGGCTATACCATGTTAAAAGCTTCCCAACTGCCTACTGACTTCCATTCTCTTCAAATCCTAACTTCCACTCAGAATGCCTCAGAGTACCATGATTCATTCCTTCTCCTCCTCGGGCAGCTTCTTCCTTCGGGCCCATGGCTTATAGTATTTCCACGTCATTGCTGCGACCTTTCAACTTCCTCCTCAGTCCTCGGGCCAATGCCGCGACCCTTCAGCTTCATCCTCGGTCCTCGGGCACCCACACTATCTTTATATATAATGCAATAGGAACCATCTATGAAATCAAAGAGAAGAAGAAAGATAAAAACTTAAAAACACAACTTAATCACATTAATCCAAAGTACAGTTCCAAAAAAAAAAAAAAAATCATTAGCCTAAAGTAGAGATGCAAGAAAAAAAAATCCACAAAAAAATTAAAAAAAAAAAATTGAGAAAGAGAAAGAGGGATAACTTCTCTTGATCAACCCTATATTGATTGCTCTCCAATGACTTTACTTATAGTAAGCCACCTCAAAATCAATCTAAACCAAAACACCTGAAAATTAAGCTAAACCAAAAAATCACTATAAGAAGTAATTACAGAAGTTGTACTCAAAACCAACTTATAAGACCAGCATCTATCCTTAGATATTTTTGTCATTAAAGATCTTGCAACCTTGAGGAACGAATAGAGTTCTAAAAATCATAATGATTCATTAATATAAAGTAGAGTTGCAAGAAAGAATAAAAAATGAAGAGAGAGAGAATAACCACTTTTCAAGAGAGAATGCGAGAGAGAATAATAAAAAATTTATAGATAATAATATAAGAATAAATCAAAATAAAAAATATTGTAATAATCGCCAAATTATCCAAGTCATTTTAGTGCATTGTTTAAAACATACTTTGGTTCTCATGGCCTGTAACACCCCATAATTTTGATATCAATTAAATTATTAAACGTAAATTATAAAGGAGGCCTATAATTAAATGGATTAAATTGATTTGAGCCTAAGATATTAAAAATAAGATAAATACTATAGAATATGAAGCCCAAGTGAGGTGGCATAAGTAAATATATGGGCCTTGAAAACCCTAGCCTTTTTCCTCTTAAGTTACACATGAATTTACTGATGGTACCTCCTTTTGCTTCAGCCGCTTCACACTACTAAACCTTGCTTTGCTTCACTGTGGCTGTGAGTGGAGACTAAAGGTACGACTCTTTTCTGCTCTAAACTTAGGAAAATTGTAATACTCAATGGCTAGCTTTTCTTCCCACTCTTATAAGAAGAATCTATTAGTGGCGTACCTAATAGAAAATAAAAATAAAAATAGGGGCTGCTGTTATGGATCTAAGGCTATGATTATGTTGATAGAAAAAGGGTGTTTTGTGGACATTATATGGCCATATATGACCTCCCTAAATATCACCACCCATCTGCCATGTATCTTCACGTTGTCCTTGTTCAATAAGTGTCCAACAGTGTCCTTATGCTTTACGACATCAAGAGGATTATGGGTCTTTGGGTTGATGATTACAATATTATAATAGGAATTGTTTGTATATAGCCGTATGGTCCAGGCTTTGAAATTGATTACGTATGAATAGTATGTATAGCCATATAGTCCTCCATTGGCTCTAAGATTGATTGGTAGAACTATATTATGTGGCTTCTACTTTTGATTAATAGATATAAATATTAGGTTGATCAGATAGGTTAATATATCATGTGGCTTCTAAGGAATAGTAGAATATATGATGGCTAGACCTATAGTGAATTGCTAGAGTTTTATAGAGTTGCAGTACAATCATGCTTATTAATGGATACATGAAATAGAACAGTTAGATTAAAGCTGAAGACAGCTTTTAGTAGGAAATTCGTGTATTGATGGACCTATTTTTGGTGTTGCTAGGCTTTAATTCTACTGATTCATTGTGACTCAAGGGTGATTGATTCCTTTTATTTTGCAACTAAGAGGTAAGTGGTGGTTACTAATTTTGGAGGGTTTTTCCAAAACAATGTTGATTATTAAACTATTCTATATCAAAGAAATATGTTGATATTCTATATATATAAATTGATATTTTATAAATGTTTGATGTACACATTGACTATTCGTTTTATGAAAAATTTGTAGGACAACCTAAATTTATTTAAATTTGTATGTGTGAATATATCTTTATATTTTGAGAATTATGAATGGATTATTTTGTGAGCATATTGAAATGTGTTTTGAAAACCTATGGCAAGTCGTGATTAAAAGCTTAGTATTGTATTTAGTCCTTAGCAAGGGACAATCATACTACAGCTAGTCCTTAGCAAGGGACGGTCCCAGAAAAGAGAACAATACACATTTGATAGCTCCTTAGTAAGGGAGTATACTATTGAGGATCCAAAAAGGAAGGTCCTTAGCAAGGGAGTGCACCTTTAGGTTCCAAAGGGGCCATCCTTAAGAAAAGGGATGTAATGGAGGTTCCAATCCCAAAAAGGGGACAACACAACCCTGTCAACGGGGCGTAAATGTTGACCATGAGAAAAGTTTAGGAAATTGTTTATGTGATGGTATTAATATACATATATTATGATAGCTCACAATATAAAGATATATATATATATATATATATGAAGGATTTGATGATAAATATTGTTGAGTTACAAGTTATGAAATTGTTGTAAGAATTATTTATTTGAAAGGTTTGTTCCCACACTCCAATGTTAGTGAATTCCACTTATTGAGTTATCTCATCCCCCCCCCCCCCTTATTTCTCATTACAGATACATTAGAGGGATTATTGGAGTAGAGATTCTTGGGAAACAGTAGTTACGAACTATTTTGTGGAATTGAGAATTTTATTGTTATTTTTACGGCAATAAAAATTGTATTAGAGAATTATTTTGAGGATGTTTTGGCTCTGGTGAATTAGAGCTCTGACATTTGTGATGAGAATTAAGGTTGTTGGTTTCTTTTATTTAATATTTTTATGGATTATTCAGATTAAATAGACTTTTATTACTTATGATTTTGGGACGTTACATGGCCAATCCGGAACGGCATCCAAAATGGAATTCAAAACTTTGGTTGCCAGAACACCGTCACCTAGCCGCCTAGTGCTAGGCAGCTATGTGAAGGTGTTCTAGCAACACCTTCACTTGTTCCCTCATATTCCTAAAAATAGACCCACCTCATTTTAGCAATTTCGTGCACAAAAATCCCAAAAACTCTCATCTTTCTCTCTCTCTTTCTCTTATGAATTTCTTTAGGAATAGTTTTTCTCCCTTTTTCTTTATAAAATCTCTCTCCAAACAAAAATTTCAATCCTCTTTTTCACCATTTTTACACCTCCAAAACCTTAGGCAAGTGGGTAAGTTTGTAAGAAATGGGCTAGCCCCAATAAGTTGTTTCATTTTTTTTTTAATCACAAATCCAACTTTTACATTTTTTTTCTTTCTAAAAGGTAATTTTTTTTTTTTGGGATCGCTACAATTTTCAATCACAAAATTACCTAGGGGTGTGATGCAATTTATATACAAAATTATTTCACCAAAAAATGCACAAATCATCATATCCTTAGATATTTTTGTCATTAAAAATCTAGCAACCTTGAATTATAAAAAATGAAAATTATTACCTTGTAGGGAAAAAAATGGGAAATTAGAATTAACCCACATGTGATTAAGCAGGTTTTGATAGTCCTTCCTCTTCTTAAACAATTTTTTATTTTTTATTTTTTTTATGAAATGACTAAAATTTTATTTATTAAGAAGACAATATAGAAACATCATGGATGAGAGCTTGTTCCAAGAAACAAGGACGCTCCTCTATCCAAGTAAAGAAATTAGCCAAGCCAAAAGCTTGTTTAGCTAACAAATGGGAGAGCATATTGTCGTGTCGCCTCACATGAGAGAACACTACATTCCTAAATTCATGACATTCTACTAGCATCCCATAACTCAATGGGGAAATAGAGGAAGGGGCATGTGAACATTCCTTGAGGGCTTGAACAATAACCAGCGAATCTCCTTCCAATACAAAGTCCAACACCAGCATTCTTTTGAGTCGTAAATATTGTAGCATGCATATTGATTTTGTATGATGGAGAGGTAGGTGGAGTCCAATTAATTTCCAACTAAGGATATTGTTTTGGTGGGATGGAATTTGCAGCCCAATACTCTTCTAGATAGCACTTACACCAATTGACGAACTGCAGACCAGATTTCCTTTCCTTTCCATGAAGAACACCATTCCTATTTATCCATAGAGCCCAAGCAATTGTAATAGCAAGACTAGTTCCTCCATAACCCACTGAGATTCCATCAAAATATTCCATAGAAAATCAAAGAAACTCTGCATAGAAGTTGATGTCATCGGGTTACAAATAGATGAACAGTCCCAGGTTTCACGAGCTTTTGGACGCACCTAAAACAAATGCAAAAATGACTCAAGTAACTCACCATATACATCACATACACTATCAATTAGTACCTTTCTTCAAACCAAATTTTCCTTAGTTGGCAAAATGTCTCGGGTAGCCCTCCAAACAAAATGTCTGATTTTGTAAGGGATTTGAATTGACCACAATTTCTTCCAGAACCAACGCAAATTTGTATCATTAAAAAAAGAGCATGCCTCTTTGTCAGATCCTAATTCTAAAACCACCTTCTAAGCACTTCTTACTGAGAAAAAACCATTGGAAGTTTTTGCCCATACCTGTTTGTCATCCAATAATCTAACACTCAATGGAATTCCTACAATTTCCTCATCTTCAAACAGTAGAAATGTTCTCTATATTAGACTTTGATTCTAGCACCTGTTTTCAACATCTATAAAATCACAAACTCTAGTGTCTAATGGAGATATACCTCTTGGTGAAATTACTTTATGTGAGGTAGATCTAGGCACCCATTTATCCATTCAAACCCGGATTTTCCTACCATTTCTCAAACGCCAATAGATCCCTCTTTGTACAATTCTTTGAGCAGCCATTAAACTCCTCCAAACATATGATGGTTTCTTCCCCAAAGATGCATTCATAAAGTCACAGTTTGGAAAATATTTGGCCTTAAAAACCTGATAAACAAGGGAATTCTACTCCATTTGAAGTCGCCAACCTTGTTTTGCTAAGAGCGGCAAATTAAATTGCTTCAATTGCTTGAACCCCATTCCTCCACATGACTTAGGAACATACATTTTATCCCAATTCAACCAAGCCATTTTTCTTTCATCCTTTCTATTTCCCCACCAAAAATTTCTTATCATAGTAGTCAATTCATCACACAGGGAGTCAGGAATTTTAAAATAGCTCATACTGTAAGTTGGAATAGCCTGAGCAACTACTTTAATCACAACCTCTTTTCCAGCCTTAGAAAGCAACTTTTGTTTCCAACCAGCCAATTTCTTAGCCAACTTTTCTTTAATACCATTAAAGGTATTCTTTTTATTTCTATCAACCAAAGAAGGAAGACCAAAATATTTCTCATGTTGACGAATAATATGGGCACCAAATTTGTTCTTGATTTCCTCTTTAATGTCATCTTTAGTGTTTTGACTAAAGAAGAGTGAAGTTTTAGCCATATTCAACTATTAATCTGAAGCCTTTTCATGCACTTTAAAAACATGTTGCAGTGAATCACATTCTTCCAAACCGATTTTACAAAATATAAGACTATCATTTGCAAAAAATAAATGAGAAATACTAGGACCACCACAACAAGCAACAACACCATGCATTTTGCCACCCTTACTGCTTGCTTATATGGCAGATTGTCCATCTGTTTCTTAATCTTTTTAATAAAATTGTAGATTATTAAAAAAAATGAAAGCTCGAAAACGTGTTGAAAACTCACGAGCGGTTTAGACCCCTAAATTAAAATTACGGCTTGGTTGATTTTACACTAACTTAATGATAAGTGCGGAATAGTGTAAACTCAAGCGTATTAGCAAGATAACTACTCTAATCCATATTTAAAGCAACACAGCAGTAAAAATGAAATAAACAAGAGTAGGGAAGAAAGATGCAAACACAGATAACACCGAGACGTGTTATCGAAGAGGAAACCGAAGACCTCGGCGAAAAACCTCTCCGCCGCCCTCCAAGCGGTAATCGATCCACTAGACAATCAGTTGGGATACATGGGTTAGCAAAAGACCCTCCAAGCCTAGTCTACCCGCTGTACCTAAGCCCTCCAAGCTCCTACTCCAACAAGGCTTCTCGGAACCGTGTCTTGTCCTAGTTATCCGGATCCTGCAACAAGCTCCATGTTGCATCTGCCATTCAAGGCTTCTTCCAATGCTTCCCAGCAGCACCAAAACGTCACACAACACTCTCAAGGTGTGGTAAGTGTTTGGGCTATCGACCTCTCACAGATATGGATAATGGAGAGGGAAGGGTTGAGAAAATACCACAAGCAAATGTATAGAGAAAGATGGAGAAGACAATCTCTAATTACCAATGTGTTTGGCTAGGGTTTTCTCTCTGAAGCATTCCTCAACAATTGTGGGTAATGATGGTATATATAGGATAGGTGCACCTGGCCTGACCTTTCGCATTCCAGCATGTGCGTGGCACATGATTCACTTCGCGGGTGCTAAGTCGCAAGACACCCACGAGAATTCTTCATTCTTCAAATGCTTGAGTCTTCAAACACTCTCTCTATCACACAACCCTTACAACAAGTCCCACAACAAATACAGGGTTTAAACGATTGAATATAATTACAATCAAATTTGGCACGGAATAAAAGCCAACAAAAATACAGTTGTATCCCATCAAAAAAAAAAAAAAATATAGTTGTAAATTACAACTTTACAAAAAAAAATGCACAAACAGTAGTTCCAACAATCTCTTGTTAAGTGTTTCATTTGCTCCTTTCCTTCTTTTTTCTTTCCTATGTTTTTTGACCTGCCTTTTTACGGTTCGCTAGACATATTTAGAGAAAAAAAATGAAAGAATGGATGGGAGGAGAGAAAATATCACGAGTGAGGGCAACAAGAGCGCTGTTCTTGTTCGTGTGGGCTCCACCTTTTTGAGTTTGAGTTCTTAAGCTGAAAACTAAAGCAAATATTTGAGCTGAACACATTGTTGGGCAAGTCAAGAGAAAAATAGAGAATAAGAAATGAGATAGGGTTTAAAGTTTTGAGTGATTGGAATTGAATTTTAAGAATTGAGTTTTGAGTGATGCTTAAACCAAACACCCCTCTCCTCGCACTCTTTTTATGTAACAATTGTACTTTTACGCTACTTATTTTTCAAAAAAAAAAAAAAAAAAAAAACCAATGAAAATGAACTCATCCAAAAACTAGACAAACCATTTGATAAGTATTAAGTAATATTTGGACTTAAAATAATTTATTCATGCCAACTAAATTTAATTTTTATCATTCTGTTGCATATATACACGTACAAGTCCCTATGGATCTTAGTATATTTATGTAATATTATACTGAACGTTTTGACAATCACACATGAATAGGATTAAGATAGAAACAGGGGATATTGAGCTTTTGCCCTTATTTTGGAAAAAAAGAAAACAACAATATGTCCATTTTTTGAAACTCGATTTTAACAAAATTGAGTTCGGTATAAAACTCGATATCCTCAAAAATGAGTTATAAGTAAAATTTTAATTGAAACTCGACTTTAGCAAATTCGAGTTTCACGTGAATTTTTTTAAATTTTTTTTCTAAAATTAAGTGGCAAAATATACATGGAACTCAACATTGTTAATGTCGAGTTCCACTTGTAACTTTATTTTTTTTAAATCGAGTATTAAAACAGGGACATAGACCTAAATAGTTTCAAAACAGAGACATTGTGCTAGATTTTTTACAAAATAAGAGCAAAAGCCCAATATCCCCAATAGAAACAATAGACTAAGTTGCCTGTAGCATTAAGTATATCCCTTTATACAGATAAAAGATGAAACAATCCGAAATAATTTTTTTACAGTTATAGATCTAAGATGAGGAATCTGTATCAGAATCCAAGCATGTCTGAAAAGTGATCTACACCAATGCTTATGGGTATGCTTCACATGCATTAGAAAGATGCCAAATTGCAGACAACTGGAATTATCACCGTAGATGGAGAATAGGTCTTCAAGTGCTGCATACAAGGGCTCAGCAGCCTTTGGTCTGCTCACCATCCCAAGAAGAATATTTGATGTGGTTAGATAAGAATCACCATAAAAACGTATATTGGTATCCATCCTTGTTGCAACAGCATTCCTTTCCAATGACACTCCCACAAATGTGCCTGACATAGTTTGCAAGTGTCAGCAATTATCAACTTTCAGGCTACCGCAAAATTACTTTCAAATGCACAAAACATATTAGAATGGGGAAAGGTACAGAAAACAACATCTTTGAGTAGCACTACCTTGCAAAAATGAATATTTCCTTCCCCCCCCCAAATATATACATATATAATTATTTATTTATTTTAGGTTGATCTCTGAAACTAAAGATTTTGGTATTTTCCTCTAGTCTCTTCACTATTTGCATTTATTTTAGGCTCTCAATCTTTAAAAAATCCTTACGCTTCCAATCAGTTCAAAACTTTAAGATGTTGATTACTATGAACACAAGCAAGAAGATTTAATCTTAAAAGAATCAAAGATATAAAGCAAACACAAAAACAACAAGAATAAATTAAGTAATGCTGTTATGGTCGCATAGGAGAATACAAGATAATCCACAATCTATTGAAATTAGAACTATGATATATATCTTGCCACCTGAAAGAAACTGTCCTAACAGAACCATGCCTTTCCCCACCCACCCCACCACCAAATGCCAGCACAGAGACATGTGAACATCTAAATGTTGAAATTCTACCATAAAACACTGGAATACAGGTAGACTAGCATTGACTAATGTGCTAGCATTCACTTAAGATGTTTTTCAAAACAATTTCCTTTAGTTTTAACTTTTAAGTCTAGCAATTCATGGAGCTAATGCCTAACCTTAATCAACTGGATTAAGGCTTAGTAAAGTCACTAATTGATATGAAGCCATAAACAGGAACCATATGAGGAAGCGAATTCCAATGTTCCCACAATTTTTCTCCATTTTCAAGAGATTGCAAAATCAACAAATAGCAGAAAATGATTGACCAAAAGAAGCCTACGGCATGCTTTAAGAGCCCAAAGAACAATCCTCAGCCATTTGGATGTCAACTGTCAGTAGATTCCAAAGATTTGAAAAAGATTTTAGGAACATTCAGTGCTGCTTTTTCTCTCTCCCCCTTGTTTTTCTCTCTTACACTTCTCTGATCATTGTATTTTGAATTGATTGTACTTCTCTCCTAGTGCACCACTGGTGTACCAGGTTTGCTTTTTTCTAATAAAATTTTTCGTTATAAAAAAAAAAAAAAGAAAAGATTTTAGGAACATTCATATCACAGCCAATGATACTATAATAAAAGGTTCGCAGCTTGTAACCTCTAAAGATCATTTTTTCTTTTCATGTTAAGCCATCATACACAATAGCATGTTAAATACATGTATGATTCTAATTATTCATGTAACCAAAAGTTACAGAGACACAAAACTTAAATCATGACACAGTATCTTTGCTACAACTGTATGTATAGCACATTCCAGAACCTTTATCTCCAGCACGAAGATCTGCTTCTAGCACTCTCCCTACAGGTCTTGCTGCAGCCCTATAACCAGCACAAAGAGAAAAATGCATGTGACTACAAAATGTCTTCACAGCTTTTGAATCATGAAGCACAATTATGAAGTCCATGAGCTCTCCTCCAATTTGGGAACACATATTAAGTACAATTATTAGCTGAAACATAAATTGAGGAAGTCTTGATAAACAATTAGAATTTCACAAATAGTTAAAAGGAACTCTTGCCAAACTCATGCATGCCACAAGGTCCACCTGATTCCTAGCAGGTCATCATTACATGCCCGTTGCGAATCATTGGCTACTAGCCACCACTTGGCCTGCATGATGCCATCAATTGTTGACCATGTAGAGTCCAAGTGACCTAATAGGGGTCCAATAATTTTTCCAAACACCTAATATTCATCGCTCTATTTCAATACAATTCTACAAATGATACCAACCAAAATTGAATAATGATTGTAACACATTTGATATCATATTAAAGATATTTTGATTACCCAGACTAAGTGAACTCCTACATAACAACTACAGTTTTCCTTACAAGTTGTGTAACGGAACTGGTTCCTACAAGCATGACATTTGCACACAAGTTATAATCTTCATAATATAGAAAAGAATTATAATTTGTAAGCGATAAGGGCAATAAGCAAGTTGTTCTTGTAGTAGAGGAAGGTGGTATTGTAGCCAATGGACCAAGGTATAGAAGGGTTCAAAATGGCTTAGAAGCTGAAGTGGAATTATTGAGGAGGCAACTACAAGACTTGATTGAACAGTTGAGAAGAGATAGGAAGATACAATAGAAATACTACCAGCATGATACTGCTGGAAGTGTAGCTTTATATGAGGAGGATTATGAACAACCTTTTGTTCATATTCCCAGGTGTAGATGAGAAGTATGGCCATAATCCTGTGATCATTCAACCAAAGATGCCAAACTAGAATTGGGACAAGATTTGAGATTGAATTCCCTGAACTGAATTTGATGCCAACTTGGATCATGAGGAGTTTGTGGATTGGCTTTTAGCCAAGTTGAAGAGATCTTTGCTTGTTATGATATTCCAAAATCCAAGAAAGTTAAATTGGCAAGAACTAATTTGAGAGGCAAGGCAAGATCTTAGAAGGAGTAGTTGAAGATTCAAAGATTGAGGGAAGGAAAAATCAAGATTCAAACTTGGGAGAAGCTAAAATAGAAACTTAGGAAGCAATTTTTTCAGTACAGCCACATCCAAGCACACTACAGCAACTTGCACAACTGCTGGACAAATTCAAATGCAGCAAATAGAGTAGTGTTGATTGAGACTCAACAAACAAAGAGATCACAATCAGCCATTTTCAATTCAAGAACCAGCCCAAGTGGTGGTGCTGCATCAAACTTCACTAAGCTTTGGAGGCAGCCAATCGAGAATGTTGAGATAGGGTCAAATACTGCTGGATCTAATAAAGTTTCCAAAATACCATCCAAGAACCAGCCTGTTTTGTCAAAGGGTGAAACCTTGGTGGTTGAAGAGATAGAAGATCTAGACTTTCTGGGAGTTAGAAGATCAAGACTTGCTGGTAAAAGCGTTAGAAGATCAAGATTTGCTGGTTGAAGATTTAGAGGATCATGACGTGGGGCAGCCTATTTTTGATAATTACATTGAAGAACAAATTGGTGAAGAAGGGAGAGAAATGAGTGATAGCATGAAATATGTGGCTGAACTTGTTTATGATCAGTCTATGGATGAAACAACTATTATTTTTTAGGAAGAAAAGGATTTATCATTAGGAACAAAGGTCATGCAAGTTCAAAAACAAGAAGCGGAGGATGATAGATAGCATAAAGGTATGTTCTTTGTGAGGAGGTAGCCATGAATGGGTTCCATCTTTTACAAAAAAGTGAAAAATTATATAAAGCTATCGTGGGGAGAAGGTGCAACACGCATACAACATGTACAAGCTAGTGCATCCACACTCCTTGCAACCAAAGAAAGGGAAGGCAAACCCTAAGCCAATGGTCAAGATGAAGAAGGTTGATTCACCAATGAAGAATAAAGCCTTGTAGTGTCAAAATATGCATGATTGATCAGCGAGGCAAAACACTTAATGTTCAACTTGGTGTACATGTTTTACAATTGAAAAGTCAACCAAACTTGAGGACAAGTTTGCTTTCAAGAAAGGGAGTCCTCTTAATGCAGATGCATCTACATTGGTGTTTCATTTGTGTGGGATTTGGCTGTGCAGAAGCAGCAGCCTTTGGGGTGCTGTAACAACAGCAAACTCATCAAACAAGGAAACTGTATCATCCTATAACTTCATACAAATCTTGTAGCAACTAAGAGCACCTGAGGTCATGTGCTTCTTAAGAGGGAGAGTCCTGATGCAAGGCATTTCTAGTAACTATATGTCTATATCCTAATCCACTTGTAACTCATTAGTTAGTTAGTTAGACAATTTTTTAAGCATTAGCCTATAGGATTTAAACACTTGTCAACCATCTAGAGGCTGCCAATGCCAAACAACTAGTATAAGTAGGAGAATGTAAGCTCTTTGTAAATCAGTTTTTAGTAATTAAATGAATTATTAGCCTTTGTGTACTATTTGGAACTGTGTGTTCTAGCAGAGGTACTTATCCACCTATCAATGTGTACTAAGAAACTCAGTCTTTCATTGTTTCTAAACCATGCACAAAAAGCCCATCACATTCCCTGCATTTGTTTAGTTAAAAATAAAATAAAATAAATATAATATATGTAGATTTAGAACCCAAGAACAAATGGGAATTTCCAAAACCTTAAACTATCATTATAAAAAAAAAATGCTCTCAGCTAATCTACAAAAAGAAACGCATATCCAAACCTAAGCGACTAAGCCTAAATTGAATGGCCAAAACCTAATCATATTTTTTCAGCAAAATTTTAAAACAAGATTAAAAACTTGACCGGTAATCTTCAATATTTATAAAAAGGACATAGGGCCCAATTTTGAGACACATTCATGGCTTAGATCTCATTCATATGCTTCAATAGAATATTATATCTATCCACGGTGGCAGTATTGCATTAATTACAGTTTTTGCACTTCTCCATTGCTGCTAAGGTCTGATCCAAGGTCCCTAGTATTATGCAAGAATACATTTTTTGCATTAATATTAAACTCAACTTCCACATGAAATTAAAATTTACCCCCACATCCCAATATTAAGACTTTCAGAATTTAAAAAAAGCAAAAAGACAGTACCAATTAACCAAACAAAGAGAACATCAAGAAAATGAAATTATTTTTATAACAAAAGCAAAAGAAACAGACCAACGTTCAAGAAAAACCCAAGTCCCAACAAAGCACTTTTGTCAGTGATTCTGTCAAAAATGCTAGAACCACAACAAAACCCACAACTTTGTCGCGACTTGCCCATGTGACGAGTTGTGAATGATAGAGTTTGGACCCATATGGACCCACAAAGAAGTTTCATCAAAACTTATTATCTTTTGTACCAAGAAAACCCATCCATATTAGATACTAGAAGCAATATAGGAAATAAAATATTTAACCAGTTAAACAAACACATAGCCTGCTTTTCACTAATAAATTAAAAATTTTATCTTTAGCTTATTCTAGCCATTTCTTCTTAAGAAAATAAAAGTACTTATAGAGAGCCACATAAGAGAATTCCATAGTGTTGGTAGGGGCATACCATGAACTACCTCACACTTTGCCTCCACATGCAGATTTTTGTATCTCACCCTAATTGTGGCAATTTTAAACCAATTCTGCAAAAACAATTCATTTTCTAATTTGCCAACCCACAAATTATTAAGTCAAAATAATTTTTTTTTTAAACTTAATATTTGACAGCAGAACACATAGTCATCTAGAAAAAATAAAAATAAAAGATGAAAATGTGGTTGCAAAGCAAATTTCCCCATTGCAATTCCTATAAGCATTTTTCAAAAAGTGAGAGCGTATGCAAATCTAACTTACAGAAACTAAAGGAATAGGAAAAAAAAAAAAAAAACAAAAATAGAAACTCTCACAAATCCAACAAATACCTGAATTATCAAAACAAATCACATCAAAATCCAGTTATACAAAATTCAAAACATAACAGCTGAGGTCTAAAAGAAATTTCATGAGAAGTTTTGAATCTTATTACTACAACCATGTAATTTTACTTTAGAAAGCGCTTCTCCAATTTGGTTTTGGACCTATGTGGGTTCTTATTTTCTTGCAGGATGTTAGAACTAATGCAGGGATTCTAAGGGAGCTGCTTTTTAGGCTTAGAATTGATTAAGGGAAATGAAAGTTGGTTAGAATAGCGAACAAGTTGTGACAAAACCTTCTTAATAGAAATCCATCTCTTGAAAATAGCACTAGGCTGATCTATGTAATTGCATTCAAAACTAATCACAAAGTAACTATGATGTGGTACTTATACTATTTGTTTGGCATTGGAGCCTTCTAGGTGCTTGACAGGTGTCTAAATCCTATTGGCTAATGCTTAAGCAATCATCTAACTAACTAACGAACTACATATTTACAAGACGATTAGGATGCAACATCTTGAAATTTCCCTACATCAGGACTCTCCTTCTTAAGAAGCACGTGACCTCAAGTGCTCTTGGTTGCCACAAGATTTGTATGAATTTCTATCCTTCCAGGATGATGCAGTTGTATTGTGCAATGAGTTTTCAACAGTTTGCAGCACACCAAAGGCTGCTGCTTCTGCATAGCAAAGTCCCACACAACCGAACCAACCTTCATCTTGACCATTGGCTTAGGGTTTACTTTCCTCTTCTTTGGTTGCAAATAGTGTGGGTATACCATCCTGTACGTAATGTGTGCGCTGCACCTTCTACCTTCTTGAAACCGACCCATTTCACATTTCAAATCAAACGTTACAAACATAAAATTACATGACAATTTTATACCTTGAAGGCAGTCACAATTTTTGGCCTATTTTCAAACAATGTGGAGTACCGAATCAATCAATTCAGGACCTTCAGTGTAATGCCCTTTAACCCAGTTGTTTCCAGCACCGGACTGACCGGAAACGAAGTTGTCCGGCCTGAAGATCTGGCATAAGGACTGGACCTCAAGCTGTCCATGGTCCCAGGCTCCAAGTCCAATCAGAACAGCACAAGACACAAATTTACCAGAACTCGCTTCATTGTAGTACATGTTAACCCTTTCGAGTTGAATTTCCGAGTCACCACAGTAGCGACCGGTGGAATCAATGCTATGCTCGGTGCAAACCACTTCCTAGAACTTGGCACCGATTTGGTTCCCACATTTGCAATACGACCAAGGTAATTAAAGAAGATAAATTCTAGAAGCTTTATATTTTTTGTGCTTGATTTTGTGATTTGTGCAAAATACTAGTCAGCTATACACCTAAGGCAGTAGATTAACAGGGAACAGACTGATGATTGAATAGTTTATAATAGATTGCATCAAGATGATAAACATATGTCATACCACAACTTAGCAAAATAATGGAATGGAGACCACATACTCTATACAATCTATGGTATTGTTTTGCTTGCTTCCTACTTTTTTAAACCAAAACTCGGAAATCTGGTCCCAAACCACAGAAGAAGACTTTGCATAGACTTTAAAATTAGGCAACAGAAACTGAATAATAAATAAAGGATATATAGTAATAAGCCCATAATAAACCACTCCATAGATTGAGGTAGAAGTAGTAATAATGTCTAGATGATTGTTTGGGAGCTAATAAGAGCCATTGTTAGCTTAGCTTGTGAATTCGATATTAGAATCCACCCCGAAATCGAAACCTAAGAATAGCAGTGAAGGACCCAAATATTAGAAAGAATTAAAACTAGCAAAAAATGATCCTTAAAATTCTTATGAACGTAGGAGAGATAAACAAATATGATAGAAAAGAGAGCATACTACCAAATGAGAATCTGGCAAAACACCAAAAAATCATGCTTCCTTTAAACAGAAAATAAGTGGTAAGCCAAACTGGACATGGAGTTTCCACCATAATAGGATAACCCAGTTCAACTAAAAACAAGAAAACATAAAAGCGCAAGAAAACACACACACAAAAAAAAAAAAAAAAAAAAAAAATATATATATATATATAAAGGGTTGGGTTCAAGTTACATTTGGTGTAACTCTAAGCAATGTTACACGATCCAATAACTTGTTATTGAATTAATATTTTGAAAATCCAACCATTGAATCACATGTTCTATATGTTTTTAACATGCATGACAATTTTCATATCAATCGGATGCTATTTACCATTTGATCCATAAACTCATCTTTTATTCATTATTTTAAACTACAAAAATTTGAATTTTAACAATTGATTGATGATATGACTATTAATAATTAATTACCTTGAAATTTTACAAATATGAAGAATATACGAAGATAATATAATCTAACGGTGGATTTGTCAATAGTCGCATTCAATTAAAAAAATATTAAGTGGTATAACATTATTTAGAATTACACTATGTATAACTTGAATCCAACCCATATATAAAAGTAGAGACTTCATGTGAGAAAGCATGAGGTTCTGCTAAGTAACGCATTCTTGGCAAAGAGAATTGAAATATTCTCAAGTGCCACATCAGAGATAATAACAAACTAAATATTAAATATTTGTTTGATTTAGTTCAATATTTCAAGACTTTTTTAATTATAAAGTAAATATTCTTTGTATATTTTGGTTCAATGTTTCAAGATTATTCCTCCCTTACATATACACACAAAATTCTTTGCATTTTAATTCATTATTTTCACCTCTTGCACTTCTACTCTTTTATATATACCTACCCATAGCCCTTCATGTCATCCCATGTTAAATACAACAAACCAAAAATGATTTCATTTACTTTCAATCTTTCAACGATACCTACCTAGCTTTTTCATTTTGGTCTTGTCTAATCCTAACTCATATGAGTTAGCTACAACCAAGGAAGTGGGGCATGCATACGACAATTACGATTTTGATATTATGGACAAACATTGTAAATTTGTGGGTTTTGTAAATAATATGATTGATTGTGGGCATTTATGATGTGTATTTTGTTTTAGAATTAAGGATAAAGGGAAAGATACATTTTACATCAACTTTTTTTTTACAATATTCCTCCAAATTTTTTTTTTATTTCTCATTACTTGAATTGAATAATTATAATGGATATGTACGTGCAATTTCTAAATGTTTCTTTTTATGATGAACTCATTACTAAAAAAACTCTATAACAATTATGCTATAATATATGTACAAAATTATCAAAAACCATTTTACACAAAATATTACAACATTGCCATGCATTGCACAGACAACTTACTAGTATATATAAAAGCGCAAACCCTTAGTGATGTTTAGTGATGTTGGTATTGACTTTGTGCACGAGCAAATTGAAAAACACAGAATCCCAACTACACAGTTTAGGACAACTTTAAATTGCAATAATTTTAAGACTTCTCAAAAGGATGTTTCATTAACAAGAAAAAAAATCAAATCAACCTTAGTTAAGCACTGCAAATGCATCACCCAAAGGATTAAGCAAACTCTAAGAATGTAGCTAGAGAAAACACAAATCCCAAGCTCCAATAATAAAATATAGACTAAAAATGATTATGTGGAAGATACACACATAAATATATATATGGGGATATTGGGCTTTTGCCCTTATTTTGTAAAAAATATAGCACAATGTTCTTGTTTTAAAACTATTTAAGTCTGTATCCCTGTTTTAGTACTTGATTTTAAAAAAATTGAGTTACAAGTGGAACTTAATATTAGCAATATCAAGTTCTATGCATATTTTGTCTCTTAATTTTTTTTTTTAAAAAAAATTTAGGTGAAACTCGACTTTACTAAAGTCAAGTTTCAATTAAAAATTTACATATAACTCGATTTTGAGGATATCAAGTTTTATACCAAACTCAATTTTGTTAAAATCGAGTTTCAAAGATAGGGACACAGACCTAAATAGTTTTAAAACAGGGATATATTGCTGTTATTTTTGCTAAATATAGGCAAAAGCCCAATATCCCCATATAAATATACATGTGAGAGAGAGAGAGAGAGAGAGAGAGAGAGAGAGAGAGAGAGAGAGAGAGAGAGAGAGAGAGAGAGAGAGTGAGAGAGAGAGAGAGAAAATCAATAACCCAAAAAGGTCAATCAAATAGTTAAGGGAGAATTAAGTTCAATCGTAAATAAGATCTAACACAGTGGCAACAAGGTTATCTATATTCAATGTAAAATTTTTAAAACACAATAAGGAGAAAAGTACCTATATGAGATTATTGAAAAAACCAAAGAGAATCTTGATCTCAACCTTATGTCACTCTAGCAAATTCTTTTCTTTTAACTTGCATCTTAATTCAATAAAGAAACCTTTAAATTTTAGGAAAAGAATATTGATATCTAGAGATAATAGAGCATATGGCCTTAGGTCCCTATCAAACTTCGTTTCCCTAGTAGATATATCAGCATTAAATTTTTTTAACATGGGAAATTGGGGTAGCAGAGTCATAAAACCCGAAAACATTCCGCTGCATGGTCCAACAATAAAACACAAGCAATAAATGATTTAGGCTCACCAAGTCGTTTGGGAACAAATTGTTTCAGAGGAAATTACTTGTGCAAGATTCCATGACCTAAAACTCCGCACAAAAGAAAAGTCACCAAAAACTTTCATTATATAAAGAATTGAATAAGAAGATATATTTTGAGGGAAAATAACTATAAGTTTCCATATTATTTTCACAAAAATACCATAGGGAGGTGTTGTACTATATCTAGAAGCCTTGGGGGGCTAAGTGTGACACAATTAACCAGTTGACTCATAAAGCAATACCATATGGGGGAGAAGAAAACTCACGAGGTTCGGTTTTCTAAGGGGAAACCAACACACACACCGAAGGGAGGGGGGGTCGAATATTTTTCCTAAACGAATACCTGTTCGGAAAGCCCTGTTTGCTACTTATCAGATCTGCACTCAGTGTCTGAAGAGGAAGGGAAAAAAAAAATAGAGGGGAAGGGAGGGTATTGGGAAGGAGAAAATACGCACATGGTAGTTTCTGTCTAAACCAAAGTAGTTTCAAAATTTTACTTAGTGCATTTAAACTTAATTAGCCTTCATAAATAACATAGGAAAGTGAGGGTGACTTGTGATACCATAACAACAATGAATCTGTGTTGTAGGCTCTGGTCCAATTTAAGCACCTGTTCAAACAGATTAAAAGGGACATTCTTCTTTGAGATCAAATCAGGAGGGACTAACAGAAATAAAAACTTAACTAACCTGGATAGTTGCATTTTAGCAAATGTTTTTGTCTTCCCAGTTTAATATTGACCCAAAACTCACCAGCAGGATATTGAAAGGGCAACTGAAACACAGTATATTGAGGGCATTACAGATGGATTCCAACCAGCTCTTGCCATCCATAAAACTGCATTCTTTTCTGCAGCAGCAAACAGCTTCAGGCCCAGTAGATCCACTAGCCTCCATAGACTCCAAGAGTGCCCGATGCATTTAAAAAGAAGAATCCAATAGCTCACGGATTCATGTTTTTACAGAAAATTTTAGGGGCTCAAGCATAAAGAAAATTTGAATTCCATAAATATGGCATCATAATTAGTTACTAGTAATCAATTTCTGGAATCCCATTAGGCCATGATAACATTACAAAAATCCAACTTGAATGTCAATGTATTACAAAATTGATAGAATATTATCAATGTTTTTTTTTTAAGCAGCAGAATGGAATCTGAGGAATTTAAAAAAGGAACCAAAAGAATACCTTTATAATAAGCTAATTCTTATAGTGTAGTTGGAAGCACAGTTTTAAGTACACACACAATGACGTGTTATGAAGCATCTATTAAAAACAACATTTTAGCACAAGAAAAGAACTCTCCCCACCCCAATAAAAATAATTGCGAATTGTTCATTTTTTATAAAAAAATCCCTTTCTTGCGGGACAAGTGGACAACGATGAGAAGGAAGAAAAATAAGCAAAAGACTCAAGGTCATGATGCAATGGGCATTAGAAACCTGAAAGCACAAAAGGAAGCATGGGGAATTAAAAGGAATTTGTTTCCACTAACATGTAATCAAAGTAAAATGCACTTACACTGATGGCATTCTTTTAAATAACCTAAGATCCCACATATCTTGAGGTATGATGACATATGCGTTTATTAAATCTTGGAAGAAGAATAGGTGACATAAAAACACTTTCAGAATAAAAGCATGTACATTTTTGTAAATGGACTCGATTATAGAAGGCATCACATAATTGCTTAGAAAAAAGGATAATGCAAATGAAGTGTGAGAACACAGTCTAAATGGATACACGTTTAAGCACTCACATGTGAAATTATGTTTCGAAGGAGCACCAAAGCCACATTTACCTACATGGAAATTAAAATAAACATTAAAGTGGCAGCTCAAACAAACAATTAGAAAAAACTTGTAGGCTATGTTAGTAAATTTCCCAACAATTAGATCTTTTAGGCTGTGTTTATTTCATGCTATCAACAAACTAGAGAAAGGTTGTCTATCATCATAACTATAATTTAGTAAGGCCCGAATAAAAAAAACAAAATGAATCCAAAAGGCATAACTTACTAATAAATAATAAATGTACACAAACAAACCAAAAGAAGAGTCAAGTTGAGTGAAAATTTAAGGTGCTCAAAAAAAAAAAAAAAAGGTTGAAGAAATATGCGAGAACTTGAACCCTCAATCTATAGAGACTATCAAAGAAGATTGTACAAACAGAATTTACAACAGCTATATTGACAATACGAAAGAAGATTCCATAAACAAAACTTACAACTGCAGTTACTGAACTAAACATTGGTATCCCATGCAAGTGACAATTCAATATTACTTGCCAACTACAGTCAAATTGCAAACTTTTCTCAAAAAAATAAGTTAGTTTTAAGTTTTAAGTATGAGGATAACAATATTAATTAGAGCAAAACAGAAGACATATATGATCATTAATAGGATTTATAATTTTGTGATACGTAAAAAACTTTCTTGCAAAAAAAGAGGAACAAACACACAAAAGTGCACAGGAGGATCCCTTCAAGAAATTTATAGAACTTTACAACGCCCAAAGAACAAAAAAAAGATAGACCTAGCCCAAATGAAAAAATCAGGTAACTAATGCTGATTATTCAAAAATAAGACAATATACTTGGAAAAGAACTTCCCAGAAATTGTGTACGCATTATAAGTGATAAAGACTATGATTCTCGTAAGAAAAAATCCACCCTCCACCCAAAAAAAAACCACCAAAAACTCATGCACACAATTACAATAGAACTGGTATTGAATCATTGCCACATACCTGAAAAATTAAAAACAAATCTGAAAGATTATTACATGATTAGGGAGAAGGCTAACTGCATAGAAAAAAGCTCAAACTTTCCAACATCACTCTTATCCTCACACTAACAAGATCTATAGATATTGAGTCAATCCAAATAAACGGCCCATCTGTCTTCGAGACAGTATTAACATTGCTCTTACAATGATTCTCCTCCACCACAATACTCCTCTCCATGTTAGCAAATAATACCATAGCATGCAAATACACAATTTTCTACACCCCCAAAAAATAAGTAACTCAATGGCATCATTATCATATGCTGAAATTACAATTTAGTGGTAATAAAATTAATAGACTTGAACACAATTTAAAGTTCCATAGTCACTCACAATATCCTAAGCTAAGTCCCAAAGAAACATGTTAGGGTTTAGCACACCCACAAAGAGATCAAAAGGTTCAAAGTAAACCATAAACTAATACCCATATAAGTAACAAAGCACACATTAGGGTTTTGTCCATATAAAAGTTGGATATATCCCCACGCATTGAGAATAGTTGAGCCAATGTCCACAAACCCACCAATTTAGAAGCCACTGAATAATTATAACAACTTGTTATACAAAAAAAATGAGTTTTATGTTGCCATTCTGAAATTAGTAATGACAAAGTAGAAGCGTTTCATTAGCATTCTGAAATTAGTTTTGTTATTGGAAAGCCACACCATGTGAGTTTTGAATCCACAACCTCACCCTATGTCCCACTATTGAGGGAGAAGAAGTGCTATTCAAGCTAGAGCCCATTGGCGAAATTAGGTGATATGCTTACCAAAAATTACTCTAGATTGTTTATATGACTATTAAACCAAATTTAATAATTTCAATTAATTAATGATGATCATTTTTAGTTCATGCCAGCACAGCATATGTGACAGTGACATATGAAACAAGGAGTTTGGCATGTCTTTCCAAGAATGTCTACACCTTGCCAAAGGAATACACGTCAACCAGACTACTCATAAAGCAGAAGGATAGTAGTTGCGTCTCTTCTAGTAATTGGATGCTTAACATAACTGCCTCTTGGACTAGATCCACAAGATTGAATGTGAAAGTGTTGAACCAAAGCTATGCTAAACATGACCCTTTCTTGCCCAAAGCAAATTGAGGCCGAGCGTGAACTTCTCTAGCACTTGTCTTGGGCTTTTTCACCTAAACCAACCAGCCCAAGCAAGCCAGTCCTAAGCCTAGTGGCTTGGGTATTCCTAGCTCAATTTCCTCTCTACAAACTAAGCAACTAGCCCTTGCACTGGAAAAATTCCAATCAAAAGGCAACTTACGACCACATTCTGGAAGGAATGCATCTTCTCTCCATACATGGCTTCTCCAAAAAGCCAATGACTTATACCAATGTATGGCATCTTGAAGTTAACCCTTCCAAAACATTATCCAGCAATTCTCAGCCTTAATCATCATCTACATCTTCTCTGCCTGTCAGCATACACATCAAGCTTTTACCATTCTAGCTGCACCCGACCACAGCTTTTTAAATAAAAAAAATATATTTCTTAAAAATAAAAAAATAATAATAAAAGCTTAACATTCATTTACCCCTCCTTCAGCATCAAAATAGCCATATGCACAGCATCATCAATGTACCTAAATGGAAAAGGGAACTTAGTCAATATGAAGAATTGGAAAAACTTAACAAAAACAAAATTGGGGAAAAGAGAGGGGGTGGGGATTGTTTTGAAAGATAACTGAAGTTAAGTGAGAGATCTTAAATCGGTAATTCTTAAGAAATGCATCCAATTGAATTAAATATGTAGTAAATATAGATAAAAATTAAAGAAATATCGCTACATGCATTTTAAGTTCAAATTTAATGGCGTGGACAAATGTTTATGACTTGTGATATTACCTCTTGTTCTTTACAAAGTTGTACTTGAGCTTTAAGCTGCAAAATTAACCATAGCCATGAGACAAGCTTACCAGGACAAGTGAAAGTACGGAAGGTGCATCTCAGCAATGTGATGGATAACCAAGAGGGCTTATACATGATTGCAAAGGGGTCGCAAGTCAGTGAATAATTTCTTCACAGAAATCTCAAAAGAATTTGCATGCTTGAAAAAGGTGTGTTTCAATAAGTTCCGCCTCTTTGCTCGATCTTTCACCAGACACATTGCATACCATTTCTTTAAAAGACTAATAACATATGGAATTCATGCAATTAGAATATTATTCTATATGAGAGACATTGAAAGATGGCAACCATTGTAACGACCCCACCCCAACCGTGTAGATATTGTCCGCTTTGGGACCCATACCCCTCACGGTTTTGTTCTTCCCCAGGTTGCGCTGGGGAAAAGGCCTCTACACATTGAAGGGAGATCATTCCTTATAAACACATTCTCATGTGCTTCCCTAGGCGATGTGGGATTCCATGGAATGCAAGACCCCCCTTTTTGGGTCACTACAATCCACCTCCCTTACGAGCACACGCGTCCTCGCGTGTGGGACCCACACTTCCGGCTAGGGTCTAGCTCTGATACCATCTGTAACGACCCCGCTCCAACTGTGTAGATATTGTCTGCTTTGGGTCACATACCCCTCACGGTTTTGTTCTTCCCTAGGTTGCGTTAGGGAAAAGGCCTCTACACATTGAAGGGAGGTCATTCCTTATAAACACATTCTTATATGCTTCCCTAGGCGATGTGGGATTCCATGGAATGCAAGACCCCCCTTTTTGGGTCACTACAATCCACCCCCCTTACGAGCACACGCGTCCTCGCGTGTGGGACCCACACTTCCGGCTAGGGTCTAGCTCTGATACCATCTGTAACGACCCCACCCCAACCGTGTAGATATTGTCCGCTTTGGGACCCATACTCCTCACGGTTTTGTTCTTCCCCAGGTTGCGCTGGGGAAAAGGCCTCTACACATTGAAGGGAGATCATTCCTTATAAACACATTCTCATGTGCTTCCCTAGGCGATGTGGGATTCCATGGAATGCAAGACCCCCCTTTTTGGGTCACTACAATCTGTAACGACCCCGCTCCAACTGTGTAGATATTGTCCGCTTTGGGTCACATACCCCTCACGGTTTTGTTCTTCCCCAGGTTGCGCTAGGGAAAAGGCCTCTACACATTGAAGGGAGGTCATTCCTTATAAACACATTCTCATATGCTTCCCTAGGCGATGTGGGATTCCATGAAATGCAAGACCCCCCTTTTTGGGTCACTACAATCCACCCCCCTTACGAGCACACGCGTCCTCGCGTGTGGGACCCACACTTCCGGCTAGGGTCTAGCTCTGATACCATCTGTAACGACCCCACCCCAACCGTGTAGATATTGTCCGCTTTGGGACCCATACCCCTCACGGTTTTGTTCTTCCCCAGGTTGCGCTGGGGAAAAGGCCTCTACACATTGAAGGGAGATCATTCCTTATAAACACATTCTCATGTGCTTCCCTAGGCGATGTGGGATTCCATGGAATGCAAGACCCCCCTTTTTGGGTCACTACAACCACCAAAGAACATATCTTTTGAACACGAATACCTTAGAAAACTTTCAAAATTACAAATAAACACAGAAGACAAACCTATAAACAACTACAATATTTAATGTAAGAGACTGTATATTTTGAACCTAAGATCAAATAAAAGCACATATTATTGGCAGCCAAAATTTTAGGTGATTTGAATTTTGAAAACATTGAGAGGAGGGACGGCTTTGAAACAAAGCAGCCATAAAATTCTAGAAAATTAGAGATAATTCACATATTTAGAGAGAAATATGTTTAAACCTGTGATATTACCAACTTGAACTCTGATTTGAAGATATCAGATCAAAGGCTATATGAGCTGTTGCCCAAAGAACATGAAAAGTAAGGGGTTACATGAAAGCCATGAGACACCTGAAAATCAAGCTAAGCCAAAACATCATTTGAACGAGAAATTTTAATAAACCTTCACATTGTTTTCAATTACATATAAGCAAAATAATATCAAAAAGGAACTTGTTTTTCCAGAACATAGGCATTGAAATTGCAGGACATAGTCAACCAATGAAAACTTACATTGGTTTGGCCCAATAATGACGGTCTCAATTTGGAGTTTGTCATGCTTGATGAAGTCCACAAACTGGCTTAATTCAATGGGATTTGCATACTTTTATTCCTTCTTGTTTTGCATTGCAAGAACCTGGTCAACCATCATATCAGTAATTCTAAACAAAATGAACACACGTAAGAGACCTATTTCTTGTGACTTACTGCTTGCATCCAGCCCATATTATTAGTCCAACGTAGAGGATTCAACTTTTTATAGGGATATTATTGTCTTTGAAATAAATTGTTATCATTTTCCAAAACTGTCATCCAAGATTTAAATTGAAATAATGCAAATAAAAAAGGGTATTTTTTTAATAAAGTAACTGTTCGGAAAGTTATTAATAATCTGCCTATTGGGGTTTGAACATTCGTGGTATATTGGGGCATCCCAAAGGAACAGTGGACAAACCACAGGGCGAAGGTAGCATGTAAAGCATCACAAAGCAACAGGAAATAAAAAATTGATTTTCCATCTAATTATCACAGGTCAAAACCTAAAAAAGAAACGGCATGGGTAAATTATATGAAAACATAGGCAAAACACAAAAACATAAACATGCACACTTCAAACGTGAAATCTAGAGAGTGAAATCTATATCCTACAATCTAGGAAACACAGACATGGATATGGGTACAGTACAACATGGCAATTTTTGAAAAATTAGGACACGGGTATATCGGGGATATATATATATATATATTTCCAGCTTATAAAATTTGTTTTATAACAAAAATATTATCTATTTTTAAATAATTGTTAAAAAATATATTAGAAGCATTTTAAAGCCTAGCCACTGATACTGTCAACCTAGATAATGAAAAAATAATTGTACAAAGTTGACTACCTGGCTTGATAGGTGGTAGACTTTTAACTCATACAAGTCAAAAAAATTTGAAAAGAAACATCTATTTACACATCTTTTGTTCAAGTGGGTGGCTGGAGATAAAAGAGCTCTTAATGTGTGACACTGTGAGGCAAACAAAGCAATAAAAAGCACACATGGACAGAAAGGGCAAAGGGGCAAAATTGTAAAAGGGAAATAGGATTATAGATCTAAGAGCTAAAGAAGAAGAAGAAGAAGAGATCGGCGTGATAGGAAGAAGAAGATCGGAGTGGGAGGAAGAAGAAGAAGAAAAAGATCAGTGTGAGAGGAAGAAGTGGAAGGAGATCGGCGTGAGAGGAAGTGCATTTCAGCTTTTTTGGGACACGCATGCGGCCGTGTCCAACAAGTTTCCTGTGTCCTGCACAAAGAAAGACAAATGTACAATAGGAAAGTGCAAACCCTTAGTGGCGCAAGCTTTGAATCCACCACATGTAGCAAACTGAAAATACACATACTCAACTACATAGTTCAAGAAAAACGCTTCCAAGAATTTAAAAAAAAAAAAAAAAAAAAAAAAAAAAAAAAAAACCCTTCAACTCAGAAGAATATAAGAAAGAGAACGATAAAATCAAATCAACCTTACATAAAAGAATGCAAAACATAAAAGGATGCAAACGCATCGCCCTTGGAATTAAATAGATTATACAAAATAAAAAATAAATACACAAGAATCATTTAACGAAAAATAAATTAAAAAAGTAAAAGAGAAAATCAAAAACACCAACGAACAATTGTTAAAGCTAAAGTAGATCGGAAACATGTGGTTAGGGTAAAAGCACAATCAAAACTTAGGTAACCTAAAGCAAAATGCTAAAAAGATCAAGATAAATAACAGTAAAGAGTGACTTAAAATGAGATTTATAACATGCACTAAGAAAGGCAAGGGTTGCAAAACAACAAATAGAAAAACTAGCATATTACCCAACAAATATAAAAGTAATTCCAATTAACACTGAAAGCCAAGCTCTTCTTTGCTTCCTGGTATTTGGAAACAAAGAAATTAATTAGAAAAAAATCCAAGTTAACAAATTATGAAGCAAATCCAAAACATAAGTTAAATCCATATAATTCCCCAAAAGCCCAACTCATGCCGGTAGAAGAGAAAGCGCTATCTTGATTTCCTTTTATGACCATATTCAGGTCACGCTGTTATATTACTACCACACACCTATAAGAGGCATTTTCAAATTAGCTATTGAAATTGATATTAAGGTTACCAACACAGAATGACCAAAAATTAAACAAGACAGACAAAAAAACAGAAGAATTGCAAGAGAAATTTCAAATGCTTACTGAGACTAGAGTTAATAATCTGACCCAAAAAATGGAAATGAAACCTAGGAAAAGTAACGAAAGAGCCTAATTGCAAATCGACACATGCATATGAGCACTATATGGTAGCACATTGCCTATCCTTTTAGACAAAGCAGACAGCCCAGAGAAATTTCGCACATTTTCTCACTAGCCAAACAGGGAAATAGAGAACTCAAATATGCCTTTTAACTACTACCGATGCATGCAAGCATAACATAACAATCAACCAAAAAAAAACTTAAAAAAAAACATTAAAATCAACATAATCCAACAGAAATTTTAATATAAAAAAAATAAATTAATTCTCAAAAGCTAAATCATATCCAGGTAAACCTTAATGCGATCATTGGACTCAATTCCAGAATTTGAAGCAGACCCACATGAACAAACACAAAGGAAACAATATAAAAATGTGAAATTGCCTCCAAAAACAAAAACACATAAAACAAAATAAATTAATATAAAAAAAAATTAATACTCAAAACCTAAATCATACCCAAGTAAACCTTAATGCAACCTCTGGCCTCAGTTCCAAAATTTGAAGCAAACCCACATGAACAAACACAGAGGAAATAGTATTAAAAATGTGAAATTGCTTTCGAAAACAAAAACACAAATTTTATAAAAAAAAAATGAAAACAAAAAAAATCACGGAAGTGAAGGCTCAGTGAAGTTGACTCACCCAAGTTGAAGAACCCAACTCACCTTCATTTCTTGGGCACAACAATGACATGCATATTTTCAAAAACTCGAACCCTAACAGATGTTTTTGACTTGGTGAGAGAGAGAGAGTGTATGTAAGAGACTTGGTGAGAGAGAGAGATTGTAAGAGAGGAAGGAAAACAAAGCTATTTTTGGTAGATACCAATTATTCTAATCCCAATGTTGATGCTCGAAATTTGTCCTTCAAATATGATAAAAATAATCCAACTAATTAGAAAAATCAAAATAGTACTCCACAGATTTAAAAAAAAAATTTAATAACTGATGAGCTCGAAAAAAAAATAGTATTAAATAAACAAGAGAATTGACATTTACATCTCACATAAAATTGGATGAACTAAGTTGAAAAAAAAAAGCTTTGGCTCCTTGGAAGCAAATTGGTGGAGGAGTATGTTTGTTGTTCGTTTCACATTCTTCATCTTAATGCTTCTTCTTCAGCAAAAGGAATTGAACAGATGAAATTAAGTTAAAACCAAAATAAAAATCAAAGAGATTTAGACATCAAATATAGCACTAACTTTGATAAGACAATTTTAATTATGAAAAAAATACAAACCAACCTCAAGAATATCTCATCATCTCCCAATAAAAATAAAACTTGCTTAACATCCATGGTAGTGGATGAAAAAAATCATTCCATAATGAAATAAGACTTGGTATGCCACATTAAACTTTACCTTGAAACTACCCAACTACTCATCTAAGTCCATTTTTGCACTAACAAAATAAACATTTCCAAGATGCATGATACTAAGTATGTTGTCCTTTCCTTACATAGCACAGACTATACCTTTAAAATTCAAATGTAAATATAATGTACATCCTACTGAAGTAGTAAATATATTTAAATGTAAATATAAAAATTATACTTGAACCATGAATTGAATAAGTACACTTTGGGGTGTGAAGCCATGTGGTTTTGGCTATTAGTTATCCACCTTCTACTAATCTCTCTTAAAATTTGGAAAAGTATGTAGTTCTAATAAACTAAACGTAATTTCACAATTGATGATACCCCCTTTTTCTATTATTATATAAAGTATTAGAAAACTATAGGCTGCAACATTCGAATAACCTAAACATAATTTTAGAATAGATGATTAAAAATGAAATGTATAGATACTCCTTATATTGGCTAATTGCAAATGATTCCAGGATTGTATGATGACTTAAAACAAATATATGATAATGATTACAACAACATACTGCACACACGATGATCATGATATATCGACTTTCATATTCAAGGAATCACCCAACAGTAAAAATTTAATTTGTGTAAAACCAAGTCTTAACAGTGGCAAATTTGCAACCATTATCCAAAACCCACTATCATAGAGGGTCCCACATTCTAAATTGCTTCATAGGGAAAAACTAATGTATTTTTTTTTCTAAAAAATAAAAAATAAAACCTCAACAAAACAACTATATACTTGAATCATACCAGATCTTAAACTTACCTGACAATGTGATATTCTAATCTACCATTCCTATGAACCACAATGAAAAAAAGAATGAGAAATTTTGAACTTGCCTCTTTGTCAACCAATATCATATCAAGACTGATCAGGTCATGGTCGTTTGCTATGTTAATTGCATCCCACATTCGTAAAACTCTAACTTTCACAATCGAGTTGTCTTTGTCCACTGATATCTGCTTCAAAGTTATGTACTCCATTGTGATATAAATTTGTAATATTTGAACATTCTAAACATCAGTAAAGTTTGTATATAACTATGGAGAAAAATCTAGTGTTTGCAAAGATTGTATAAGTGACAACCTAATTTACACTATAAACAACTTGAAATAATTTTAAAAAACAGTATGTGTTACCTCTAGGCAGATTATCAAATATTTCTTTATATACAATATTTATTGTATGAAGTGATCACCATAATCATTTTCCACAGTATGTACCCTAAGGCCATTTTTACTTGTAACTTTGGAGATGACAACATATAACTGTCCATGATTGAAAACTGGTCTATCTAAATAAAGTCCAACACGTTGCAAAAATCGACCTTGGCTCATATTAATCGATAGCAACGTGATTTTGTTGTATATGTCTAAATTAACTGGTGCTGTATAGGATGTTTGTCATTAGGATGTAGGAAAAGTAATATGCGTGCATGAGGTAGCACTCTTTTTTTATATTCAACGGTATTGAAAAATGGTACCAAAATAGCAAGTTAATTATATCAGCTTAGAGTAATTATGAAGGCCCAAAAAGACAGTTGAGGAAAATAAATGTAAAGAAGTTGGACAGGAGCTACACTGCATATTTAAATTTTTAAAAAGAAAAGAAAAATGAGAACAAATAACTTAGGAACCAAAAAATAGAATCAAGCTGGTTACACACATACTAGAGTTTATAACAATGAAACAACTTTAAAAAGTACACTACCGTTGGAATCACTAAATATTTAAAAAAAAAAAAAAAAACTATTGTAGAAGCAGGTTAAAGAACCAAAAAGATATGAAGAATGCAATTGCGGAAAAATGCTTCCTTCACATAAACCACATGTCACTTATATGCTCATTAGAAAACTCTTCATGGCAAACAAATAATAACCTTGAGCAAATATTCAAAATCCCACAATTTCACTCCCAGTTACAAATAACAGAATAGGTAAGGGGGAAAACAAAGACCCAAAAATTAAAATGAAATTATTAAGCTTAAAAAATAACCAACCATTAAAATTTATGTAGGATTTCATCTTGTAGGGTTTTCATTGATTTCAACAAATTGAGAGGAAAAGGGTTATGAATCAAAATTCTAAAATTGACAGCAAACCATAATTGAAGTGAATATTAGGAAAAGAAATCAGTACCTTTGCTTTCATAAAATTAGAAACTCTAGAATATAGAAAGATTCCACTTCATCTCTGCAGAGAAAGAAATTGAATGATTTAAATCCAATAGAGACATGTTTAAAAAAAAAAAAAAAACCATTACCGAAAATATTTAAAAATAGTTTTTCCTTAATTTAAATTTGGAGCAAAACCCAATTGAAATTGTAAAAGTTAAAAACATATAACAGATCTAATTTTCCTTTTAAATCTGTGAAAATAAAAGTCAGAGATAGAGTAAGAACCCCATAGGATGTGTTGTTTGAGGGAACTCTTTCATTCTTGACGCCAAAGTCGACCTCATCATCCATCTGGAAATCAAAAAATCAGTGAACATTGATCTTAGTTTTTGCAAAACTGAGACAGTTTTTTTGAGAGATTGAGAGATGTTCTCTATATGTCTCTCTTAGAGTTTTAGGCTGATACGATAGTCCTTCCAAACAAAGTAAGGAATTGGGCAAACACAATTGAAGGATGATTCTTTCATGTACCAATCTAATTACGATTCTGGTATCTTAACAAGATTAAGAGTACTAACAGAAGAAGATACATCAATACTACATGCTTTACTAAAGAGATATTGAGGTGAGAAGAATTTAAGAAATAGGGCAGTTCACCTAATGTCCTAGATAATGTTTCCTTACAATTATCTCTAAGATATCCAATTGGAACACATGCAACATTACCTCTAAGAGAACAATCTCCCTACGTTGATCAAGAAGTCACAACATAGGATTGTCGTCAAGGTTAAAGGACTGGATATTACTTTTAACTTTTCCAAGACACCAAGCAGTAAACCTGCAATATTTTCTCAATCTCACACCAAAGACAAAAAGGAAAAGAATTGCAATACTTGGATGACAAAAGTTCTTATAAAAAAACAATTGTGCAACATCAGTAGATAAGCTCACTATTATACAAAAGCAAATTAATCCTGATATACTATTGATAGTGCTGAAGGTGTTAATGACATTTAGATCTTGCAATTGCTAGAAACAAACCAAAGGAATGAAAGAATTATATTACCTTCTTTTGAAGCACTCAGAAGATTCAGTTCAAAAATAACATCAGCTATATCGGAGCATTCGATGTCCTCAACTACAGTGGTCAACACAGTTAACACTAGTTCAAGTACATGTGCGAAGAAAAAAAAATTAATATCTAACAATTTCGACACTAAAAGAGAATGAAGATTATGGACTATATCTCTTACGCACGCCTGAAAGCATGAAGCAAAAACCCAAGGTCAATAAATAAGATGTATTAGCAAACTCAAATTGTATTACCAAACTCCATAACAAGGCACAAAAAGAAACTTCCTGGGATATCGAGAACTTTTAATCATGATGACGTATGACAAACCAAAACTTTGTAACAGGAGGTTAAAGAACAGGAAAATATGAACATCACCCTTCACACAAGAATTACACGCAGGCGGTCAAATCAAGGGAATTTACAATCATCAAGAAACTTGAATGTTAAGGACATATTTTATGTAGTTGGCTAATCCTTTGACAAAATGCACTTTACTTGTATTTGGGTAGATCTAAGTTGTGTTTAATACTTGAAGAAACATGTTGTTCAAGTCTAGTATTAAAGCCATGAAGATTGAACCAAGAAACAAGTGAAGAAAATGTGTTCAATAAAGCTGGACAGATAGCTCGACACCTGCGGATAGATATCTCGATAGCTTCTCGACACCTCCTCGACACCTGGCTATCTGTCAAGCTCTTCAGTTGATTCTTATCGCAATCTCGATAGCTTCTCGATAGCTGGTCGATCGATCGAGAAAGTTTCTGTTCCCTCGACACCTCCTCGATAGCTGTATCTGTTGAGATTCATTAAACCTCAACACCTTCTCGACACCTCCTCGATAGCTGCTATCTGTCGAGGTAACGAAAATTCAGCTTTTTGATTTTTGGGCCAGGCTTATGTATTTGTATAGGGTTTCTTTTCTCATAACCCTAGACCTATATAAGACTTATTTTAGAGGCCGTTACATAAGAGAATAAGAGAATACAAGGAGAACATATGAAAAAGGGTTATTCTCTCTGAAAGAAGCTACTGCGTTTTTGCGCCTTAGGGTTTTGTAACCAAGTGCTTCTTGATCTTCATTCTTGATGAAGTGAAGAACTTTGCAGCCAACATCTTCTTCTAGTTGGTGATTGAAGTCGCGTATTGGGATCCGCGCAATTGGTTAGTCACGTACTTAGGATTCGTGCATCAAAGGGTGGCGTTCATATATTGAAGAGTTCAGAGGTTCTGAAGCGGTAGAAGGTTTCTGCTGTGAGTTCATCTACGGGGATTGTAGAGTCTAGGGACAAAGGTTTTGTACTAGATTTGAAACTTCTCTTTACTATAGTGGATTGCTTTTCGGGAAGGTTTCCCCCCAGGTTTTTTTACTGTGAAACTGGTTGGTTTCATTGGTTTTCCTGGGTCATCATATCTTGTCTTATTTATTTTTCCGCTGCATATTATTTTGACATGATATTGATGTTTGTTTGTTTTAACAAGTTTTATTGATAATAAATCTAATTAACAACTTGGATTTAAAACTTGTTAATTCTATCAACTGGGGTCTAAATTTCCCAACAAGTGGTATCAGAGCGGGTTCACTCTGATTGGATTAATTTCCTGAGTGTGATCCTTGACCCCCGTTGTCATGGATTCTCTTGATTGCTTTGATTTGCATGATCTTGTGTTGAATGATGATGATGATATTCATGATGCCTATTGCAAGCTTTATAATTTTTGTATGAAATCTCTTGAATGTTCTACAAAATTAAAAGCTAAATTTAAAAAGGTCAAGCTTGAAAAAGATGATTTGATTGCAAAATTGGATGAAGCCAATAATTTGAATGAGAATTTTAAAAATCAAATTTCATCTCAGGTGGACAAAATTAAGAGTTTGGAAGAGCAACTAGTTGAATTTAAAACTGAAGTTGAAAAATTAACTAGTGCCAAACTTGTTGTTGAGCCTAACTCAAAAGAAAAGGATCTTTATGTTCCTCCATTTAAAAGGAATAATGAAGAGTTGAAGGCTAATATTGCTAGGATAGACAAAGGTAAACAATCTGATGTTAATGTTGAAGTTTCTAAACCTATGTCTAAAACTCCTCCTAGGCTGAATGATAAATCTGAATTTGTCCCCATTTGTCATCATTGTCATATTGTTGGTCATATTAGGCCAAATTGTCCTAAGTTAAGGTCTCTGTCAACCTCTAAGGTTAGACCTTCTTCTTGGAAACTGAGTAGTTCTAAAATTGCTCATGTTTGTCACCATTGTGGTGTTTTTGGACACATTCGTCCTAATTGCTTTAAGTTGTATCCTCATAAGCAATTGTCCAAACGGTCACAGGTTTCCTCTCAAGGACCTACACCTTTGTTTGGAGAGTTATTAAAAGCTTTGAACTTTTTAACTCAATTTCAAGAGAATTCTAATTCTTCTATGTCCTTTAGTAGACATACTAGGACACATGCCTTTTCATCTTCACGGCCAAAGACTCGTGCTGTGTGGGTGAGAAAGGAGCCTAAGACTTAATTGTCTTTTCTGTTTGTCCTCTACTTTAATTCTTTCTATCTAAAGTAGGACTTTCTTTGCTTGATTTCTTATCTATTTTTGAAATCATGCTTTCATGCATTTGCATCTTTCTATCATGCCTTCATGCATATATATCTTTCTTTCTGCTTTCATGTTGTTTATCTGTTTTTGTTTGATTGTTTAGTTTTTATTTTGTTTTGTTTCCAAAATAAAAATAAAAAGGAAAAATCAGAAAAATACAAAAACAGTGTGTGTTTTGTGTACATTGGTACTTGCGTACCTTGGATGGCCAATGAAACAGAGTTTTCTAAACTTTGTATCTCTTGTAGCTTAGATGAGCATCTCTATGCACAACTAAGCAAGTGAGTTTTGTGGCTCTTGTTTGTGATGAGTAAGATTAGGTTATCTCTTTAAACTTAACACTCACATCACTCTTTTTGACGGGTAGGACTAGAAAATCCTAAGAGAAAGGCATAAATAACCATCTCACCACTGTTGCCCGCCAATCATTAATGACATCTGTATGCTTCGGCATAGCAAAAGTGTGATGTCAATGACATTTGTATGCTTAGGCATAGCAAAATTGAAATGTCAAATATCAATGGGTATTTCTTTTCTTTCTCATAAGCCTATGTATGATATGTTTAAAAAGAAAATATGCAAAGAAATAAAAAGCAAAAAGATTAAAAATGCTTTAAACATGGTTGCAAGCGTGTATTCTAGGAGATGTGGGAGTTATAGGATGTACCTCGAAGGTGATAGTCCCCATTAAACAGTTATAATTGTGTGTGAGTTAAAGTTATTTTCTCATATCTCAGATCGTCATAACATGTATACACATGCAATCTTGCGATATTTTTCACACACAACACGCAATATTCTTTGCTACTTTTGATACATGTGCAGGTACAATGTGATTTGGCCATCACAAAGGTTTTACATGTGCTTTTGTATGCTCACTAAACTGTCATAACTTGTTTTTGAAATATAAAATTGGTTAGACTTGTTTAGTGTGTGTGTGTGTTTTACATTTTTCTTTTTGTCATCCATAGCATCTTGTTTCATTACGTTCATGCATTTTTATGGATTCTTGTACCCCCTTGATCATCCTTGATCATCTTTATGTCTCTCGGGTGAAGCTTTCTAGCTTCTTGTACCCTTTGTCAATCATGACAAAAAGGGGGAGAAATTGTGGAGACTTTGTGGTTTCTTTCTTTAAGATTCTACAAGTTAGGGGGAGAAATACATTCCTTTGTAAGGGGGAGTTGTGTTTCATCTTGTTAGGGGGAGTGTTTACTTCTTTCTTCTTGTACCTTGGGTCTTGTGACCATGTTTACATACATTTGTGCTTATCTTCTTTATATGCTGATGTATGTTTTTCTTTACCTACCTCTATATGTGTTGTTTCTTTTCTATATTAATACACATGTTTCTTATACTTGTATGCAATCTATTATTTTTGTTTCACACAAGATGCCTTGATGAGTTTTGTTTAAGTGTTTCAGAAATACAGGTTGTCAAAGTCTACTTGCCATAAACTCTCTTCTTGCAAAGTTTTTCAAGAGTTTATGTTAGGATAGATTTTATTGTATTCAACAAGTGAGTATGAGTTGAGTGATTTATAACTTCTCTCATATGTTCATTTGTTTGTTGTGGTTTTGTCACGGATTGTCAAAGGGGGAGATTGTTAAGGACATATTTTATGTAGTTGGCTAATCCTTTGACAAAACGCACTTTACTTGTATTTGGGTAGATCTAAGTTGTGTTTAATACTTGAAGAAACATGTTGTTCAAGTCTAGTATTAAAGCCATGAAGATTGAACCAAGAAACAAGTGAAGAAAATGTGTTCAATAAAGCTGGACAGATAGCTCGACACCTGCGGATAGATATCTCGATAGCTTCTCGACACCTCCTCGACACCTGGCTATCTGTCAAGCTCTTCAGCTGATTCTTATCGCAATCTCGATAGCTTCTCGATAGCTGGTCGATCGATCGAGAAAGTTTCTATTCCCTCGACACCTTCTCGACACCTCCTCGATAGCTGTATCTGTTGAGATTCATTAAACCTCGGCACCTTCTCGACACCTCCTCGATAGCTGCTATCTGTCGAGGTTACGAAAATTCAGCTTTTTGATTTTTGGGCCAGGCTTATGTATTTGTATAGGGTTTCTTTTCTCATAACCCTAGACCTATATAAGACTTATTTTAGAGGCCGTTACATAAGAGAATAAGAGAATACAAGGAGAACATATGAAAAAGGGTTATTCTCTCTGAAAGAAGCTACTGCGTTTTTGCGCCTTAGGGTTTTGTAACCAAGTGCTTCTTGATCTTCATTCTTGATGAAGTGAAGAACTTTGCAGCCAACATCTTCTTCTAGTTGGTGATTGAAGTCGCGTATTGGGATCCGCGCAATTGGTTAGTCACGTACTTGGGATTCGTGCATCAAAGGGGGGCGTTCATATATTGAAGAGTTCAGAGGTTCTGAAGCGGTAGAAGGTTTCTGCTGTGAGTTCATCTACGGGGATTGTAGAGTCTAGGGACAAAGGTTTTGTACTAGATCTGAAACTTCTCTTTACTATAGTGGATTGCTTTTCGGGAAGGTTTCCCCCCAGGTTTTTTTACTGTGAAACTGGTTGGTTTCATTGGTTTTCCTGGGTCATCATATCTTGTCTTATTTATTTTTCCGCTGCATATTATTTTGACATGATATTGATGTTTGTTTGTTTTAACAAGTTTTATTGATAATAAATCTAATTAACAATTTGGATTTAAAACTTGTTAATTCTATCAACTGGGGTCTAAATTTCCCAACATTGAACATATTAGAACATGAATGGAATGATAAAGCAGTCATCCATTCACATAAGGAATACAATAAAAGCATCTTAAAACCCGTCGTGGACCATTCTAACCCTTCAAATGCTCTATTGTTTCCACTCTCTCTTTGTATCCTACATTAAACCTAAAGGTACAACTCTGCAAATTAACTAAACTAAATCTGTCATCTGCCCTCCCCAGGGCTGGCACAGAATTGTCATGCAACTCCCGACGCAAAATTCCCCCAAGATATAAGTGATTGAGAAAGAACAAAAGGCTACAACTAACAATGTATGTCATAATTTTAACAAAGGTCCAAACAATAATTCTAGAATGCAACCACCAATATTAAAAAGTTGATTAGTTAACTGTTGTTATCACAGTGCCATTGTATAAGCTGTAAATGCATACTGGATGGAAATTTCAACCCTCCACCATTAAAATGAGCACATCATGCTAACAAATTTATCTTGCAGAAGAATAAAACATACTATGGTTTCTTCCATTTAATGGAAAACCAACAATGAACGAGTGCTTACATACACATTTGTACCTAATAAAAACGTGTTTACTGCACATATCATGTAAATTAAACAGTCAACTAAAATTGACAAAACATATAAATGACCTGAGTAATGCGAATGTTTTTACCTTAGTCCTACTTAAAAGACCATAAAGAAGAAAGGATGGAGAATCAAAAGGAATTTGTTTCCACAAATATGCAATCAAAGTAAAATGCACTTACACTGATGGCATTACCTAGTTCTTGTGAATGGTGCAATTTTTAATCAAGTTCGGTGTGCTAGTGTAGGCATGGTGATTAGAGATCATGAGGGGAGAGTTACAATAGCTATGAGTAAACTGAGTTTCCAACCACTGGAACCTTTCGAGATCGAAGCAAAGGCCACGGAAGAAGGAGTTATCTTTGCTTGGGAGATGTATACGAGATGTGTTTTTTGAATGTGATTCTAAGATAATTTCAGATAGTCTCATGGGGTTATGCACCCCTCCCATTGTTGTAGCTAACATCCTAACTAGAATCGGCCAAAGGCCTGATGATTTTAGGACTGCTTAAGTCGGCCATGTGAAGAGGCAAGGCAATAAACCCCAGCACATATCCTTGAACAACATGGAAAACATTAATTAGCAGGCAAAACCATTTTTAATGAGTGTTTGAAAAGTTATGTTTGAGAAGGTATGCTATTTTCCAGTCTAAGGCACTAGCACACTAAAAAAAGGGACACCACTCAATTGGCTCACTAGGCAATTGGCTCACCAGTTTACTGCTCCAATTCAGTAGGTTGGAAATTTAATCCTATCAATTAATCTACATTAAATTGATCACCCCCTCTACAATGTAAAGGAATGCAACACAAATTTGATTAATAATATCTCTTCAAACGCATATATGGCAGGCAAGAAGAGCAAGCAGCAAGCTACTCCACTTCAGCTAAATACATCAATTACAACTAGGTTTAGTTCTCTACAAAAAGCAAGTACAACAAAACTAATATGAATTAAAAAATACAAAAGAAACTTCAAAATAAGAGAATCATAAAAGTCTAGGAATGATTAGAAAATCAGAGTTTAATGAGGACAGTATCAATAATAAGTGGAGGAAACATAAATGATAAATTTATATGGGAAGAAGGCTAATTAAAGACAAGATCAAGGAAAAAGGATTTTATGTTGCCATTCTGAAATTAGTAATGACAAAGCAAAAGCATTTCAACATCATTCTAAATTAGTTTTTTTACTGGACAGCCACACCATGCAAATAAAGTGTGAGAACACAGTCTAAGAGGATACATGTTCTGGCACTCACATATAAAATTATGTTTTCAAGGAGCACCAAAGCGGCATCTACCTGTATGGAAATTAAAATGAAAATTAAAAAGGCAGCACAAACAAACAGTTAGAAAAAACTTGCAGGCTATGTTAGTAAATTTCCCAACAATTAGATCTTTTAGGCTGTGTTTATTTCATACTATCAACAATTAGATCTTTTAGGCTATGTTTTTTTCATACTATCATCATAACTATAATTCAACAAGGCCAAAACTTGTAATCCTCCCTAATATTTGAAATCAAAAGCGTCCCCATTCCAAACCCAGTTCCACCACCCAATGAGTGACACACCTGAACCCCTAAACCCCCCAAAAAAACAAAAACACATTATTACAAAAACATTTTTCAAAAAGCTAAAAAATTGGGGAAAAATAATAACCCCCAAACATTATCGACTCATTTAACATTTCAAATCAAACATAAATTTAGAAAGAATTAAAACGAAGTTGTCCAACCTAAAGATCTGGCCATAAGAACCGGACCTCAAGCTGTCCATGGTCCCAGGCTCCAAGTCCATTAGGACAGCACGAGGCACAAATTTACCAAAACTCACTTCATTGTAGTACACGTTAACCCTCTCGAGTTGAAGTTCCAAGTCACTGCAGTTGCAATCGGTGGAATTGATGTCGTGCTCGGCACAAACCACTTCCTAGAACTTGGCACCGATTTGGTTCCCACATTTGCAATACGACCAAGGTAATTAAAGAGGATAAATTCTTAAAATTTTGTATTTTGTGTGCTTGATTTTGTGATTTATGTGCAAAATACAAGTCAGCTATACACCTAAGGCAACAGATTAACAGGGAACAGACTGATGATTAAATAGTTTATAATAGCTTGCATCAAGATGATAAACATATGTCATACCACAACTTAGCAAAATATTGGAATGGAGACCACATACTCTATACATTCTATGATATTGTTTTGCCTGCTTCCTACTTTTTCAAACCAAAACTAGAAAATCTGGTCCCATACCACTGCAGAAGACTTTGCATAGACATTAAAATTAGGCAACAAAAATTGAATAATAAACAGAGGATATATAGTAATAAGCCCAAAATAAACCACTCCATAAACAAGGCAGAAGTAGTAATAATGTATAGATGCTTGTTTGGGAGCTAATAAGAGCTAGTATTAGCTTAGCCTGTGAATTCAATATTAGAATCCACCCTGAAATCGAAACCTAGGAAAAGTAGTGAAGGACCCAAATATTAGAAATAATTAAAACAAGCAAAAAATGATCCTCAAAATTCATATGCCTTAGGAGAGATAAACACAAATATGATAGGAAAATAGAGCATATTGCCAAATGAGACTCCATGGAAAAACACCAAAAAATTATGCTTCCTATAAATAGAAAATAAGTGGCAATCCAAACTGGACATGGATTTTCCACCATAACAAGATAACCTAGTTCAACTAAAAGCAAGAAAACATCAACAAAAACTAGATGATAGGATAGATGAACAAGCACTGCATAAAAGCACAAACCCTTAGTGATGTTGGTGTTGACTTTTCACATGAGCTAATTGAAAAACACAGAATCCCAGCTACACAGTTTTTGACAACTTTAAATTGCAATAATTTTAAGACTACTCAAAAGGATGTATCATTGACAAGCAACAAAATCAAATCAAACTTAGTTAAAGCACTGCAAATGCATCACCCCCAGGATTAAGCAGCCTCTAAGAATGCAGCTAGAGAAAACACAAATCTCAAGCTCCAATAATAAAATATTGACTAAAACTGATTATGTGGAAGATACACACACACAAATATATATATATATACACACACACATGTATATGTGTGTGTGTGTGTGTGTGTGTGTAAGAGAGAGAGAGAGAGAGAGAGAGAGAGAGAGAGAGAGAGAAAATAACCCCAAAGCGTCAATCAAATAGATAAGGAAGAATTAAGTTCAATCGTAAATAAAATCTAACACAGCAGCAAAAAGGTAATCTATATTCAATATAAAATTTTTAAAACACAAATAAGGAGAAAGTACCAATATAAGATTATTGACAAAACCAAAGATAATTTTGATCTCAACCCTATGTCAGCCTAGCAAATTCTTTTAACTTGCATCTTAACTCAATAAAGAAGCCTTTAAATTTTAGAAAAAGAATATCAATATATAGAGATAAGAGAGCATATGGCCTTAGGTCCCTATCCAACTTCATTGCCCTCGTAGATATATCAGCATTAAAATTTTTTAACATGGGAAATTGGGGTAGCAAAGTCATAAAACTTGAAAACATTACTCTGTACGGTCCAACAATAAAACACAAGTAGTAAATGATTCAGGCTCACCAAATCGTTTGGGAACAAATCGTTTCGAAGGAAATTACTTGTGCAAGATTCCATGACAAAAGTTCTTATAAAAAAACAACTGTGCAACATCAGTAGATAAGCTCACTATTGTACAAAAGAGTATTAATCCTGATATACTATTGATAATGCTGAAGGTGTTAATGACGTTTACATATTGCAGTTGCTAGAAACAAACCAAAGGAATGAAAGAATTACATTACCTTCTTTTGAAGCACTTAGAAGATTCAGTTCAACAATAACATCAGTTATATCGGAGCATTTGACGTTCTCCACTACTGTCACCAACATATTAACACTATTTCAAGTACCTATATGAAGCAACAATATCAATATCTAACAATTTCGAAAGTAAAAGAGAAGGAAGATTATTGACAATATCTCACACACACCTGAAAGCCCACCTCATGATTAAGCAAAAACCCCATGTCAACTCAAATTGTATTACCAAACTCCACAACAAAGCACAAAAGAAACTTCCTGGGATAATGGAGAACTTTTTATCACAATGATGCAGGACAAACCAAAACTTTGTAACAGGAAATTTAAGAACAGGAAAAATAGAGATGGATGAACTTGGACTCAGCACCTAGGGTTGGCTAGAGATAGGGTTGGCTAGAGATTTGATGCAGCACAAACCAAAATTGTACAACAAGAAAAATATGCAAATAAAGGATTGAAAAGAATTGATTAAGTAGAGGAAAAATGGTTAGTGACTGACTAAGAGGACAGCCATGCCTCTTAAAAGAATTGAAGGGATTAGAGAAGAATAGGACTATGAAAAGTCTGAATTCTCATTGCATGCCTCTTACAATCCATCTCCACACCTTTATACAATTCACAAACACAACTAACTGACTAACACTAACTGCCAGTTGGCTACACTAATCTAATGATCTAACTAACTAACTGTTAAGCACATGGCTCCTAACTAATCAACAATTAAGCACATGACAAAATCAATTAAAAAGCATGTGACACTAGCCTTCAATTGCAAAGATGATACAAAACTTTACTAATAAACTTTACTGTTGTTGTTTCTAAGTGCATTTAAACTTCATTAGCCTTCATAAATAACATAGGAAAGTGAGGGTAACTAGTAATACCATAACAACAACAAAAAATCTGTCTTTTGAAGGCTCTGGTCCAATGTGAGCACCTGTTCAAATAGATTATAAGGGATGTTCATCTTTAAGATCTAGTCATACTAACAAATCAAAAGGGACAAATAGAAATAAAACTTAACTAACCTGGATAGTTGCATTTTAGCAAATGTTTATAAAATTTGTCTTTCCAATTGAATATTGACCCAAAAGACCATGGGTTTAGCAACAAAATCACCGTTCGTCTGCCAAAATACAAATAAAAATCAATCCTCTGTTACAAAGGTCTTAAAAACTAGAGTTGAAACTTGACAACAAAGCTAGAAAGATTAGAATATCTCCATTTTGCAAACGAAAGATATGCAATTTCTAGTGGCTTTGGCTTGTCAATGTACAATCTCTTCAATCCATCAATAGTTGATGTAATTGCATTGGGAGGAAGCAGAGCAAGAGACGATGAGAGAGGGGACACGTTAGGCAACAAATGAAAATTAAGATATCCCCCCTAAAAAGAAGTATACATTGTATGATGCTTTGTAATTTTATAGGTAAAACATTTTCAATAAGAAGGCACAATACAAGGCACAATCCTAGAACATGGCAAGCATGTAAGACAAGCACCAAAAGGTAAAGCCTATATTGTATATCAAAAGAATAACTACCATACAGAACATAGTTCTCAAAATAGAAAATATTTAAACATGAAGGAAACCTGATTTTTTTAGAGACAAAGAAAGAATAATGAATAAAAAACTCAACGATAAAAAGTACTATCATTGACTTATATACATATTTCCATCAAGCTCCACCAATGCCCTAGCTTTTACCATTCTAGCTGCACCCCACCACAACTTTTTAAATAAAAATATATTTCTTAAAAATAAAAAAATAAAAAAAGAAAAGAAAAGCTTAACATTCATTTACCCCTCCTTCAACATCAAAATAGCCGTATGCACAGCATCATCAAGCTCCATATCATCAGTGTAACAAAATGAAAAGGGGAACTCAGTCAATATGAAGAATTGGAAAAACTTAACAAAAACAAAATTGGGGAAAAGAGTGGGGGTGGGGATGGTTTTGACAGATAACTAAAATTACGTGAGAGATCCTACATCGGTTATTCTTAAGAAATGCATCCAATTGAATTAAATATGTAGTAAATATAGATAAAAATTAAAGAAATATCACTACATGCATTTTAAGTTCAAATTTAATGGCGTGGACAAATGTTTATAACTTGTGATATTGCCTCTTGTTCTTTACAGAGTTGCACTTGGTAGTTAAGTTGCAAAATTAACCATAGCCATGAGACAAGCTTACCAGGACAAGTGAAAGTATGGAAGGTGCATCTCAGCAATATGATGGGTAAACTGGAGGGCTTTTACATGATCCCAAAGTGGTGGCAAGTTAGCGAATCATTTTTTCATAGAAATCTCAAGAGACTTTTCATGCTTGAAAAAGGTGTGTTTCAATAAATTCCGCCTCTTTCTTGGATCTTTCACCAGACACATTGCAACCATTTCTTTAAAAGACTGATCACATATGGAAATCATGCAATTAGAATATTATTCTATAAGAGAGACATTGATAGATGGCAATCACCAAAGAACATATCTTTTGAACATGAATACCTTAAAAACTTTCAAAATTACAAATAAACACACAGAAGACAAACCTGAAAATTTTGTTTTCTAACAAAAATATTTTTAAATAATTGTTAAAAAATCTTTTAGAAGCATATTAAAGTCTAGCCACTGATACTATCTACCTAGATAATAAAAAAAGAACTGTAAAAATTTTACCTGGCTTGATAGGTGGTAGACTTTTAACTCATAAAAGACAAAAAAATTTGAAAAGAAACATCTATTTACACATCTATCGTTCAAGAGGGTGGCTGCAGATAAAAGAGCTCTTAATGTGTGTCATTATGAGGCAGACAAAGCAATAAAAAGCACACATGGACAAAAAGGGCAAAGGGGCAAAACTGTAAAAGTGAAATAGGATTATAGATCTAAGAGATGAAGAAGAAGTAGAGATCCACATGATAGGATGAAGAAGATCGGCGTGGGAGGAAGAAGAAGAAGATCGGTGTGAGAGGAAGAAGTGGAAGGAGATTGGTGTTAGAGGTAGTGCGTTTAAAGCTATTATTTCGGAGCAGAAAAACGGCCATGTCCAACAAGTTTCCCGTGTCTAGTACAAAGAAAACGTCAATAGAAACAAGACAAGTAGAAAAATTTACAAGAGGAAAGTGCAAACCCTTAGTGGCACAAGCTTTGAATCCACCACATGTAGCAAACTGAAAATACACATACCCAGCTACACAGTTCAAGCAACATTTAATGAAAAATAAATTAATAAAGTAAAAGAGAAAATCAACAACCCCAACAAACAACGAGCATACGAGTAACAAAATATGAATACTGATACCAACAAAAAGCATGATATTATAGCCAAACCCTAGTTTAAGAGGATCTCTATTCTTTATTTGATGTGAAAAAAATTCTTCAACAATTAACTGTTAAGCATATGGCTTCTAATTAATCAACAATTAAGCACATGATTCTAACCCTTCAATTACAAAGATGATACAAAATTTTACAAAGAAGCTACCTCTCATAATAAGCTGCTGTTCTCTATTACCAAGTGTTAATGCTGCATTGTTGTTGTTACTGGTGCTTACTGATACAAAACTTTACTTACTCATGCTTACTGGTGCTGCATAGTGCAGCATACATGATGCACTAGCTGGATCATATGCATTAAGTCAAGCAACTTCTCATAGGTTCCTAACATGGAGAACAGTCAGTACCTCGGCTTGCTTGGATAGCACCAAGCGAGGAAAAAACACCACTAAAAGTCAACACTTAGGGCTGGTTGGAGTCGGCACCAAACCATGGACTCAATTTCAAAAGAAACTTTATTCATCAAAATAATCTCCCTTTCTTGGGGTACATTCTTGGCTTATATAGACTATTATATTCTAATTCATCATAAAGTGACACAATACATGGAACTCTTTACATAACAAATAACAATAAAATTAAAAATAGGTATCTTTAATATAGAGATATTAACAATGGCACCATTAAGCATCCATATTAAAGAAAGTCACATTAAGTCCAGAATGTACTCCATACCATACTTAGGTGCCCACTGGCCTTGTCAGCGAAGCTCCAACCATCTCTCTCCAGCGATGTAGAATACACGGTAAGGAATTAAATCCTTTCACTCCAATATGTTGCATTGATTTAGCAAAGTTGAAGAGATCTATGGGAAAGCTTAACATTCATTTACCCCTCCTTCAGCATCAAAATAGCCATATGCACAGCATCATCAAGCTCCATATCATCAGTGTACCTAAATGGAAAGGGGAACTTAGTCAATATGAAGAATTGGAAAAACTCAACAAAAACAAAATTGGGGAAAAAAGAGAGGGGGTGGGGATGGTTTTGATAGATAACTAAAGTTAGGTGAGAGATCCTACATCGGTTATTCTTGAGAAATGCATCTAATTGAATTAAATATGTAGTAAATATAGATAAAAATTAAAGAAATATCGCTACAAGCATTTTAAGTTCAAATTTAATGGAGTGGACAAATGTTTATGACCTGTGATATTACCTCTTGTTCTTTACAAAGTTGTACTTGATCTTTAAGCTGCAAAATTAACCATAGCCATGACAAGCTTACCAGGACAAGTGAAAGTACAGAATGTGCATCTCAGCAATATTATAGGTAACCCGGAGGGCTGTTACATGATTCCAAAGGGGTGGCAAGTCAACGAATCATTTCTTCACAAAAATCTCAAGAGACTTTGCATGCTCAAAAATGATGTGTTTCAATAAGTTCAGCCTCTTTGCTTGATCTTTCACTAGACACGTTGCAACCATTTCTTTAAAAGGCTGATCACATATGGAAATCATGCAATTAGAATATTATTCTATAAAAGAGACATTGAAAAAGATGGCAAACACCAAAGAACATATCTTTTGAACATGAATACCTTAGAAAACTTTCAAAATTACAATTAAACACACAAAAGACAAACCTGTAAACAACTCCAATATTTAATGTGATAGACTGTATATTTTGGATCTGAGATCAAATAAAAGCACATATTAATTGGCAGCCAAAATTTTAGGTGATTTGAATTTTGAAAACATTGAGACCTGTGATATAACCAACTTGAACTCTGATTTGAAGATATTAGATCAAAGCCTATGTCAAGAGATAAAAGGCTATATGAGTTGTTGCTCAAAGAACATGAAAAGTAAGGGGTTATATGAAAGCCACGAGACACCTGAAAATTAAGCTAAGCCAAAACATCACTGTAACTAGAAATTTTTATAAACCTTCACATTGTTTTCAATTACATATAAGCAAAATAATATCAAAAAGGAACTTGTTTTTCCAGAACATTGGCATTAAAATTGCAGGAAACAGTCAACCAATGCAAACGTACACTAGTTTGGCCCGATAATGAAGGTCTCAGTTTGGAGTTTGTCACGCTTGATGAAATCCACAAACTGGCTCAATTCAATGGGATTTGCATACTTTATTCCTTCTTGTTTTGCACTGCAAGAACCTGGTCAACCATCAAATCAGTAATTCTAAACAAAATGAACACATGTAAGAGGCCTATTTCTTGTGACTTACTGCTTGCATCCATCCCATATTATTAGTCCGGCGTAGAGGATTCAACTTTTTATAGGGATATTATTGTCTTTAAAATAAATAGTTATCATTTTCCAAAACTGCCATCCAAGATTTAAATTGAAATAAAACAAATAAAAGAGAAAATCAAAAACCCCAATGAACAATTGTTAGAGCTAAAGTAGATCGGAAACAAGTGGTTAGTGTAGAAGCACAACCAAAACTTAAGTAACCTAAAGCAAAATGCTAAAAAGATTATGATAAATAACAGTAAAGAGTGACTCAAAATGAGATTTATAACATGCACTAAGAATGGCAGGGGTTGCAAAACAACAAATAGAAAAACTAGCATATTACCCAACAAATATAAAGGTAATTCCAATTAACACTGAAAGCCAAGCTCTTCTCTGCTTCCTGGTGTTTGAAAACAAGGAAACCAATTAGCAAAAATCCAAGTTAAAAAATTATGAAGCAAATCCAAAACATAAGTTAAATCCGTATAATTCCCCAAAATCCCAACTTATGCCTGTAAAAGAGAAAGCACTATCTTGATTTCCTTTTACGATCATATTCAGGTCACACTATTACATTACTACCCCACACCTATAAGAGGCATTGTTAGATTAGCTATTGAAATTGATATTAAGGTTGCCAACACAGAATGACCAAAAATTAAACAAGACAGACAAAAAAGCATAAGAATTGCAAGAGAAATTTCGAACGCTTACCCACTGAGACTAGAGTTAATAATCTATCCAAAAAAATGGAAACGAAACCTAGGAAAAGTAACAAAAGAGCCTAATCGCAAATCAACACATGCATATGAGCACTATAGGGTGGCACATTGCCTATCCTTTTAGACAAAGCAAACAGCCCATAGAAATTTTGCACATTTTCTTACTAGCCAAACAGGGAAATAGAGAACCCAAATATGCCTTTTAACTACAAATGCATGCAAGCAGAACATAACAATCAACCAAAAATAAACTTAAAAAAAAAAAAATCAACATAATCCAACAGAAGTTTTAATATAAAAAAAATAAATTAATTCTCAAAAGTTAAATCATACCCAGGTAAACCTTAATGTGATCTTTGGCCTCAATTCCAAAATTTGAAGCAAACCCACATGAATAAACATAAAGGAAACAATATAAAAATGTGAAATTGCCTCCAAAAACAAAAACACATAAATCAAAAAAATTTAATATTAAAAAATAAATTAATACTCAAAACCTAAATCATTCTCAAGTAAACCTTAATGCAACCTTTGGCCTCAATTCCAGAATTTGAAACAAACCCACATGAACGAACAGAGGAAATAGTATTAAAAATGTGAAATTGCTTCCGAAAACAAAAACACATGAATTTTATAATTAAAAAAAAAAAAAACAAAAACAAAAAAATCAAGGAAGTGAAGGCTCAATGAAGTTCACTCACCCGAGTTGAAGAACCCGACTCGCCTTCATTTCTTGGGCTCAGCGATGACATGCATATTTTCAAAAACCTGAACCCTAACGGAGGCGTTTTTGACACGGTGAGAGAAAGAGTGTATGTAAGAGACTCGGTGAGAGAGAGAGAGACCGTAAGAGAGGAAGGAAAACAAAGCTTACCTGAATTTTTGGTAGATACCAATTATTCTAATCCCAATGTTGATGCTCGAAATTTGTCCTTCAAATATGATAAAAATAATCCAACTAATTAGGAAAAAAAAAAAAGTACTCCAAAGATTATTAAAAAAAAAAAAAATTTAATAACTGATGAGCTCCAAATCAAACTAGTATTAAATAAACAAGAGAATTGACATTTACATCTAACATAAAATTGGATTAACTAAGTTGGAAAACGAAGTTTTAGCTCCTTGGAAGCAAATTGGGGGAGAAGTATGATTGTTGTTGGTTTCACAGTCTTCATCTTAATGCTTCTTCTTCAGCAAAAGAAATTGAACATATGAAACTAAGTTAAAACCAAAAAAAAAAAAAAAAAAAAAAACAAAGAGATTTAGACATCAAATATAGCACTAACCTTGATAAGACAATTTTAATTATAAAAAAATACAAACCGACCCCAGGAATATCTCATCATCTCCCAATCTAAATAAAACTTGTTTAATGTGCATGGTAGTGGATGACAAAAAGCATTCCATAATGACATAAGACTTGGTACGCCATATTAAACTTTACCTTGAAACTACCCAACTACACATCTAAGTCCATTTTTGCACTAACAAAATTAAAATTTCCAAGATGCATGATACTAAGTATGCAGTCCTTTCCTTACATAGCATGATCTAATTTACACTAAACAACTTGAAATAATTTTAAAAAACAGTATGTGTTACCTCTAGGCAGATTATCGAATATTTCTTTATATAGAAAATTTATTGCATGAAGTGATCACCATAATCATTTTCTACAATATGTACCCTAAGGCCATTTTTACTTGTAATTGAGAGACATTCTGTATATGTCTCTTTTTAAGTTTTAGGCTAATACAATGGTCCTTCCAAACGGTAAGGAAGTGGGTGAACACAATTGAAGGATGATACTTTCATGCACCAATCTAATTAAGATTCTAGTATCTTAAAAAGATTGAGAGTACTAACAGAAGAAGATACACCAATACTACATGCTTTATTGAAGGGATATCTAGGTTAGAAGAATTTAAGATACAGAGGGCAGTTCACCTAATGTCCTAGATAATGTTTCCCAACAATTACCTCTAAGATATCCTATTGGAACATGTGCAACATTACCTCTAAGATAAAAATCACCCTACATCGATCAAGAAGTCACAACATAGAATTGTCATCAAGGTTAAAGGACTAGATATTACTTTTAACTTTTCCAAGACACCAAGCAGTAAACCTGCAATATTTTCACAATCTCACACAAAAGACAAAAAATAAAAGAATTGCAATCCTTAGTTGACAAAAGTTCTTATAAAAAAAATAACTTTGTAACATCAGTAGATAAGCTCACTATTATACAAAAGTGTATTAATCTTGATATACTATTGATAGTGCTGAAGGTGTTAATGACATTTACATATTGCAGTTGCTAGAAACAAATCAAAGGAATGAAAGAATTACATTACCTTCTTTTGAAGCACTCAGAAGATTTAGTTCAACAATAACATCAGCTACATCGGAGCATTCGATGTCCTCAACTACAATGATCAACACAATTAACACTGTTTCGAGTACATGTACGAAGAAACAAAATCAATATCTAACAATTTCGGCAATAAAAGAGAAAGAAGATTATGGACCATATCTCTTATGCACACCCGAAAGATGATAAAGCAAAAACCCCATGTCAATAAATAAGATGTACTAGCAAACTCAAATTGTTTTACCAAACTCCACAACAAGGCACAAAAAGAAACTTCCTGGGATATCGGAGAACTTCTTATCACAATGACGCAGGACAAACCAAAACATTGTAACAAGAGATTAAAGAACAGGAAAATATGAACATCACCCTGGACACAAGAATTACACGCAAGCAGTCAAATCAAGGGAAATTACAATCATCAAGAAACTTGAACATATTAGAACATGAACAGAATGATAAAGCAGTCATCCATTCACATAAGGAATCCAATAAAAGCATCTTAAAACCTGTCGTGGACCATTCTAACCCTTGAAATGCTCTATTGTTCCTCTCCCTCCGTATGGCCTACATTAAACCTAAAGTATAGCCTTGCAAATTAACTAAACTAGTTCTGTCATATGCCCTCCCCAAGGATGGCACAGAATTGTCATGCAACTCTCGACGCAAAATTCCCCCAACATTATGTATGTCATAATGTTAACAAAGGTCCAATACAATAATTCTAGAATGTAACCACCAAAATTAAAAGGTTGATTAGTTAACTGTTGTTATGGCAGTGCCATTGTATAAGCTGTAAATGCATACTGGAGGGAAATTTCAACATTCCACCGTTAAAATGAGCACATCATAGTAACAAATTCTATCTTGCACAAGAATGAAACATACTATGGTTTCTGTCATTTAATGGAAAATCAACAATTTACGAGTGCTTACACAAAAAAGTGTTAACTGCACATATCACGTAAATTAAACAGTCAACTAAAATTGATAAAACATATAAATGACCTAAGTAATGTGAATGCTTTCTCCTTAGTCCTATTTGAAAGACCATAAAGAAGCAAGCATGGAGAATCAAAAGGAATTTGTTTCCCCTGACATGTAATCAAAGTAAAATGCACTTACACTGATGGCATTCACTAGTTCGATGTTTTGGTGTAGACGTGGTGATTAGAGACCATGAGGGGAGAGTTATAGTAGCTATGAGTAAACTGAGTTTCCAACCTCTGGGACCTTTCGAGATAGAAGCAAAGGCCACAGAGGAAGGAGTTATCTTTGCTTGGGAGATGTATACGAGATGTGTTTTATGAATGTGATTCTAAGATAATTTCAGAAACTCTCATGGGCTTGTGTACCCCTCCCATTGTTGTAGCCAACATCCTAACTGGAATCAGCCAAAGGCTTGATGATTTTAGGACTGCTTAAGTCGGCCACGTGAAGAGGCAAGGCAATAAACCCCAACACATATCCTGGCACAACATGGAAAACATTAATTAGCAGGTAAAACCATTTTTAATGAGAGTGTTTGAAAAGTTATGTCTGACAAGGTATGCTATTTTCCAATCTAAGGCCACCTGCGTACTAAAAAAAGGGACACCAATCAATTGGCTCACCAATTTGCTACTCCAATTCAGACAGGTTGGAAATTTAATCCTATCAATTAATCTACATTAAATTGATCACCCCCACTACAATGTGAAGGAATGCAACACAAATTTGACTAATAATATCTCTTCAAACACATATACGGCAGGCAAGAAGAGCAAGCAGCAAGCTACTCCACTTCAGCTAAATACATTAATTATAGCTGGGTTTAGTTCTCTACAAAAAGAAAGTACAACAAAACTAATATGAATTAAAAACTACAAAAGAAACTTCAAAATAAGAGAATCATTAAAGTCTAGGAATGATAAGAAAATCAGAATTTAACTAAGACAGTATCAATAATAAGTAGAGGAAACATAAATGATAAATTTTTATGGGAAGGAGGCTAATTAAAGACGAGATCAAGAAAAAGGGATTTTATGTTGCCATTGTGAAATTAGTATTAGTAATGATAAAGTAGAAGTGTTTCAACATCATTTTAAATTAGTTTTTTTTACTGGAAAGCCACACCACGCAAATAAAGTTTGAGAACACAGTATAAGAGGATACACGTTTTGGCACTCATATAAAATTATGTTTCCAAGGAGCAACAATGCAACATCTACCTGCATGGAAATTAAAATGAACATTAAACTGGCAATGCAAATAGACAGTTAGAAAAAACTTGCAAGCTATGTTAGTAAATTTCCCAACAATTAGATCTTTTAGGCTGTGTTTATTTCATACTATCAACAAAACAAAGAAAGGTAGTCTATCATCATTTTAAATTAGTTTTTTTTACTGGAAAGCCACACTATGCAAATAAAGTGTGAGAACACAGTATAAGAGGATACACGTTCTAGCACTCATATAAAATTATGTTTCCAAGGAGCACCAACACAGCATCTACCTGCATGGAAATTAAAATGAACATTAAAATGGCAACACAAACAGACAGTTAGAAAAAACTTGCAGGCTATGTTAGTAAATTTCCCAACAATTAGATCTTTTAGGCTGTGTTTATTTCATACTATCAACAATACAAAGAAAGGTAGTCTATCATCATAACTATAATTTAGTAAGGCCAAAACGTGTACTCCTCCCTAATATTCAAAATCAAAAGCGTCTCCATTCCAGACCCAGTTGCACCACCCAATGAGTGACACACCTGAAACCCTAAACCCCCCAAAAAAACAAACACACATTATTACAAAAAACATTTTTCAAAAAGCTAAAAAATTGTGGTAAAATAATAACCCCCAAACATTAAATTGTCCGGCCTAAAGATCTGGCCATAAGGACCAGACCTCAAGCTATCCATGGTCCGAGGCTCCAAGTCCATCAGAACAGCACGAGTCACAAATTTTCACAAATTTACTAGAACTCGCTTCATTGTAGTACACGTTAACCCTCTCGAGTTGAAGTTCCGAGTCACTGCAGTAGCGAACAGTGGAATCGATGCCGTGCTCAGCACAAACCACTTCCCAGAACTTGGCATTGATTTATTTCTTACATTTGCAATATGACCAAGGTGATTAAAGAAGATAAATTCTTGAAAATTTGTATTTTGGTGTCTTCATTTTGTGACTTGTGTGCAAAATACTAGTCAGCTATACACCTAAGGCAGTAGATTAACAGGGAACAGAATGATGATTAAATAGTTTATAATAGCTTGCATCAAGATGATAAGCATATGTCATACAACTTAGCAACATATTGGAATGGAGACCACATACTCTATACAATCTATGATATTGTTTTGCCTGCTTCCTACTTTTTCAAACCAAAACTCAAAAATCTGGTCCCATTCCACTTCAGAAGACTTTGCATAGACTTTAAAGTTAGGCAAAAAAAACTAAATAATAAACAAAAGATATATAGTAATAAGCCCAAAATAAACCACTCTATAGATCGAAGTAGAAGTAGTAATAATGTCTAGATGCTTGTTTGGGAGCTAATAAGAGCCATTGTTAGCTTAGCCTATGAATTCGATATTAGAATCCACCCCAAAATCCAAACCTAGGAAAAACAGTGAAGAACCCAAATATTAGAAAGAATTAAAACAAGCAAAAATTATCCTTAAATTTCTTATGCACGTAGGAGAGATAAAGAAATAGGATAGAAAAAGAGAGCATATTACCAACTGAGACTCTAGGGCAAAACACCAAAAAATCATGCTTCCTATAAATAGAAAATAAGTGGCAATCCAAACTGGACATGGAGTTTGCACCATAACAGGATAACCCAATTCAACTAAAAGCAAGAAAACATCAACAAAAACTAGATGATAGGATAGATGAACAAGCACTACATAAAAGCGCAAACCCTTAGTGATGTTGGTATTGACTTTTCACATTAGCTAATTGAAAAACACAAAATCCCAACTACACAGTTTAGGACAACTTTAAATTGCAATAATTTTAAGACTACTCAAAAGGATGTATCATTGACAAGCAACAAAATCAAATCAACCTTAGTTAAAGCACTACAAATGTATCACCCTAAGGATTAAGCAAACTCTAAGAATGCAGCTAGAGAAAACACAAATCCCAAGCTCCAATAATAAAATATAGACTAAAAATGATTATGTGGAATATACACACACAAACACACAAATATATACATGTGTGTGTGAAAGAGAGAAAATCAATAACACAAAAGGGTCAATCAAATAGTTAAGGGAGATTTAAGTTCAATCGTAAATAAAATCTAACACAGCGGCAACAAGGTTATCTATATTCAATATAAAATTTTAAAAACACAATAAGGAGAAAAGTACCGATATGAGATTATTGAGAAAACCAAAGAGAATTTTTATCTCAACCTTATGTCACTCTAGCAAATTCTTTTAACTTGCATCTTAATTCAATAGAGAAACCTTTAAATTTTAGGAAAAGAATATTGATTTCTAGAGATAAGAGAGCATATGGCCTTAGGTCCCTATCCAACTTTGTTGCCCTAGTAGATATATCAGAATTAAATTTTTTTAACATGGGAAATTGGGGTTGTGGAGTCATAAAACCTGAAAACATTCCCCTGCACGGTCCAACAATAAAACATAAGTAGTAAATGGTTCAGGCTCACCAAATCGTTTGGGAACAAATCGTTTTAGAGGAAATTGCTTGTGCAAGATTCCATGACCTAAAACTTTGCACAAAAGAAAAGTCACCAAAAACTTTCATTATGAAAAGAATAGAATAAGAAGATAGATTTTGAGGGGAAATAACTATAAGATTCCATATTATCTTCACAGAAATACCACAGGTAGGTGTTGTGTTTGTTAGGTTCTAAGGTCTTAGGATTTTGTGTATTTAGAACTCTAATTTGTAATGTTGGCAAACCATGATCAAAACAATGTGTTTAGTCTAGTTTAGGCTTGCTCAAAGTTGGTTAAATATTGTAAAGTTGGAATCAAGAGACTGCAGAAGCTTTGGGGCTTCTCGGCCTGGCTCGATCAATCAAATATAATTCTCGATCGATTGAAAATCGGCCTAGATGTGATTCTGCAGAAATTCCAGCTCAGCCCTAACTCTTTTAAAACATTTAGGGTTTTCTGTTTTTGCCCTAGGTATATAAGGCAAAACCCTAGCCACGTTTTCAGAGTTGCACAAGTTGTATTGTTGCTCATACATTGCAATTTTGTGTAAATCTCTTGTGAGATCTAGAGGAGCTTTCCTTTACACAAAGCTTAGGGTTTTCAAGATTGAGATTCTTCAACATCTTGATGATCAACTTGGTTGCTGCCATTGAAGCTTAAAGATAGACAAGCGGGGAGCTTGTAGCAAATTGAAGGAATATAAAGAAAGAAGTAGTCCGTGGACTCGGAGCCTGCGCGTGGTCGTGTCAGGAAGTTTTACTGGTGGGTAGCATTAGGAAGTCAAGCGGGGAGCTTGTAAGTCCTTTTGTAAGAACTTCAATTCTTTCTTAGTGGATTCCGTTTTGCCTTAAGGATCGGTGGGTAAAATCCTCCCCAGGTTTTTCCGTGTGGTTTCCTGGGTGATCATATCTTGTGTTATTTATTATTCCGCTGCTATATATTCTTGATATGATTGTTTGATTGTTTTAACCTAGAATTGCTTAATTTGACTAAGTAACAACTTGGCTAATTAACTAGGCTACGCAATCTATTTGGGGTTTAAGGGGTCTAAACCCATCAAGTGGTATCAGAGCGGGTTGCTCTTTTGTTTGAGATTTTTTATCTCTGAGCTGATCCTTGACCCCGGTTGTCATGGAGCATGGACACTCTCTATTTGTTCCTCCCCACTTTGATGGGAACAACTATGCATACTGGAAAGTAAGGATGAAAGCATTCCTGAAATCCATTGATGAGAGAGTTTGGAACTCTGTTGAATATGGATGGGAAAAGCCCACTACTCCTGTGAGTGAGTGGCAAACTTCTCAGAAAGAAGCAGCTGCATTTAATAGCAAAGCTATGAATGCCATTTTTAATGCTGTTTCAATGGAGGAATTTAAGAGGATCTCTAATGTTGAGGTTGCTCATACTGCTTGGAAAATCCTCCAAACTGTGCATGAAGGTACAAAGGCTGTTAAGATAAACAAATTGTAGCAATTAACTTCTAGGTTTGAAAGCATTAGAATGTTTGATGATGAAACCTTTGATGAGTTTTATGCTAAACTCAATGATATTGTTAATTCTACTTATAATTTGGGTGAAGTCTATGATCAACCTAAGATTGTTAGGAAGATACTTAGATCCGTAACTGAAGACTTTAGAGCCAAAGTGACAGCCATTACTGAAAGTAAGGATGTTGACACCATCCCTGTGGATGAGCTTGTAGGATCGCTTCAGTCCTATGAGTCTGACCTACCCAAGACTACCAAATCCAAATCAATGACTCTAAAGTCTGTTGATGATGTTGAGGCTGGTGGATTTGATGATGAGCTCTCTCCTACTGAGATAGCTTACCTTGCCAAGAATTTTAGAAATTTTCTTAAAAACACTAATAGGAAGGCAAGGAATACCAACACTGTTGAACCTAGAAACTTTAGGAAGAATGATCTCACTAAGGTTAATAATTTTGAAAAACCTAGAGAACAAGTAGGTCAATCTTCAAATAATTCTTTGGGTCCTCAGTGTTTTGGTTGTCAAGGGTATGGTCATGTCAAATCTGAATATCCTACTTTCTTGAGAAATAAGGGTAAAGCTATGGCTGTAACCCTTAGTGATAATGAGGTTTCTGATGATGAGTCCGGTTGTGACGAGGATGGAAACTTCATTGCTTTCACTGCTATTGCTGTAGTCAATGAAAGCATATCTGCTGAGGAGAACCCTGCTGATGGGGAACTCTCTGAAGATGCAGATCTTCAAGAGGCCTACAACAAACTTTGCAAAATTGCTGCAAAGGATGCTATGAAAGTTGATCTAGGCCTGAAGAAAATTGATGCTCTTGAGCTTGAAAAGAAGAACTTGCTTGTCAAATTGTTTGATGCTAATGAACTTTTGAATAATGTTAAATCTGAAAACATGCTTTTGCTTGATAAAGTTAGAACTTTGGAACATGATTTATCTGTTGCTAGATCTGCTAGTTCTAAACTTGATCACATGTTGAATGTTCAAAAGTGTTCTTCTAATAAATCTGGGATTGGATATGTTGAAAGTATCTTTGATTCTGCACCCCATTCCACTGTCTTTGTTCCTGCTTCTTCTTCTGTACCTTCTGTGAGTGAGGTTGTGAGTGAAACTGTTAAACCCCTTGTGAGTGAGGTTGTCAAACTGGTAGAAGTTTCACCACCTAAGAAGATTAGGGTAGACTTAAGGGAATCCAAACCTAAGGAGCCTACCAAATCCAAGGACAAGATGCATGGTAAACCTGCTTGGGTTTGTCATTATTGTGGTAAGTCTAGACATATCCATCCTAACTGTTACAAGCTTCAAGCTGATAAAAGAGTAAAGAAACCAAAAGTGCCTGTGCCTCAAGCACAATATCCTATGGCACTAATTGGTGAATTGGTAAAGGCGTTAAACCTTTATTCCAATCCTGGAGTTGGGAATCACTCTAAAGTGAATAAGAACTCCAATGCTCGTGGTGCATCTAAAAAGTTTTGGATGCAAAAGACTCGAAATAACTGAGTCTTTCTGACATGGTCCTTGTGCTTCATTGCTCTATCCTTTGTGACCATTGCTCTTTGGTTTTTTGTGTCTTTTTGTTCTAAGACTTGCTTGCATTACATTCATGCATTTCATTCTAGGATTTATTTGTTTTCTCTTTTTTTTAAAAAAAAAAAAAGAAAAAAAGAAAGGGAGAAAGCAAAAATTATGTTTGACACTATTTTTCTTGATTTCTGAAAACAAGGTTGGTCAATCTTTTTACACATGTCATGTCCTGTGTACCTTGTTTAACTTGGATGAGCTTATTTATTGCACTCTACTAGTTGAAACTTTGTAGTGCATGTTGTGTGGGAAAGATGTGTGTGGTTTTTAATCACTTTGCCTTAATCATGTAGTCACATGTTATTTGACTGTTGGACTTGATCCTTTTGAGAAAGGCATAAATAACCATCTCACCACTGTTCACTAGCCAATCATGAACACCTTAGTGCATATCATAAGATTTTGTGCTCGAAAAAGTGTAGCACATGCACAAAAAGAATATAAGGTGTAGTCTCATTTAAAATTAAAACTGGTGTGTACTATTAGGCTTGATGCCAAATTCACTTAATTCAAACCGGTGTGTACTATAAGGCTGAATGCCAATTCACATATAAATAGGAGGCAATAATGCAAGAAACTTACATGATTGCAAGCTTTTGTTCTAGGAGATGTGAGAGTTATAGGATGTAACTCTTTAGGTGATAGTCTCTTTTGAATTCTGTGTGATGAATTGTGTAGACTTTGTGGTTGATTGCTATTCACATATCACCTCACATGTATCTCAAGTTTTTGCTAGTTTCACACACTTCACAAGTTACTCTTTGTTAAACACTGTACATGCTAGTGTGTGTGTTTTTGGTCTGACCAACCAAGTTTGAAAATATCTTGAGATTTGTGCACAACATATTTTGTTGCTTGAGAAAATTGAATGGAGGAAGATTGGAACTTGTTTTTGATGAAACTGGGCTTGAAAATTAGGGTTTTTGAAAAAGCATTTCACTTCATACTCATGCATTTTGTTTTTATTGATCAAATGCTTTGAGGAGGTGCTTTTAAAATTGGGCTTGCATTTTTCAAAACAGTGATTTTTCCTAAAATTTTAGTGAGTCTCTGCCCATTTCGATCGATCCAGTGTGATTTTCGATCGATCGAAAAAGTGTCCCAGAATGTTCTAAAATGACTGGAACATTCGATCGATCGAATGTATTTTTCGATCGATCGAAGATCGTGGAGAAGCTTTTTTAAAAGAAGAAATCTGACTTTTTCAAAAGAACTATTCAAACTTTTTCAAACTTTTCTTTTCTCTCTCCAACGAGGCAAGCATCACAGTCAATTTTTGTTGTTTTCTCCGAAATTTTTTGCAAGAAATCTCTCTCCTCAAGCCGGTAAGACCTTTTTGCCCTTTGTTTTGCTTTTATTTTCATGTTTTCATGCATTTTTCATGCTTTTTAGGGGCGATTTTCGGACTTTGCATAAATAGGAATTTCTGTTGATTCAAGCTTTTTCTTTTGCAATTGATCAATGGGTTTTGGTGGGGACACGTCATATACTAGTTCCTTGATGATTAATTTGATCAATTTTGAGTTTGATGAAAAATTGAAAATTCTAGGGTTCCTATTTAATCCGAATTGGGGCTTTTTATGAAATTGAGTTTAATTGATGAAATTGGCTTGTGTAATTGATGCAATTAGTTATTATCATCTGTTTTCAACGTTGTGTAATGATTAATTCATCAATTTGTTGCAAAATTTATCAAGTGGTTTTTAAATTTTTAGGGTTTTTGTTAAGAAACTCTATGTTCAAGCCAATTTTGTGTAATTGAACTTAATTTGAATTGTGTTTACTGCATTTAGTTCATGCATCGTAACATTGTTATTGTTCATGCATCATATATTTGTCATTTTATTGTTTTTGTGCTAACTTGCAGTCTGCCATTGGTTTTGTTGTTTTTGTTCTTTTGGTTTTGTCCTTGTGCCTTTGTCCTTTCCTTAGCACCATGCCTAGGAAGACTAGAGCTCGTAGGACTATTCCCTCTCGTTCTCCTTCCCTCCCTTCCTTTGACCGAGAGAGGTTTCCGAGTGAGAAAAACCAAGAGACCTATGAGAAGCTTAATCTTCAGAGGAAGATTTGGGCTGAGCGATCTGTCATTCTAGATGAGTTAGATCCTGCCATTAGGGCAAATTTTGAGCGTAGAGGGTGGTTGCCTCTGTTAGATGTGTCTGACCCTCCTCCTCCGGCTACCTTGATTAGAGAATTTTATTCGAACATCTTTATCCGCGTCTATGATTCCAACACTCTAGTTAGGAGTTGGATACGAGGCGTAGAGTACTCCATTACTCCTCAGGTAGTGGCTGATGCTCTAGGGGTACCGTTGGTTCGTGAGCCTGTCTATCCTTATTCTGTGTCTCCCGAGCTGAGCAACGTTTTGTCTTACATCACTGGGACTACTGTCCAGTGGGGTTCTGATCCTAGGATCACTTTTGCTGAGCTCTCCGGGTTACATTATCTTTTCTTTAGGATAGCCTGTCATTCCCTCTGGCCCATCTCTCATGTTCACACCATTCCTCTCGAGAGGTGTGTATTTTTGTACGCTCTAGTCACAGATGCTCCTATTAGTTTTCCTCATCTTTTTCTTCATTCTTTGAACAAAGTTTATAGGAGTTCATCTACTGCTCATGCCCTTGTTCATCCTATTTTCATTCATAGGATTTTGCTGTATCTTGCTGTTAGTGACTTCCCCTCATCTGAGCCTGTACATGTCATTGGTCCTATAGGTGCGTCTTTTCTTAGACAGAGGGCTGCTCATCTTCGAGCTGGTTCTAAACACCCTAGGTCTGAGCCATCTTCTAGCGCTCCTCCTCCTCCTTCGTCTTCTACAGGTCATGCTGGTGATGATATTCCTGATCCAGTTGGTGATGATGCTGCTGCTGCTGCTGTTCCTCCACCTCATTCGGCCGACTTCGATGTTCGTCGTACTTTGGAGACTGTCATGATCGTTCAGGTGGCTCATGGTTAGATTTTGATGGACTTGTTCGATGAGATTCGGGCTTTGCGGGCTGATTTGGCGCGTCTTCATTCACCTTCACCACCACCTTTTGATGGCGACTCTTGATTGCCCTTTGGCATTCCGTCACAAAAAGGGGGAGTGGATATTTTTGACATGTAGAGGAGTTTTGAGTTTTTGAGGAGATTTTGTAGTTAGGGGGAGATACCTTTTTAGCATGAGATATTGTTTTATGGAGTTTATTAGATTGTATCTAGGTGCTTCACTTTGTATATCATTTTTGGGGATATTCATGTTAGGGGGAGTAACATTGATATATTGATATACATTTTTCTTATTTGATTCTTGTTGTTTCATGATTCACTGCTTATTGATTTATATTTATGAGTTGATTCATTGATATATATCTTTATTGTATGTTGTGTGAATCTTACAAGAATATTATACCTGTTTATATACTATTTTCTGCCACACATGCGTTTATGTGTTTGTTGAGTATTTTAGGAATATACAGGTTGATTCAACAAAGCTGCTGTCTACACTTGCAACCGATGGATAATAGTTAGGGTTGAATTTGAGTTTATGAGCATTATTTATGAAAAGGGCTTTTCAATTGTAAACTTTGAGCTTTTAATTTGTGTTTTGTCACGGATTGCCAAAGGGGGAGTTTGTTAGGTTCTAAGGTCTTAGGATTTTGTGTATTTAGAACTCTAATTTGTAATGTTGGCAAACCATGATCAAAACAATGTGTTTAGTCTAGTTTAGGCTTGCTCAAAGTTGGTTAAATATTGTAAAGTTGGAATCGAGAGACTGCAGAAGCATTGGGGCTTCTCGGCCTGGCTTGATCGATCGAATGTAATTCTCGATCGATCGAAAATCGGCCCAGATGCGATTCTGCAGAAATTCCAGCTCAGCCCTAACTCTTTTAAAACGTTTAGGGTTTTCTGTTTTTGCCCTAGGTATATAAGGCAAAACCCTAGCCACGTTTTCAGAGTTGCACAAGTTGTATTGTTGCTCATACATTGCGGTTTTGTGTAAATCTCTTGTGAGATCTAGAGGAGCTTTCCTTTACACAAAGCTTAAGGATTTCAAGATTGAGATTCTTCAACATCTTGATGATCAACTTGGTTGCTGCCATTGAAGCTTAAAGATAAACAAGCGGGGAGCTTGTAGCAGATTGAAGGAATACAAAAAAAGAAGTAGTCCGTGGACTCGGAGCCTGCGCGTGGTCGTGTCAGGAAGTTTTACTGGTGGGTAGCATTAGGAAGTCAAGCGGGGAGCTTGTAAGTTCTTTTGTAAGAACTTCAATTCTTTCTTAGTGGATTCCGTTTTGCCTTGAGGATCGGTGGGTAAAATTCTCCCCAGGTTTTTCCGTGTGGTTTCCTGGGTGATCATATCTTGTGTTATTTATTATTCCTCTGCTATATATTTTTGATATGATTGTTTGATTGTTTTAACCTAGAATTGCTTAATTTGACTAAGTAACAACTTGGCTAATTAACTAGGCTACGCAATCTATTTGTGGTTTAAGGGGTCTAAACCCATCAGTGTTATATCCAAAAGCCCTGGGGGGTTAAGTGTAACACAATTAACCAGTTGACTCATGAAGCAATACCATAGGGGGAGAAGAAAACTCATGAGGTTCAGTTTTCTTAGGGGAAAACAATGCACACACTCTTGGGTGGGGGGGGGGGGGGGGGGGAGGAGGGGGAGAGGGGGTTTGAATGTATTTCCCAAATAAATACTTGTTCAGAAAGCCCCATTTGCTACTTGGGAAGGAGAGAATATGCACATGGTAGTTTCTGTCTAAATCAAAGTAGTTTCAAAATTTTACATAGTGCATTTAAACTTAGTTAGCCCTCAAATATAACATAGGAAAGTGAGGGTGACTTGATACCATAACAACAACAAATCTGTGTGTTGTAGGCTCAGGTCCAATGTGAGCACCTGTTCAAACAGATTATAAGGGACATTTATCTTTGAGATCAAATCAAAAGTGACTAACAGAAATAAAAACTTAACTAACCTGGATAGTTGCATTTTTCAAAAATTGCTATGCCGCCGTACCGTACCCATACCTATACTTGTTCCATAACGATGCTTCCTAGTATTTTATACTTATGTCATGTATAAACAAAGAAGCCATGACTCATCAGCCGGATATTGAAGGGCAGCTGAAACACGGAATACTGAGGGAATTGCAGATAGATCCAAGGAACTAGCTCTTGCAATCAATAAAGCAGCATTCCTTTAAGCAGCATTCCTTTCTGCAGTAGCAACAGCTCCAGATCCAGTAGATCCATTAGCCCCCATGGACTCCATGAGTGCCAGATGCAATTACAAAGATAAGTCCAACAACTTATGGATTCATGCTTTTACAAAAAAATTCAGCGGATCAAAAGCATAAAGAAAATTTGAATCCCATAAATATATGACATCATAATTAGTTACTAGTAATCAATTTTAGGAATCCCATTAGTTCATGACAACATTATCAACATCCAACTTGAATGTCAATTGATTACAAAATTGATAGAATATTATCAATGGTTAAGTGATAGGATGGTATCTATGGTATTTTAAAAAGGAACCAAGAGAATACCATTAAAATAAGCTATTTCTTGTTGCGTAGTTGGATACACAGTTTTTAAGTACACACACAATGGAAGTGTTATGAAGCATCTATTCAAAATAACATTTTAGCACAAGAAAAGAGCTCCCCCTACCCACAACAAAAAGAAATTATGAACTATGCATTTTTATAATAAAAAAAACTCCTTTCTTGCAGGACAAGAGGACAATGATGAGAAGGAAGAAGAATAAGCAAAAGATTATATAAGTGGTTGGAGGTAGACAAAGAGCCAAACCACTAGGAAACCGAAAGACTATCATGATTATGATGCAATGGGCATTAGAAACCGAAAGCACAAAAGGTTTTGCTGAAATTGTTTGAACAAATTCAACATCAATTTAGAAGCTTTTGATAAGTAGAAGATAAGAAAGGCACAACTCAGATAAAGACTATCTCGAGATTTGTGTATGTCTACATCAGCAAACCTCAATCTTTGCTCTCTTTTTCAAGTTAAAAAAATTCTCCACAACAAAAAAAATTGCGAAAAAGAAATGACTCATTCATGTAGATTATTATCCCTTTGAAAAAATTACTTATGCCACTGGTTATTTTCTATAAATAAGACGTTCAAAAGGAAAATCTCTAAATTAATCTTATAGACCCCAAAAAAAGAGAGAACCAATGAAAAACCAGTAAAAATAAGCAGATTCCAGCAAACAATCTTCCTAGCACTTCTAGCTTTTCTCATCATCAACGCCCTTAGAATGGAGCAAGTGACCCTGCCAAAGCGTAAAGTTGAGGACTGCATTTTTTTGTTGTTGCCTGGTATAGAGATTTATAAATTCATCTTTTTCTAAACGAAAATATTTGGCATGTTGGTCAAAATGACCTATTTTGAAAAGGAAGAAAGGATACAAGTTCTGGGAATATAATTTTTTTTTTCTCTTTTTGAAATTGTAAACCTTTTGAATGCTCCTAGAACCCGCATTTTTAGTGTCATCATTAAATTTGTGAAATTTATTTATTTGACTTTCTTTTCCCTGACTTTTTCATTATTTTATTTCAAGGTAACAACCAGCCTTGCTTTTGTTATGGGAATGGATCTAAGGTTAGTAAGCTTCACCATATTTTTCTAAGCATCAGAAAATTAGTGAAGCGTGTTTATTATTTATTTATTTGTTTATGAAGTTGAATACAGTTGAGTCTTTACTTTTCTTGCTAGTGGTGTAAGGCCCTTTGGAGTTTCTCTGCTGGTTGCTGGGTTTCATAACTACGGACCACAATTATACCAGGTATTAGTTTTTCTGATATGCTTTAAATTATAGTTACTAACTAGCTCCAATTTAGGATTGGATTATCTAATGGGTTGCACCTTTGAACATTTTGGCATACAAAAAACTTCTTTTACACTAAACTTATGAAATTCTCTAGGCATTGCCTTGTCTCAAATGCAATATGATTTACTCTTTAAAATATTAATTGATGCTGTTAGTGACTTAAAATTGGCTAGTTGTAATTGTGAATTTTCCACTCTGGTTGTAGCATAAAAAGAGAGTATAATTATGTGATGATAGTTTTTTCTAATACTTTGGCTTAATTAGTACCAACAAGAAATTCAAGTAAGTTTCGTTTTCCTTCCTTAGTAAGCATGTGGATGGTCTTGCACTTGATGTGAATTGGTCTTGGTTTGGGTTGATATTCCAAGAACCTTGCATAAATTTCACATTTATAAACTGTTTTATATAATCCTTCTTTCTGTGTTTGATTTTTTGTCTGTGGCATGCGTCTTTCCCTCCCCATCACTTTCTCCTCAAATCCCCAAACTGAACCGTTGTTAACCACACTCCTCTGTTGTGGTGTTGGTTTTAATTATGATTGATTGATTATATCTGTATAATTTTTACATGTAGGGTATCTTTGAGTTTTATGAGTTTTTCACTGAGTATCTGACGATTTTGCAATTTATAATTTTTTAGTTATTAGTATGGACATGCAAGGTATGATGCAGCTGACACATTGATTAGAAAAGATACATTGTTTGATAAGATACATTCAAATACTTGCAAGGCTGCAAGACTATAACTGAAAGTAACTGCATAAAACAAAATGGAATTCTTAAATCAATTGGAGGATTTACACTGTGTTTGGTTGGGGTGAAAATAGGGAGGATGGAAAACAGAGGGAGGAAAATAGGGTGGAAAACAGTGTTTTCCACTGTTTGGCAAAAGAAGGAAAATGGGAAGGAAGGAAAACCAGGGAGAAAGTTTTCTCTCTTGGGCCCACAATTTTCATCCTCCCAAATCGGGAGGAAAAGGCTGGAGAGAACAGTACTCTCACAACACTTTTACACAAATACCCCGTTCTTTCTCCTCTCACAGAGACAAACACAACGACTACAAACACAACAATTTTTCTCTCAAACATCTCTCACAACAATTTTTCTCTCTTTCTCTAAACTCTAGGGCATGCGTACATGTATACGTGTATGCGCACGCATGCATGAAGCATGCATACGCATACACGGGCATGCGTGCGCATGCTAGGGTTCCAGAAACCATGTAAGAAAAGTTTTCCGCATTTAAACTAAGTTTGGAATAGACTACACATCATTTAAGAGCCGCCTTAAACCTATACTTTTCGACTATATAAAGCCATACATGGTACTTTTTTAAGGAGGACGAATTCCGGTGGAAAAACACATTAGATTTACTAGAAAATAGTGAATAAAAGAAGAAGTTTTTCACAAAACATCCTCAAATCAAATTTTGTTTTGATTGGGACATTTTCTGGTCTTGATCTTTGAGTTTTAAGTTTACTAACTCATCTTTGATTTGGTTGTGAATAAATTGACTCAGGGGTATAGTCAAAATCAAGATCTAAAGAGTTCTAGTGTTGAGGTAAAGTTTCTAACTTTGGCTCTTCACCTTTCTTTGCTTTTCTTTTTGATATTGTGTTTGTATATGTGTTTATGCATTTATAACATGTTTGTTTAGCCTAGGTTTACTTTGTGTTTATATTTTGAGCATGTTAGGTTGTTAGATTCTTTGTTTTTGTGTTTCTATTTTGTAGTTTCTGGGTTAGGGTTCTTAGGGCGTGTTCGCATGCTGCTTGCATGCATACGCATACTAGGTGCATGCGTACGCCTACTTGTAGTATGCATGCACATACAGATGAGCTGCGTACGCATGCCTTATGTATGCTCACGCATACTCTTGCCTAGACATCCTAATTCACTCCTGTTTGTCGTTCCTTTATCTTACTTACATGTTTAGCCTTTTTTTTTTAACCTAGTTTTTGTGCCTTTAATTCTCCATCTCTCTGTTTTGTTTTGTTTTGTTTTGTTGTTGTTTTACCTCTTTGATGATAATTAGGGTTTTAGATTGCTTGAATATCATGAACATGCATTATAATATGATCATGCATTGATGCATAGGTGCTGTGATGCAGTGAGGTAAGTCATGCATAATACTATGAGCATGCATTCGAATTGGTTAATGTGATATGGTTAATATGCTTGGTTGAACCCCATGTTTTTTATGTCTAGATGCCATAGTATGTTTATCTTGATCTGTTTGTGATGTTTCTGCCCTTGGATGTGCCTTTTTTTTTTTTAAATGCCATGATAGATGAATGATTAGGTTTGGGATGATTATGCCATGTTGATTGCTCTAGATGCATGCTAGAGTGTATGTGAGTTAGAATAACATGTTAAATATGCCTTTAACAAGATTAAGACTGGGAACACAATGAGTGGAAGCCGACCCACGGGTCGAGTGGGCCTGGGTGCCTAACACCTTCCTATCTCCATACCTAAACTCTGGACACGTGCTTTGGTAAAGATCAGTCCTTCCATGAAGAGCATTATATTTATGGTTCCTACACTTAAACTAGGTGGCGACTCCATTTACACCATTTTCCATGGTCCACCCTAGGCCAAGGCATATGTCACGGGCGCTTGCGCCCATACACCACCAAACCAACACCCATAACCAAAGCTACAGACACCAACGAAGAAAATCCAGATCACAAACCCAAATCATCCAGCTAAACCCAAACCTAGATCACAAACCCAAACCCCGACCACCATCTATTTCTCTCTTCCACACCACCACCGTAACCGTCGCACCACCCTAATACCCAGTAGAAACCCACAAAAGGCAAAAGCCCCAAAACCCAACAGAAACCCCAAAATCCAGTAGAAACCCATAACACCTCCACCACACATGCCGAGCTGTCACCGCTGCCACCATATGACCCACACCTCTACTGTGTCATCACCGGACTATTTGAGAAAGAGAAGTGAAAGGGGCAAATAGAGGGAGTGAGTCACAGAGAGGGAGTGAACGAGAGATAAAGAATCAGAAAAAATGAAAAAAAAAAAAAAAAAAAAAGGCTGAAGAAGTTAATAGTGACAGAAAGTAAAAGAGAGAAAATTAGTGAATAATATAATAAATTTTTTTACAACCTGTGAACAGTTGGTTCTCATAAATGATAACATGAGAACCAACTATTCATAGGATGTAAAAAAAAAAAAAAAAAAAAAATAGAAACCTATACCCAAATAGGGATGAGTTTTAGCTTATTGGTCGCTAAAATAGCAACTTGAGGGTTTATACACCTCCAATACTAGTACTTAGAGCATTAGCATCCAGGGTGGTATAGAAGTTGTTATGTTACAACCTAAAAAACTACTTTATCTAGTATACCATCCCACGTATGAGCATATGATTATTAAAGCAAGAACACATGTGAGAATATGATTATTAAAGCAAGTACACATGTGAGCATGTGATCAACAAAGCATGTGAATATATAATAAGCACATGAGCATTTAAGCATCCAAGTATACATACATTTTACCGTCCAATCATCTTAGGATTTAAGCACGATAAGAAAATCATGTGAGCGCCCAAGTATTCAACTACATGAGTGTACCAGTCTCTAAGCATGTACATATATCGTCATTCAAGTGTGTGCACATGTGGTTAAAAAACTAAATCTTATGAACGAGTGACACTTAATTTAAATGTGAGCATTTAAGCATGAGAGCATACGAGTACGTGATAATAAGGGCATACAAGCATATGGACATTTGAGTATTAAAGCACCCAACTACATATACTTTTAATCTCAAGTTCTCCACAGCATTCAAGCACAATCGTCAAAGCATTTAAGGCCATGTACATCCAACAACACAATCACTTATGCCTCCAAGCCTTTAGACATTTCATGATCCGCATGCGTGCACATGTGTGTGCATAACAAACATGTGAATATCAATGTGTGTGAGCATGCAATTATCAAAGCATTTCAACATAGGAGTAGGTAATCATAAAATGTCCAAGCATATGAGCTCAAAGGCATACAGGCAAGTGGGCACGTGATCATCAAAGCATGTAAACAAGGAAGCATTCTATCATCGAAGTATGTGAACATAGAAGCATGAGATCAACGATGCATATGAATATAGGGGCATGCTATCATAAAAGTGTTTGAGCATATGAGAATCAAGGCATATTGGCAAGTGGACATATTCTCGTCAAAGCATGTACACATGGGAGCATACGATAATCAAAGTGTGTGAACATAGAAGCATGTGAACATCAAAACATGTGAACAAAGAAGCATGTGATCAACAAAGCAAGTAGACATGTGAGCATATGATTGTCAAGTCAAGTACACATGTGACCAAGTGATCAACAAAGCATGTGAACATATAAGCACATGGGCATTTAAGCATCCAAGTATACATACATCTTACCATCCAATCACCTTAGGATTTAAGCACAACCATAAGATCTTGTGAGCACCCGAGCATCAAAGTACATAAGCATATCCACCTCTAAGCATATAGATATATCGCCATTCAAGTGTGTGCACATATGGTTAAAAAACAAATCTTATGAAGCAGCGACCTTTAATTTAAATGTGTGCATTTAAGCATGAGACCATTCAAGCATGTGATTATCAGAGCATACAAGCATATAAGCATTTAAGCACCCAAGTACACATACCTCTAATCTTCCAATCTCCATAGCATTCAAGCCTATTGACATTTCATGATCCACGTGTGTGCACATGTGTGTGCATATCAAACATGTAAATATCAATGCATGTGAGCATGCAATCCTCAAAGCATTTGAACATAGGAGTAGGCTATCATCAAAGCGTCCAAGCATATGAGCATGTAGGCATACACGTAAGTGAGCATGTGATCATCAAAGCATGTAGACATGGAAGCATACGATCATCGAAACATGTGAACATAGAAGCCTGTGAGCATAGAAGCATGTGAACATTAAATCAAATGAACATAGAAGCATGTCATCATCAAAGCAAGTAGACATGTGAGCAAGTTATCATCAAGGCAAAGGCATGTAAGCAAATTATCATCAAGGCGAAGACAAGTTTGAATAGGTTATCAACAAAGCTTTTGAACATACAAGCATGTGATCATGAGAGCAGACATGCATATGAGCATTTAAGCATCCAAATGCACATACCTTGAATCTCTCAATCACCTCAGCATTCAAGAATAATCGTCAAAGCATTTGAGTGCACGAAAGTCCTACAACATGATCACTTTAGCTTTCAAGCCAATAGACATTCCATCATCAAAGTGTGTGCACAAGTGTGTGGATATCAAACATGTGAATATCGATGCATGTGAGCATGCAATCATCAAAGCATTTTAACATAGGAGTAGGTAATAATAAAGCATCCAAGCATATGAGCTTGAAGGCATACACACAAGTGGGCATGTGATCATTAAAGCATGTAGACAGGGATGCATTCTATCACTGAGGCATGTGAACATAGATGCATGTGATCAACAACGCATATGAACATAGGGGCATGCAATCATAAAAGTGTCCAAGCATATGAGCATCAAAGCATAAAGGCAAGTGGACATATTCTCATTAAAGCACGTACACATGGGAGCATACGATAATCGAAGCATGTGAACGCAGAAGTGTGTGAAGATAGAAGCTTGTGAATATCAAAACATGTGAACAAAGAAGCATGTGATTAACAAAGCAAGTGGACATGTGAGCATGTGATCAACAAAGCATGTGAACAAACAAGCACTGAGCATTTAAGCATCCAAGTATGCATACATCTTACTATGTAATCACCTTAGGATTTAAGCACGATCATCAAAGCATATGTGTGCTTGAGCATCCAACTACATTAGTGTGCCTCCAAGCATATAGATATATCGTCATTCAAGTGTGAAAATGTGGTTAAAAAATAAATCTAATGAAGGAGCGACACATAATTTAAATGTGAGCATTTAAGCACTAGAGCATACAAGCAAGTTATCATGATACCATAAAAGCATAAGAAAATTTGAGCATTTAAGCACCCAAGTACACATACCTCTAATCTCCCAATCTCCTCAGCATTCATGCACTGGATCATCGAGGCATGTGAACATAGAAGCATGTGATCAACAAAGCATATGAACACAGGAGTATGCAATCATAAAATTGTTCGAGCATATGAGCATCAAGGCATACAAGCAAGTGGACATGTTCTCGTCAAATCATGTAGACATGGGAGCATACAATAATCAAAGCATGTGAACGTAGAAGTGTGAACATAGAAGTAAGTGAACATCAAAACAAGTGAACAAAGAAGCATGTGATCAACAAAGCAATTGGACATGTAAGCATATGATTGTCAAAGCAAGTACACATGTAAGCATGGGATCAACAAAGCATGTTAACATACAAGCACATGAGCATTTAAGCATCCAAGTACACATACATCTGATTCTATTAAAAAAAACTACACATACATCTTACCGTCCAATCAACATAGGATTTAGGCATGATTATCAAAGCATGTGAGTACTCGACCATCAAGTGTGTGCACATGTGGTTAAAAAAATATATCTTATGAAGGAGTAACACTTAATTTAATTGTAAGCATTTAAGCATGAGAGCATAAAAGCATGTGATCATATGAGCATACAAGCATATGAGCATTTGAGTAATTAAGCATCTAAATACACATACCTCTAATCTCCCAATCCCCTCAACATTCAAGCACAATCGTCTAAACATTTGAGCGCATGTATATCCAACAACACAATCACTTATGCCTCCAAGCCAATATACATTTCATGACCCATATATATGCAAATGTGTGTGGATCTCAAACATGTGAATATCAAAGCATGTGAGCAGGCAATCATCAAAGCATTTCAACATAGGAGTTGGTAATCATCAAAGTGTCCAAGCATATCAGCTCGAAGGCATACAGGCGAGTGGGTATGTGATAAAAAAAATCAAGTACATAAAGGAGCCATCTATCAGCGAGGCATGTGAACATAGAAGCATATGATCAACAAAGCATGTGAACATGGGAGCATGCAATCATAAAAGTGTACCAGCATATGAGAATCAAGGCATATAGGCTAGTGGACATGTTCTCGTCAAAGCTTATAGGCATGGGAATATACGATCATCAAAGCATGTAGACATGGGAGCATACGATCATCGAAACATGTGAACATCAAAGCAAGTAGGCATGTGAGCATGTTATCATCAAAGCAAAGACAAATGTGAGTAGGTTATCAACAAAGCATGTGAACATACAAGCATGTGATCATGAGAGCATACATGCATATGAACAATTAAGAACCCTAGTACACATAACTCCAATCTCGCATTCACCTTTGCCTTCAAGCATAATTGTCAACACATTTAAGTGCACTAACGTCCTACTACACGATTAATTTAGCCTTCGAGCCAATAGACATTTCATCATCCAAGTGTGTGCACATGTGTGTGGATATCAAACATGTGAATATCAATGCATTTCAAAATAGGACTAGGTAATCATCAAAGCATCCAAGCATATGAGCGTGAAGGCATACAGGTAGGAGGGCATGTGATCATTAAAGCATGTAGACATGGAAGCACTCTATCATCGTGGCATGTGAACTTAAATGCATGTGATCAATGAAGCATGTGAACATGGGAGCATGCAATCATAAAAGTGTACTAGCATATGAGAATCAAGGCATACACGCTAGTGGACATGTTCTCATCAAAGCTTGTAGGCATGGGAACATATGATCATCAAAGCATGTAGACATGGGAACATACGATCATCGAAACATGTGAACATCAAAGCAAGTAGACATATGAGCATTTTATCATCAAAGCAAAGATAAATTTGAGTAGGTTATGAACAAAGCATGTGAACATACAAGTATGTAATTATGAGAGCATAAAAGCATATGAGCTTTTAAGCACCCAAATACACATACCTCTAATCTCCCAGTCATCTCAGTATTCAAGCACAATCATCAACACATTTGAGCGTACAAACGTTCTACGACACTATCACTTTAGCCTTCGAGCCAATAGACATTTCATCATCCATGTGTGTGTAAAAGTGTGTGGATATCAAACATGTGAATATCAATGCATGTGAACATGCGATCATCAAAGCATTTCAAAATAAGAGTAGGTAATCATCAAAGCGTCCAAGCATATGAGTTCGAAGGCATACAAGTAAGTGCACATGTGATCATCAAAGCATGTAATGTGGAAGCACTCTATCATCGTGGCATGTGAACTTAAATGCATGTGATCAACAAAGCATGTTACTACCATGGGAGCATCAAATCATTAAAGTGTCCGAGCAAATGAGCATTAAGGCATATAGGCAAGTGGACATGTTCTCAGCAAAGCATGTAGACATAGGAGCGTATGATCATCAGAGCATGTAAACATAAATGTGTATGTGAATATCAAAACATGTGAACATAAAAGCATGTGATCATCTAAGCAAGTAGACATGTGAGCAAATAATCGTCAAAGCAAGTATACATGTGAGCACGTGATCAACAAAGCATTAAACATACAAGCACATGAACATTTAAGTGTCCAAGTACATATACATCTTACCATCCAATCACCTTAAGATTTAAGCATAATCACCAAAGCATGTGAGTGCTTGAGCATCCAACTACATGAGCATTTTAGTCTCTAAGCATATAGATATATCATCATTCAAGTGTGTGCACATTTGGTTAAAACAAAATCTTATGACGGAGTGACAATTTATATGTAATCATTTAAGCATAAAATTATACAAGCATTTGATCATGAGAGCATACAAGCATGTGATCATTATAACATACAGGCATATGAGCATTTAAGAACCGAAGTACACATACCTCAAATCTACGAATCAACTTAGCATTCAAACAAAATTGTCAAAGCGTTTGAGCGCATGAACGTCCAAATACATGATCACTTAAGCCTTCAAGCCTATAAACATATTAGCATCCAAGTGTGTGCACATGTGTGTGGATATCATATGACTGAAATCAATGCTTGTGGGCATGCGATTATCAAAGCATTTGAACGTAGAAGCATCAAATTGTCCAAGCGTATGAGCATGAAGTTATACAACAAGAGGGCATAGCATTTAAGCATGGGAGCATAAAATCATCGAAGCATGTGATCATCAAAGAATTTGAACATCAAAGCATCTAAACATTGGAGTATGTGATGACCAAAGCATGAAGACATGTGAGCATGTGATCATCAAAGCAAGTACACATGTGAGGATGTTATCAACAAAGCATGAGAACATACAAGCATTTGATGATGAGGGCAAACAAGAATGTGATCGTGAGAGCATACAAGTATATGAGCATTTAAGCATCCAAGTATGCATACCTCTAATCTCCCAATCTCCTCAGCATTCAAGCACAATTGTCAAAGAATTTGAGCGCACGTACGTCCAACAACATGATCACTTGTGCCTCCAAGCGTATAGACGAATTAGCATCCAAGTGTATGCACATGTTTGTGGAAATCAGACAAGTGAAAGAGCATACGATTTTCATAGCATTTGAACGTAGGAGCATATAATCATCAAACCGTTTACTTTAGCCTTCGAACCATTAGACATTTCATCATCCAAATGTGTGCACGTGTGTGGATATTAAACATGTGAATAATCAATGCATGTGAGCATAAGATCATCATAGCATTTCAACATAGGGGTAAGTAATCATAAATGCGTCGAAGCATATGAGCTTGAAGGCATACAGGCAAGTGGGCATGTGATCATCAAAGCATGTAGACATAGGAGCAGACTATCATTAAGGCATGTGAACATAGAAGCATATGATCAACAAAGCTTGTGAACATAGGAGCATGTAATCAAAAAAGTGTTCGAGCATATGAGCATTAAGGCATACAAGCAAGTGGAAATGTTCTCGTTAAAGCATGTAGACATGGGGGCATACGATCATCAAAGCATGTGAACATAGAAGTGTGTGATCATCAAAGCTTGTGAATATAGAAGTATGTGAACATCAAAGTATGTGAACCAAGAAGCATGTGATCATGAAAGCAGGTAGACATGTGACAATATTATTGTAGTGACCCAAAAGTGGGTCTTACATTTCATGGAATCCCACATCGCTTAGGAAAGTACATGATGTTGTGCTTATAAGGAATGCCCTCCCTTGTTGTGTATGAGGCCTTTTCCCCAGCGCAACCTGGGGAAGAACAAAACCTTGAGGGACTAAAGAAAGCCTCTGGGCCGCCCAAAGAGGACAATATCATGCACACGAGGGAGGGGCGTGATAGATGGTATTAGAGCCATGCCCTAGCCAGAAGTGTGGGCTTCACACGCGAGGATGCGTGTGCCTGTAAGGGGGGTGGATTGTAATGACCCAAAAGGGGATCTTGCATTTCATGGAATCCCACATCGCTTAGGGAAGTACATGGTAATGTGCTTATAAGGAATGCCTTCCTTTGTTGTGTATGAGGCCTATTTCCCAGCTCAACCTGGGGAAGAACAAAACCTTAAAGGACTAAAGAAAGCCTCTAGGCTGCCCAAAGAGGAAAATATCATGCACACAGGGGCAGGGCATGACAGATGGTATCAAAGCCATGCCCTAGCCGAAAGTGTGCACCCCACACGCGAGGACGCGTGTGCCGGTAAAGGGGGTAGATTGTGGCATTTCATGGAATCCTACATCGCCTAGGGAAGTACATGGTAATGTGCTTATAAGAAATGACCTCCCTTGTTGTGTATGAGGCCTTTTCCCCAGTGCAACTTGGGGAAGAACAAAACCTTGAGGGATTAAAAGAGGCTCCGGGCCGTCTAAAGAAGACAATATCATGCACACAGGGGCAGGGCGTGAAAATTATCATCAAAGCAAGTACATATGTGAGCACGTGATCAACAAGTCATGTGAACATACAAGCAGTTAAGCATTTAAGCATCCAAGTACACATACATCTTATGATCCAATCACCTTAGGATTTAAGCATGAGTGCATGCAAGCCTATGAGTTTTTGAGCATTTAACCACCCAAGTACACACACCTCAAATCTTCCAATCTCCTTAGTATTTCAAGCATAATCGTCAACGCATTTAAGCGCACGAACGTCCTACTACACAATCACTTTAGCCTTCGAGCAAATAGACTTTTCATCATCAAAATGTGTGCACATATTTGTGGATATCAAACATGTGAATATCAATGCGTGTGGGCATGCAATCATCAAAGAATTTGAACATAGGGGCAAGTAATCATCAAAGCATCGAAGCGTAAGAGTATGAAGGCATACAAGTAAGTGGGCATGTGATCATCAAAGCATATAGACATGGGAGCATACGATCATCGAAACATGTGAACATAGAAGCATGTGAACATTAAAGCATGTGTACATAGGAGCATGTGATCATCAAAGCAAGTGAATATACAAGTACGTGATCATGAGAGCATAGATGCATATGAGCGTTAAAGCACCCTAGTACAGATACTTCCAATCTCCCAATCACCTGAACATTCAAGCACAATCGTCAACACATTTAAGCGCACGAACGTCCTACTACACCATCACTTTAGCCTTCTAGCCAATAGACATTTCATCATTTAAGTGTGCACATATATGTGTGGATATCAAACAGGTGAATATCAATGCATGTGATCACAAAAGCGTTTCAAAATAGGAGTAGTTAATCATGAAAGTATCCAAGCATATGAGCACGAATGCATGTAGACATGGAAGCACTCTATCATCGTGGCATGTGAACTTAGATGCATGTGATCAACGAAGCATTTTCACATAGGAGCATCTAATCATAAAAGTGTTCGAGCATATGAGCATCATGGCATATAAGCAAGTGGACATGTTCTCACCAAAGCACGTGAATGTAGAAGTGTGTAATCATCAAAGCATGTGAACATAGAAGCATATGATCATCATAGCAAGTAAACGTGTGCGCATATGATCGTCAAAACAAGTACACATGTGAGCACGTGATCAACAGTGCATGCGAACATACAATCACATTAGCATTTAAGTATCCAAGTACACATATATCTTGCTATCCAATCACCTTAGGATTTAAGCACGATCATCAAAGCACGTGAGTAACTGTGCATCCAACTACATGAACGTTTCAGTCTCTAAGTGTATAGATATATCCTTATTCAAGTTTATGCATATATGGTTAAAAAAAAAACCTTATGAAGGAGTGACACTTAATTTATATGTAAGCATTTAAGCATAAGAGTATACAAGCATTTGATCATGAGAGCATACAAACATGTGATCATTAAAGCATACAAGCATATGAGCATTTAAGAAACCAAGTACACATACCTCAAATCTACCAATCACCTTAGCATTCAAGCAAAATCGTCAAAGTGTTTGAGGGCATGAACATCCAACCACGTGGTCATTTAAGCCTCCAAACCTATAAACATATAAGCATCCAAGTGTGTGCACACGTTTGTGGATATCATACTAGTGAATATTAACGAAGCATTTAACATAGGAGCATCCAATCATAAAAGTGTCCGAGCATATGAGCATGAAGGCATATAGGCAAGTGGACATTTTCCCCTTAAAACGTGTAAACGTAGGAGCATACGATCATCAAAGCATGTGAACATAGAAGTGTATGGTCATCAAAGCATTTGAACATAAAAGTATGTGATTATCAAAACATGTGAACATAAAAGCATGTGATCATCTAACCATTTAGACATGTGAGCAAATGATAATCAAAATAGGTGCACATGTGAGAACTTGATCAACAAAGCATTGAACATACAAGCACATGTGCATTTAGGCATCCAAGTACACATACATCTTAGCATCCAATCACCTTACGATTCTAAATGCACATGTGCTTGTATGTTCAATGTTTTATTGATCAAGTGCTCACATGTGCACCTGCTTTGATGATTATTTGCTCACATGTCTACCTGGTTAGATGATCACATGCTTTTATGTTCACATGTTTTGATAATCACATACTTCTATGTTCAAATGCTTTGATGATCATCAAAGCATGTGAGTGCCTAAGCATCCAATCACCTTAGGATTTAAGCACGATCATTAAACCATGTGAGTGCCTAAAAATCCAACTACATGAGTGTTTCAGTCTCCAAGCATAAGAGTATACCAGCATTTGATCGTGAGAGCATACAAGCACAATAGCATTTAAGAACCCAAGTACACATACCTTAAATCTACCAATCACCTCACCATTCAAGCAAAATTGTTAAAGCGTTTGAGCTCATGAACGTCGAACTACATGATCACTTAAGCCTCCAAGCCTATAAACATATTAGCGTCCAAGTGTGTGCATATGTGTATGGATATCATACAAATTAATATCAATGCTTGTCAGCATGCGATTATCAAAGCTTTTAAATATAGGATCATGTAATCATCAAATTGCCCAAGCGTATGAGCATGAAGTTATACAAGCAAGTGGGCATATGATCATTAAAGAATTTAAACGTCAAAGCATCTAAACATTAGAGCATGTGATCACCAAAGAATGTAGACATGTGAATGTGTGATCATAAAAGCATGTACAGATGTGAGCATGTTACAACAAAGCATGAAAACATACAAGTATTTGATCATGAGAGCAAGTGAAAATGTGATCGTGAAAGTATACAAGCAAATGAGCATTTAAGCACCTAAGTACACATACCTCTAATCTCCCAATCTCCTCAGCATTCAAGCACAACTATCAGAGAATTTGAGTGCACGTACGTCCAATAACATGATCACTTATACCTTCAAGCCTATTGCATGATCAATGTGTGTGTACATGTGTGTGAATATCAAACGTGTGAATATCAATTCATATGAGCATGCAATCATCAAAGCATTTGAACATATGAGCAAGTAATCATCAAAGCATCCAAGCATATGAGAATAATGGCATACAGGTAAGTGGGCAGGTGATAATCAAAGCATGTAGACATGGGAGCATATGATCATCAAAATATGTGGACATCAAAGCATGTGAGCATAGAAGCAAGTGATCATCAAAGCAAATAGACATGTGAGCATTTCATCATAAAAGAAAAGACAAATGTGAATAGGTTATCAACAAAGCATATGAACATGAGAGCATATATGCATATGAGCATTTAAGCACCCAAATACACATGCCTCTAATCTCCCAATCATCTCAGCATTCAAGCCAAATCATCAACACATTTAAGCATACAATCATTCTATAGCACAATCACTTTAACCTTCGAGCCAATAGACATTTCATTATCTAGGTTAGCGCACATATGTGTGGATATCAATCATGTGAATATTAATGCATGTGAGCATATGACCATCGAAGCACTTCAAAATAGGAGTAGGTAATAATCAAAGCATCCAAGCATATGAGCTCGAAGGCATACAGGCAAGTGGGCATGTAATTATCAAAGCATCTAAACATGGAAGCAGTCTATCATTAAGGCATGTGAACTTAAATGCATGTGATCAACAAAGCATATTAACATAGGAGCATGTAATCATAACAGTGTCTGAGCATATGAGCATGATGGCATGTCGGCAAATGGACAGGTTCTCGTTAAAGCATGTAGACGTAGGAGCATACGATCATCAAAGAATGTGAACATAAAAGTGTATGATCTTAAAAGCATTTGAATAAAGAAATATGTGAATATCAAAACAGGCAAACGTAAAAGCACATGATCATCTTAGCAAGTAGACAAGTGCTCAAATGATCATAAAAGCAAGTACACATGTAAGAACTTGATCAAAGCATTGAACATACAAGCACGTGTGCATCCAAGCTTCCGAGTACAAATATATCTTACCGTTCAATCACCATAGGATTTAAGCACGATCATCTAAACATGTGAGTGTTGAGCATCCAACTACATGAGCGTTTCAGTCTCCAAGCATATAGATATATCGCCATTCAAGTGTATGCACATGTGGTTAGAAAATAAATCATATGAGGGAGTGACACTTAATTTATACGTAAGCATTTAAGCAAGAGAGTATACAAGCATTTGATCATGAGAGCATACAAGCATGTGATCATTAAAGCATACAAGCATAAGCGCATTTAAGAACGCAAGCACACATACCTTAAATTTACCAATCACCTTAGCATTCAAGCAAAATCATCAAAGCGTTTGAGCACAAGAAAGTCCAATTACATGATCACCTAAGCCACCAAGCCTATAAACATATTAGCATCCAAGTGTGTGCACATGTTTGTGGATATCATACCAGTGAATATTAACAAAGCATGTTAACATAGGAGCATCAAACCGTAAAAGTGTCCGAGCATATGAGCATGAAGGCATATAGGCAAGTGGACATGTTCTCCTTAAAACATTTAGATGTATGAGCATACGATCATCAAAGCATGTAAACATAGAAGTGTATTGTAACACCCCGTCAGTTTAAAAAAAAGAAAAAAAAGAAAAGAAAAGAAAGATATTTTTTGGGTTCCCATGTGCCAAAGCCCCACCTAACCCCACTACCCACCACACAATCACTCCATCTTGTCTTCTCTTTGGCCGGCTCACTCTCAGCCTTTCCTTTTCATTTTTTTTTTGTTTTCCTCTCATACGCTCTCCTCTCTGCTCTCATTCTCTCCACCGGCACTTCCACACCACCACCATCACCATAAACACCTTCACATCCTTTTTTTGAGGTAAAAATTTCTCATCTTTTTGGTGGGTTTTGCACTTTTGCTTGAATTTATTTTTATCCAAGCTTTAATAATGATACCCATGTGATTTATGAGCATTGGAAGTGATATTTATGTGTTTTTATGTATATGTTTTGTTTTTGTGGAATTATTTGATGAGTGGGTATATATTTTGTGCTATTGATGACTACTTAAGGTTTATGTATGGTGGAAAAATTTAGGGGTTTTAAGTTATAACATGTGATGGTTGGTGAATTTAATTTTTCCATTGCCAATTGGGTTTATTGGGACTTAGTTGAAGTTCTAAATTTCTTGTCTTGGAGGATATTTTGATTTTACTTTCATGGGTCTCTTAATGATGTAGTGTAAATTGTATGGAAGCTAGTCATAATGTTGGAGATGATATTAAATGGGTTAACTCTATAAATTGGAGTTTATGCCTTGTGAATCAATTTGTTGAGAAACTATGGAAGTGAAATATATTATTATTGATGAGGTTAAATACTAGGCTTGCCTAATTAAGTGATTATTTGGCAATTCTTAAATTGTGGCTATATGCAATTTCAAGCTCTATACTTATTGTGATAGGTTTACTTGATATTGTTTAGGTTCTAGCTAATCTCCTTGGAGCTTGGAGAATTAGGATTTTGCGATTGTAAGGTAAGTAGCTTTTTAATGGAATTTTTTGGAAAATAACCATGTTTTATAAATGTTGTTTTTGGGTCAAACAAATTTTGGAAAATTATATATAGATATATGTTTTCTTAAAAGTATTGCGTTGTGACCCTATTACATATTATTATATATGAAAAGTGCATCATATTTGGTATTGCATTTGGGGAAATGCATGAATTGTTGATATGGAAAAATAAGCATCTTTTATTTAATCTTTGATAAGAAAATCATTGATCTTATGGTATATTGAAAAATTTAAAGATGCTTACCTTATCTTGTATTATCTGAGAAATTGATAGAAAATATCTTGACAAGAATGAAGTTAAAAACCTTACAAACTTTGTAGAAGTTAGATTATTTAAGGTTTTTTGAAACTACCTAGATATAAACTATATGTTTCAAAGTAATGTAACCTATGAGTTTATGTGATTTTAACACTATGCCATGTGTGATTTCCCGGTTATAAATCGATTTGGTTTTCGTAGTCTTTGTGACAACGGAATCAAGTCTAGGTCAGTGCTCTTTCACTTTGAATGACGCGTTCTTCCTTACTGTCCATAGGGGGAAGAGGTTCCTTGATTGTGTGTGGGTGAGGCTGCTGCCCATGGGGCCAAGAGACCATATGCAAGAGAGGTCCTATTTGACGTGCTCTCTCTGTTGCCCATGGGGAGAGAGAAAAACCTTGAGGGTATGGGTGAGACTGTTGTCCATGGGGCCAAGAGTCTGCATACCAGAGAGGACAACATCATGCCAGTTGTGAATGGGTGGATCTCCTGACCGGTCTATGTGGTAGTGTGGTATCTTTGTAATAAAATTACTGTATGTTAGATTTTATGGTTTTGGAAACTATATTGTTAGTGCTCACAGATTATGGTATATAGTTTCAAGGTATTTACTTTGAGAAACTTTGTGTTTCATTATTTAATCATTCTTATCATATTATTATTAAAGATGAAACTTGCATTTCCCCCACCCCCATTAATTATGCCACTTATTAGGCGTTAGCTCATCCCACCCTTTAATAATTTTTCAGATTTATTAGCTATACCTTGGGTATGGAGCTTAATTCTTTGGGGATGATTAGAGTGCTATGTTAAATTTAGAGACTTCTGCTATAAATGGTTGGTGAGTCAATCTTGTTATGTTCAACGAGACCTTAATTAATTCTATTGGAGGTGGGTCATTTGAGGTTTGTTAGCCTTTGGCATGGTAGGCCTAGACTCGATATTAAGGTCCTTATTCTTGATAAGATTGTGACTTTGTGTAATTTAATCAGAGTTTTGTAATATATTCATGTATTATGTGGAGGCACATGATTTTTAGTTATTTTTCGTAAATGTGTTATAGAGCTCTGACTTGTAATAGGGAGATTTTAGTATGGCTATATATTCTTATCCTATGGAAAAGAAAGGAAAATAGTTCTCCTATAGTTTGATTTGCCAAAAGGAAAAATCTACAGGTACCCTTGGGATGTATTTCTCATGCTTTGGACCCTTTGGGGTTTGGGGCGTGACATGTATAATCATCAAAGCATGTGAACATAGAAGTACGTGAATACAAAACACGTGAACTCAAAAACATGTGATCATTTAAGCAAGCAGACATGTGAGTAAATGATCATCAAAGCAAGTACACATGTGAGCACTTGATCAACAAAGCATTGAACATACAAGCACATGTGCATTTAGGAATCCGAGTACACATACATCATACCGTCCCATCACCTTAGGATTTAAGCACAATCATCAAAGAATATAAGTGCCGGAGCATCCAACTACATGAGCGTTTTAGTCTCTAAGCATACAGATATATTGTCATTTAAGAGTGTGCATATGTGGTTAGAAAATAAATCTTATGAAGAAGTGACACTTAATTTATATGTAAGCATTTAAGCGTTAGAGAATACAAGCATTTGATCGTGAGACCATACAAGCATGTGATCATTAGAGCATATAAGCACAATAGCATTCAAGAACCCAAGTACACATACCTGAAATCTACCAATCACCTCAGCATTCAATCAAAATCATCAAAGCATTTGAGTGCATGAACGTCCAACTACATGATCACTTAAGCCTCCAACCTATAAACATATTAGCATCCAAGTGTGTGCACATGTTTGTGGATATCATACTAGTAAATATTAACAAAGCAAGTTAACATAGGAGCATCCAATCGTAAAAGTGTTCGAGCATATGAGCACGAAGGCATATCGGCAAGTGGACAAGTTCTCCTTAAAGCATGTAGAAGTAGAAGCATACGATCATCAAAGCATGTGAACATAGAAGTGTATGATCATCAAATCATTTAAACATAGAAGTATGTGAATATCAAAACATGTGAACATAGAAGCATGTGATCATCTAACCAAGTAGACATGTGAGTAAATGATCGTCAAAGCAGGTACACATGTGAGCACTTGATCAAGAAAGCAATGAACATACAAGCACATGTGCATTTAGACATCTAAGTACACATACATCTTATTGTCCAATCACCTTAGGATTTAAGCACGATAATCAATGCATGTAAGTGCCTAAGCATCCAACTACATGAGCATTTAGTCTCCAAGCATATAGATATATCGTCAATCAAGAGTGTGCACATGTGGTTAGAAAATAAATCTTATGAATGAGTGATACTTAATTTATATGTAAGCATTTAACCATGAGAATATACAAGCATTTGATCATATAAATGTATGTGAACATCAAAGCATGTGAACATATAAATGTATGAATATCAAAACATGTGAACATAAAAGTATGTGATCATCTAAGCAAGTAGACATGTGAGAAAATGATCATCAAAGCAAATACATATGTGAGCACGTGATCAACAAAGCATTGAACATACAAGCACATAAGTATTTTGGCATCCAAGTACACATATATCATACCGTCTAATCACCTTAGGATATAAGCACAATCATCAAAGCAAGTGTGTGCCTGAGCATCCAACTACATGAGTGATTTAGTCTACAAGCATATAGATTCATCAAGTGTGTGCACATGTGGTTAGAAAATAAATATTATGAAGGAGTGACACTTATTTTATAAGAAGCATTTAAGCAAGAGAGTATACAAGCATTTGATTGTGAGAGCATACCAGCATTTGATCATGAGAGCATACAAGCATAAGAGCATTTAAGAACCTAAGTACACATACCTTAAATCTACGAATCAGCTTAGCATTCAAGCAAAAGAGTCAAAGCATTTGAGCACAAGAATGTCCAACTTCATGATCACTTAAGCCTCTAAGCCTATAAACATGTTACCATCCAATTGTGTGCACAAGTTTATGCATATCATACTAGTGAATATTAACAAAGCATGTTAAAATAGGAGCATCCAATCATAAAAGTATCTGAGCATATGAGCATGAAGACATGTTCTCCTTAAAGCATGTAGACGTAGGAGCATACGATCATGAAAGCATGTGAACATAAAAGTGAATGATCATCAAAGCATGTGAACCGAGAAGTATGTGAATATAAAAACATGTAAACATAAAAGCATGTGATCATCTAAGCAAGTAGACATGTGTGTACACAGACATCAAAGCATGTGAGTGCCTGAGCATCCAACTACATGTGCGATTTAGTTTCCAAGCATATAGATATATCGCCATTCAACTGTGTGCACATGTGGTTAGATATTAAATCTTATGTAGTAGTGACACTTAATTTATATTTATGCATTTAAGCATGAGAGTATACAAGCATTTGATCATGACAGCATATAGGCCTATGACTATTAGAGCATACAAGCATAGCAGCATTTAAGAATCCAAGCACACATATCTCAAATCTACCAATCACTTCAACATTCAATCGAAATCATCATGATCACTTAAGACTCCAAGCCTTTAAACGTATTAGCATTCAAGTGTGTGCACATGATTGTGGATATCATACAAGTGAATATTAACGAAGCAAGTTAACATAGGAGCATCCAATCTAAAAAGTGTTCAAGCATAGGAGCATGAAGGCATATAGGCAAGTGGACATGTTCTCCTTAAAGCATGTTGACGTAAGAGCATACAATCATAAAAGCATGTGAACATAGAAGTGTATGATCATCAATGCATGTGCATTTCGAAATATGTAATTATCAAAACATGTGAACATAAAGGCATGTGATCATCTAAGCAAGTAGACATGTTAGCAATTGATCATCAAAGCAATTACACATGTGAGCACTTGATCAACAAAGCAATGAACACATAAGCACATGTGCATTTTGGCCTCCAGGTACACATACATCTTACAGTCCAATCACCTTAGGATTTAGGCACGAAGATCGAAGCATGTGAGTGCCTGAGCATTCAACTACATGACCATTTTAGTCTCCAGGCATATAGATCTATTGTCATTCAAGTGCATGCACGTGGTTAGAAAATAAATCTTATGAAGGAGTGACACTTAATTTATATGTAAGCATTTAAGCATGAGAGTATACAAGCATTTGATCGTGAGATTATACAATCATGTGATCATTAGAGCAACAAGCATAATAGCATTTAAGAACCCAAGTACACATACCTCAAATCTACCGATCACCTCAGCATTCAAGCAAAACGTCAAAGTGTTTGAGTGCACGAACATCCAGCTACATGATCACTTAAGCCTCCAAGCCTATAAACGTATTAGCATCCAAGTGTGTGTACATGTTTGTGGATATCAAACTAGTGAATATTAACAAAGCATGTTAACATAGGAGCATCCAATCATAAAAGTGTCTGAGCATATGAGCATGAAGGTATAAAGGCAAGTGGACATGTTCTCCTTAAAGCATAGAGACATAGGAGTATACGATCATCAAAGCATGTGAACATAAAAGTATGTGATTATCAAAACATGTGAACGTAAAACATGAGATCATCTAAACAAGTAGACATGTGAGCAAACGATCATCAAAGCATGTGAACATAGAAACGTTTGATCATCAAATCATGTGAACATAGAAATATGTGAATATCAAAACACGTGAATATAAAAGCATGTCGTCATTTAAGCAAGTAGACATGTGAACAAATGATCATCAAAGCAAGTACACATGTGACCAATTGATTAACAAAGCATTGAACATTCAAGCACATGTGCATTTAGGAATTTGAGTACACATACATCTTACCATCCAATCAACTTTGGATTAAAGCACGATCATCTAAACATGTGAGTGCCTGAGCATCCAACTACGTAAGCGTTTTAGTCTCCAAGCATATAGATATATCGTTATTCAAGTGTGTGCACATGTGGTTTGAAAATAAATCTTATGAAGGGGTGACACTTAATTTATATGTAAGCATTTAAGCATGAGAGTATACAAGCATTTGATCATGAGAGCATACCAGCATGTGATCATTAGAGCCTGCAAGCATAAGAACATTTAAGAACCCAAGTACACATACCTCAAATCTTCAAATCAGCTTAGCATTCAAGCAAAAGCGTCAAAGCATTTGAGCATACGAATGTCTAACAATATGATCACTTAAGCCTCCCAACCTATAAACATGTTAGCATCCAATTGTGTGCACAAGTATACGGATATCATACTAGTGAATATTAATGAAGCATGTTAAAATAGTTGCATCCAATCATAAAAGTGTCCGAGCATATGAGCATGAAGGCATATAGGCAAGTGGACATGTTCTCCTTAAAGCATGTAGATGTAGGAGCATAAGATCATCAAAGCATGTGAACATAGAAGTGAATGATCATCAAAGCGTGTGAACATAGAAGAATGTGAATATCAAAATATGTGAACGTAAAAGCATGTGATCATCTAAGCAAGTAGACATGTGCTAAATGGTCATCAAAGCGAGTACACATGTGAGCACATGATCAACAAAGCATTGAACATACAAGCACATGTGCATTTAGGCATTCGAGTACACAGACATCTTACCATCAAATCACCTTAGTATTTAAGCATAATCATCAAAGCATGTGAGTGCTTGAGCATCTAACTACATAAGCGATTCAGTCTCCAAGCATATAGATATATCGCTATTCAAGTGTATGCACACGTGGTTAGATATTAAATCTTATGAAAAAGTGACACATAATTTATATGTAACATTTAAGCATGAGAGTATACAAGCATTTGATCGTGAGAGCTTTCAAGCATGTAACTATTAAGCATACAAGCATAACAGCATTTAAGAACCCAAGCACAATTACCTCAAATCTGCCAATCACCTCAACATTCAAGCAAAAGCATCAAAGCATATAAGCACAAGAATGTCCAACTACATGATCACTTAAGCCTCCAAGCCTATAAACATAATATCATACAAGTGTGTGAAGATGTTTGTGGATATCATACTAGTGAATATTAACGAAGCATGTTAATATAGGGACATCCAGTCAGAAAAGTGTTCGAGCATTTGTGCATGAAGGCATTTAGGAAAGTGGACATGTTCTCCTTAAATCATGTGGACGTAGGAGCATACGATCAACAATGCATTAGAACAAAGAAGTGTATTATCATCGAAAAATGTGAACATAGCCATATGTGATTATCAAAACATGTGAACTTAAAAGCGTGTGATCATCTAAGCAAGTAGACATATAAGCCAATGATTATAAATGCAAATACACATGTTCAATGACAAAGCATTGAACATACAAGTACATGTGCATTTAGGCATTCAAGTACACAGACATTTTAATGTCTAATCAACTTAGGATTTAAGCACGATCATCAAAGCATGTGAGTGCCTGAGCATCCAACTACATGAGCCTTTTAGTCTCCAAGCATATAGATATATCATCATTCCAGTATGTGCACATGAAGTGAGAAAATAAATCTTATGAAAGGGTGACACTTAATTTATATGTAAGCATTTAAGCATGAGAGTACACAAGCATTTGATCGTGATAGCATACAAGCACAATAATAAGAGCATTTAAAAACCCATGTACACATACCTAAAATCTACGAATCAGCTTAACATTCAAGCAAAAGCGTCAAAGCATTTGAGCACACGAACATCCAACTACATTATCATTTAAGCCTCCAAGCCTATAAACATGTTAACATCCAAGTGTGTGCACATGTTTGTGGATATCATACAAGTGAATAATAATGAAGCATGTTAACATAGGAGCATCCAATCATAAAAGTGTCCAAGCATAAGAGCATGAAGGAATATAGGCAAGTGGACATGTTCTCCTTAAAGCATGTAGACGTAGGAGCATACGATCGTCAAAGCATGTGAACATAGAAGTATGTGGTTATAAAAACATGTGAACATAAAAGCATGTGATCATCAAAGCAAGTAGACATGTGAGCAAACGATCATCAAAGCATATGAACATAGAAATGTATGATCATCAAAGCATATGAGCATAGAAGTATATGAATATCAAAACACGTGAACATAAAACCACGTGATCATCTAAGAAAGTAGACATGTGAGCAAATGATCATCAAAGCAAGTACCCATGAGAGCACGTGATCAACAAAGCATTGAACATACAAGCACATATGCATTTTGCAATCCAAGTACACATACATCATACCATCCAATCACCTTATGATTTAAGCACGATCATCAAAGCATGTGAATGCCTGAGCATCCATCTACATAAGCGTTTCAGTCTTCAATCATATAGATACATCTTCATTCAAGTGTGTGCACATGTGGTTAGAAAATAAATATGGTGAAGGAGTGACACTTAATTTATATGTAAGCATTTAAGCATGAAAGTATACAAGCATTTCATCATGAGAGCATACAAGCATGTGATCATTAAAGCATACAAGCATAATAGCATTTAGGAACCCAAGTATGCATACCTCAAATCTACCGATCGCCTCAGCATTCATGCAAAATTGTCAAAGTGTTTGAGCGCACGAACATCCAACTACATGATCACTTAATCCTCCAAGCCTATAAACATATTAGTATCCAAGGGTGTGCATATGTTTGTGGATATATACTAGTGAATATTAACAAAGCATGTTAACATAGGAGCTTCTAATCATAAAAATGCCCGAGCATATGAGCATGAAGGCATATAGGCAAGTGGACATATTCTGCTTAAAGCATGTAGACGTAGGAGCAAACAATCGTCAAAGCATGTGAACATAGCAGTATGTGATTATCACAACATGTCAACATAAAACATGTGATCATTTAAGCAAGGAGACATGTGAGCAAACGATTATCAAAGCATGTGAGTGACTGAGCATCCATCTACATGAGTGTTTCAGTCTCCAATCATATAGATATATCGTCATTCAAGTGTGTGCACATGTGGTTAGAAAAACAATCTGGTGAAGGAGTGACACTTAATTTATACATAAACATTTAAGCATGAGAGTATACAAGCATTTGATCGTGAGAGCATACAAGCATGTGATCATTAGAGCATACAAGCATAATAGCATTTAAGAACCCAAGTACACATACCTCAAATCTACTGATCACCTCAGCATTTATGCAAAATCGTCAAAGTGTTTGAGTGCACGAACATACATCTACATGATCACTTAAGCCTCCAAGCCTATAAACATATTAGTATCCAAGTGTGTGCACATGTTTGTAGATATCATAATTGTGAATATTTACGAAGCATGTTAACATATGAGCATCCAAACATAAAAGTGTCCGAGCATATGAGCATGAAGGCATATAGGAAAGTGGACATGTTCTCAAAGCATCTAGACGTAGGAGCATACAATCATTAAAGCATGTGGACATAGAAGTGTATGATCATCAAAGCATGTGAGCAAAGAAGTATGTGATTATCAAAACATGTGAACATAAAAACATGTGATCATCTAAGCAAGTAGACATGTGAGCAAATGATCATCAAAGCAAGTACACGTGTGAGCACTTGATCAACAAAGTATTGAACATACAAGCAAATGTGCATTTACGCATCCGAGTACATATACATCTTATCGTCCAATCACCTTAGGATTTGAGCATGATCATCAAAGCATGTGAGTGTCTGAGCATCCAAGTACAAGAGTGTTTTAGTCTCCAAGCATATAGATATATCATCATTCAAGTATGCGCACATGTGGTTAGAAAGTAAATCTTATGAAGGAGTGACACTTAATTTATTTGTAAGCATTAAAGCATCAGAGTTTACAAGCATTTCATCATGAGAGCATACAAGCACGTGATCATTAGAGCATGCAAGCATAAGAGCATTTAAGAACCCATGTACACATGCCTCATATCTACGAATCTGCTTAGCATTCAATCAAAATCGTCAAGGCAATTGAGTGCATGAACGTCTAACTACATGAACACTTAAGCCTCCAAGCCTATAAACATGTTAGCATCCAAGTGTGTGCACATGTTTATGGACACAATACGAGTGAATATTAATGAAGCATGTTAACGTAGGAGCATCCAATCATAAAAGTGTTCGAGCATATGAGCATGAAAGCATATAGGCAAGTGGACATGTTCTCCTTAAAGCATGTAGACGTAGGAGCATACAATCATCAAAGCATGTGAACACAGAAGTGTATAATCATCAAAGTATGTGAACATAGAAATATGTGATTATCAAAGCATGAGAACATAAAAGCATGTGATCATCTATGCAAGTATATATGTGAGCAAATGATCATCAAAGCAAGTACACGTGGGAACACTTGATCAACAAAGCACTAAACATACAAGCACTTGTGCATTTAGGCATCCAATTACACATACATCTTACCGTCCAATCACCTTCGGATTTGGGCATGATCATCAAAGCATGTGAGTGCCTGAGCATCCAACTATAGGAGTGTTTCAGTTTCCAAGCATATAGATATATCGTCATTCTAGTGTGCACACATGTGGTTAGAAAATAAATTTTATAAAGGAGTGACACTTAATTAATATGTAAGCATTTAAGCATGAAAGTATACAAGCATTTCATCATGAGAGCATATAAGCATGTGATTATTTGAGCATGCAGGCATAAGAGCATTTAAAAACCTAAGTACGCATACCAAAAGTCTACGAATTTGCTTAGCATTCAAGCAAAATCGTCAAAGTATCATGTTAGCTCCCAAGTGAGTGCATAGGTTTGTGGATATCATACTAGTTAATATTAATGAAGCATCCAATCATAAAGTGTCCAAGCAGATGAGCATGAAGGCATATAGGGAAGTGGACATGTTCTCCAAAAAGCATGTGGATGTAGGAGCATACGATCATCAAAGCATGTGAACATAGAAGTATGTGAATTTGAAAGCATGTGAACATAAAAGCATGTGAACATCTAAGCAAGTAGGTATGTAAGCAAATGATCGTCAAAGCAAGTACACATGTGAGCACCTGATTAACAGAGCATTGAACATACATGCACATGTGCATTTTGGCATCCAAGTACACATACATCATACCGTCCAATTACCTTAGGATTTATGCACGATCATCAAAGCATGTGAGCGCCTGAGCATCCAACTAAATGAGCATTTCAATCTCCAAGCATATAGATATATTGTCATTCATGTGTGTGCACATGTGGTTAGAAAATAAATTTTATAAGGGAGTGACACTTAATTAATATGTAACCATTTAAGCATGAAAAGTATAAAAGCATTTCACTGTGAGAGCTTACAAGCATGAGATCACTTGAGCATGCAGGCATAAGAGCATTTAAAAACCTAAGTACGCATACCTAAAGTCTACGAATTTGCTTAGCATTCAAGCAAAATCGTCAAAGCATCATGTTAGCACCCAAGTGTGTGTATATGTTTGTGGATATCATACTAGTGAATATTAATGAAGCATCCAATCATAAAGTGTCTGAGCAGATGAGCATGAAGGCATATAGGGAAGTGGACATGTTCTCCAAAAAGCATGTGGATGTAGGAGCATACGATCATCAAAGCATGTGAACATAGAAGTATGTGAATTTGAAAACATGTGAACATAAAAGCATGTGAACATCTAAGCAAGTAGATATGTGAGCAAATGATCATCAATACAAATACACATGTGAGCACTTGATCAACAAACCACAGAACGTACAAGCACATGTGCAATTAGGCATCCAAGTACACGTACATCATACCATGCAATCACCTTAGGATTTAAGCATGATCATCAAAGCATGTGAGTGCCTGAGCATCAAACTACATGAGCGTTTCAGTCTCCAAGCATCTAGATATATCGTCATTCAAGTGTTTGCACATGTGGTTAGAAAATAAATCTTATGAAGGGGTGATACTTAATTTATATGTAAGCATTTAAGCATGAGACTATACAAGCATTTGATCATGACAGCATACAAGCATGTGATCAATAGAGCGTACAAGCATAATAGCATTTAAGAACCTAGGAACACATACCTCAAATCTACCAATCACCTTAGCATTCAAGAAAAATCATCAAAGCGTTTAAGCGCACAAAAGTCCAACTACATGATCACTTAAGCCTCCAAGCCTTTAAACATATTAGCATCCAAGTGTGTGCTCATGTTTGTAAATATAACACTAGTGAATATTAACGAAGCATGTTGACATAGGAGCATCTAGTCATAAAAGTGTCCAAGCATATGAGCATGATGGCATATAGGCAAGTGGACATGTTCTCCTTAAAGCACATAGACGTGAGAGCATACGATCAACAAAGCATGTGAACATAGAAGTATGTGATTATGAAAACATGTGAAAAAATAAGCATGTGATCATCTAAGTTGGTAGACATGTGAGCAAATGATCATCAAAGCTTGTGAACATAGAAATGTATGATCATCAAAGCATATGAACAAAGAAGTATGTGAATATCAAAATTTGTGAACATAAATAAAAGCATATGATAATCTAAGCAAGCAGACAGGTGAGCAAAGGATCATCAAAGCAAGTACACATGTGAGCACCTGATCAACAAAGCATTGAACATACAAGCACATGTGCATTTTGGCATCCAAGGACACATACATCTGACCGTCTAATTACCTTAGGATTTATGCATGATCATCAAAGCATTTGTGCGCCAGAGCATCCAACTATATGAGTGTTTCAGTCTCCAAGCATATAGGTATATCGTCATTCATGTGTGTGTACATGTGGTCAGAAAATAAATCCTATGAAGGGGTGACACTTAATTTATATGTAAGCATTTAAGCATGAGACTATACAAGCGTTTGATCATGAGATCATACAAGTATGTGACCATTAGAGCATACAAGCTTAGTAGCATTTAAGAACCCTAGAACACATAGCTCAAATCTACCTATCACCTCAACATTCAAGCAAAACCTTCAAAGTGTTTGAGCGCACAAACGTCCAACTACATGATCACTTAAGCCTCCAAGCCTATAAACATATTAGCATCCAAGTGTGTGCACATGTTTATGGATATCATGCTAGTGAATATTAATGCCGCATGTTAACATAGGAAGCATAGGATCATCAAAGCATGTAGATGTAGGAGCATACGATCATCAAACCATGTAAACATAGAAGTAAGTGATTATAAAAACATGTGAACAAATAAGCATGTAAGATCACCTAAGCAAGTAGACATGTGAACAAACGATCATTAAATCATGTGAACATAGAAATGTATGATCATCAAAGCATATGGTCATCTAAGCAAGCAGACATGTGAGCAAGTGATCATCAAAGTAAGTACCCATGTGAGCACCTGATTAACAAAGCATTGAACATAAAAGCACATGTGCATTTTTGCATCCAAGTACACGTACATCTTATTGTCCAATTACCCTAGGATTTATGCACGATCATTAAAGCATGTGAGTGCCTGAGCATCCAACTACATGAGCGTTTCAGTCTCCAAGCATATAGATATATCATCATTCAAGTGTGTTCACATGCGGTTAGCAAATAAATCTTATGAATGGGTGACACTTAATTTATGTGTAAGCATTTAAGCATGAGACTATACAAGCATTTAATCATGAGTCATACAAGCAAGTAATCAGTAGAGCATGCAAGCATAAGAGCATTTAAGAACCTGGGAACACATACCTCAAATCTGCCGATCACCTCAACATTCAAGCAAAACCGATAAAGCGTTTGAGCGCACAATCATCCACTTACATGATCACTTAAGCCACTAAACCTATAAACATCTTAGTATCCAAGTGTGTGGACAAGTTCGTGGATATCATAGGAGCATGTTAACATAGGATCATCCAATTAAAAAAGTGTACGAGCAAATGAGCATGAAGGCATATATAAAAGGGGCTATGTTCTCCTTAAAGCATGTAGACGTAGAAGCATAGAATCATCAAAGCTTGTGAATATCGAAACATGTGAACATAAAAGCATATGATCACCTAAGCAAGTAGATATGTGAGCAAATGATCATCAAAGCATGTGAACATAGAAATGTATGATCATTAAAGCATGTGAACATAGAAGTATGTGAATAACAAAGCATGTGAACATAAAAGCATGTGATCATCTAAGTAAGTAGACTTGTAAATACACATGTGAGCACTTGATCAACAAACCACAAAACATGCAAGTACATGTGCATTTAGGCATTCGAGTACACATACATCTTACCATGCAATCACCTTAGGATTTAAGCACGATCATCAAAGCATGTGAGTGCCTGAGCATCAAACTGCATGAGCGTTTTAGTCTCAAAGCATATAGATATATCGTCATTCAAGTGCATGCACATGTGGTCAGAAAATAAATCTTATGAAGGGGTGACACTTAATTTATATGTAAGCATTTAAGCATGAGATACTACAAGCATTTGATCACGAGAGTATACAAGAATGTGATCATTAGAGCATACAAGCATAATAGCATTTAAGAACCCAAGAACACATACCAAAAATCTACCTATCACCTCAACATTCAAGCAAAATCGTCAAAGCCTTTGAGCGCACGAACATCCAACTGCATGGTTACTTAAGCCTCCAAGCTTATAAACATATTAGCATCCAAGTGTATGCACATGTTTGTGGATATCATACTAGTGAATATTAGCGAAGCATGTTAACATAGGAGCATCCAATCATAATAGTGTCCGACCATATGAGCATGATTGCATATAGGCAAGTGGACATGTTCTCCTTAAAGCATGTAGATGTAAGAGCATACAATTATCAAAGCATTTGAACATTGAGGTATATGATTATCAAAACATGTGATCAACTTAGCTAGTATACATATGAGCAAACGATCATCAAAGCATGTGAACATAGAAATGTATGATCCTCAAAGCATGTGAACATAGAAGTATGTGAATATCAAAACATGTGAACATAAAAGCATGTGGTCGGCTAAGCAAGCAGACATGCGAGCAAACGATCACCAAAGCATTGAACATACAAGCACGTGCATTTTGGCATCCAAGTACACATAAATCTTACAGTCCAATTACCTTAGGATTTATGCATGATCATAAAAGCATGTGAGCGTCTTAGCATCAGCGTTTCGGTTACCAAGCATATAGCTATATCGTCATTCATGTTTGTGCACATGTGGTTAGAAAATACATCTAATAAGGGAGTGACACTTAATTTATATGTAAGCATTAAAGCATGAGAATGTACACGAATTTGACTGTGGGAGCATACAAGTATGTGATCATCAGAGCATGCAAGCATAAGAGCATTTAAGAACCCAAGTACACATACCTCAAATCTACCAATCACCTCAGCATTCGTGCAAAATCGTGAAAGCGTTTGAGCGCACAAACGTCCAACTACATGATCACTTATGCCTCTAAGACTGTAAACATATTAGCATCCAAGTCTGTGCACATGTATGTGGATAACATACTAGTGAATACTAACAAAGCATGTTAACATAGGAGCATCCAAACAAAAAAGTGTACGAGCATATGAGCTTGATAGCATATAGGCAAGTGGACATGTTCTCCGTAAAGCATATAGACGTAGGAGCATACGATCATCAAAGCATGTGAACATAGAAGCATGTGAATATCAAAACATGCGAACATAAAAGCATGTGGTCATCTAAGCAAGCAGACATGTGAGCGAATAATCATTAAAGCAAGTACACTTGGGAGCACATGATCAACAAAGCATTGAACATACAAGCACATGTGTATTTTGGCATCCAAGTACACATACATCTTACCGTCCAATTACCTTAGGATTTATGCACGATCATCAAAGCATGTGAGTGCCTAACCATCCAACTACATAATCACTTAAGCCTCTGAGCCTATGAACATATTAGCATCCAAGTGTGTGCACATGTTTGTGGATATCATACTAGTGAATATTAATGAAGCACGTTAACATAGGAGCATCCAATCATAAAAGTGGTCGAGCATATGAGCATGATGGCATATAATCAAGTGGACACGTTCTCCTTAAAGCATGTAGTCGTAGGATCGTACGATCATCAAACCATGTGAACATAGAAGTATGTGATTATCAAAACATGTTAACAAATAAGCATGTGATCGTCTACGCAAATAGACTTTTGACAGTATGATCATCAAAGCATGTGAACATAGAAGTATGTGAATATCAAAACATGTGAACATAAAAGCATGTGATCATCAAAGCAAGTAGACTTGTGAGCAAACGATCATCAAAGTACGTGAACTTTGAAATGTATGATCATCAAAACCTGTAAATATCAAAACATGCGAACATAAAAGCACGTGGTCATCTGAGCAAGCAGACATGTGAGCGAATGATCATTAAAGCAAGTACACTTTGGAGCACATGATCAACAAAGCATTGAACAAACAAGCACAAGTGCATTTTGGCATCCAAGTACACATAATCTTACCATCCAATTACCAAAGGATTTATGCATGATCATCAAAGCATGTGAGCGCCAAACCATCCAACTATATAAGTGTTTCAGTCTCCAAGCATATAGATATATCGTCATTCATGTGTGTGCACATGTGGTTAGAAAATAAATCTAATGTTGGAGTGAAACTTAATTTATATATAAGCATTTAAGCACGAGGCTATACAAGCATTTGATCATGAGTGCATACAAGCAAGTAATAAGTAACACATGCAAGCATAAGAGCATTTAAGAACCCAGGAATACATACCTTAAATATGTCAATCACCTTAACATTTAAGCAAAACCATCAAAATGTTTGAGCGCACGAATGTCCAATTTCTTGATCACTTAAGCTTTCATGCCTATAAACATGTTAGCATCCAAGTGTGTGCACATGTGGTTAGAAAATACATCCAATGAGGGAGTGGAACTTAATTTATATATAAGCATTTTAAGCAAGAGACTATACAAGCATTTGATCATGAGTGCATACAAGCAAGTAATCAGTAAAGCATGCAAGCATAGGAGCATTTAAGCACCCAAGAACACATACCTCAAATATGTCGATCACCTCAACATTCAAACAAAACCATCAAAATGTTTGAAAGCACGAATGTCCAACTACTTGATCACTTAAGCCTCCATGCCTATAAACATGTTAGCATTCAAATGTGTGCACATGTTCATGGATATCATGCTTATGAATATTAGTGATGCATGTTAACATTGGAGCATCCAATCAAAAAAGTGTACGAGCTAATGATCATGAAGGCATATGTGCAAGTGGACATGTTCTCCTTAAAGCATGTAGACATAGGAGCAAAGGATCATCAAAGCATGTGAACATAGAAGTGTATGATCATCAAAGCATTGGAACATGGAAATATGCGATTATCAAAACATGTGAACATAAAAGCATAAGATCACCTAAGCAAGTAGACGTGTGAGAAAATGATCATCAAAGCATGTGAACAAAAAATGTATGATCATCAAAGCATGTGAATATCAAAACATGTGAACATAAAAGCATGTGATCATCTAAGCAAGTAAACTTTTGAGCAAACAATCATCAAAGAATGTGAACATTGAAATGTATGATCATCAAAGCCTATGAATATCAAAACAAGCGAACATAAAAGCATGTGGTCATCTAAGCAAGCAGACAAGTGAGCAAATGATCATCAAAGCAAGTACACATGTGAGCACCTGATTAACAAAGCAGTGAACATACATGCACATGTGCATTTTGGCATCCAAGTACACATACATCTTACCGTCCAATTACCTTAGGATTTATGCATGATCATCAAAGCATCTGAGCGCCTGAGCATCCAACTAAATGAGCATTTCAGTATCCAAGCATATAGATGTATCGTCATTCATGTGCGTGCACATGTGGTTAGAAAATATATCTAATAAGGGAGTGACACTTAATTTATATGTAAGCATTTATGCACGAGAGTATACAAACATTTGACCTAGAGTGCATACAAGCATGTGATCATTAAAGCTTGTAAGCATAATAGCATTTAAGAACCCAATTACACGTGCCTCAAATCTACCAATCACCTTAGCATTCAAGCAAAATCGTAAAAGCGTTTGAGCACACGAACGTCCATCTACATAATCACTTAAGCCTCCGAGCCTATAAACATATTAGCATCCAAGTGTGTGCACATGTTTGTGGATATCATACTAGTGAATATTAACAAAGCATGTTAGCATAGGAGCATCCAATCATAAAAGTGGCTAAGCATATGAGCATGATGGCATATAAGCAAGTGGACATGTTCTCCTTTAAGCATGTTGATGTAGGAGCGTACGATCATCAAACCATGCGAACATAGAAGTATGTGATTATCAAAACATGTTAACAAATAAGCATGTGATCGTCCAAGCAAGTAGACTTGTGAGCAAACAATCATCAAAGCTAGTGAACATAGAAATGTATGATCATTAAAGCATGTGAAGATAGAAGTATTTGAATATCAAAACACATGTGAACATAAAAGCATGCGATCATCTAAGCAAGTACACTTGTGAGGAAACGATCATCGAAGCATGTGAACATAGAAATCTATGATTATCAAAGCATGTGAACATAAAAGTATGTGAATATCAAAACATGCGAACATAAAAAAAATGTGGACATCTAAGCAAGTGGACATGTGAGCAAATGATCATTAAAGCAAGTACACGTGTGAGCACATGATCAACAAAGCATTGAACATACAAGCACATGTGCATTTTGGCATACAAGTACAAATACATCTTACCGTCCAATTACCTTAGGATTTATGCACGATCATCAAAGCATGTAAGCACCTGACCATCCAACTATATGAGTGTTTCAATCTCCAAGCATATAGATATATCATCATTCATGTGTGTGCAAATGTGGTTAGAAAATACATCTAATGAGGGAGTGGAACTTAATTTATATATAAGCATTTAAGCATGAGACTATACAAGCATTTGATCATGAGTACATACAAGCAAGTAATCAGTAAAGCATGCAAGCATAAGAGCATTTAAGAACCCAGGAACACATACCTCAAATCTGTCGATCACCTCAACGTTCAAGCAAAACCATCAAAACGTTTGAGTGCACGAACATCCAATTACTTGATCACTTAAGCCTCTGAGCCTATAAACAAGATAGCATCCAAGTGTGTGCACATGTTTGGGGATATCTAGTGAATATTAGCGATGCATGTTAACATAGCAGCATCCAATCAAAAAAGTGTATGTGCAAATGAGCATGAAGGCATATATGCAAGTGGACATGTTCTCCTCAAAGCATGTAGACGTAGGAGCATAGGATCATAGATACATGTGAACATAGAAGTGTATGATCATCAAAGCATGTGTGTAACACCCACCTCACTTTAATTGAATTTAATTGCTTTTAGAGTGGAATTGATGAATTATTTAATTTATTTTGAAGGTGATATTATTTTATATTATGGTTACCTCAAAGAAAATAAATAAAAGAAGATGTAACGTGAGAGTTATTTTTGTGGATTATTCATATTTAGCTTTTAGTCTCCTTATTAGATGAGGAAAATGATAAGAGATTTCCTATTTGGATTAGGAGTTTAAGTGTTATTGGAATTCTTTAGAGTCCTAACCTTTGTAAACAACCTTAATATTAGTTTTAGTAGGAATTAAAGTCTTGGAAGCTTATTTAAGTTTTAGTGGGTCTTAAAGTCTAGCCCAAGTAGGAGTGTTATTCAAGAATACTAATTGGAGTGATATTTAGAGGTACACATAGTGGATCTTTTTAAGTTAGCCACGTGAAAGGGATTTTCTTGTATTTATTTTGAGAGCAGCGGCTTTCTATTTCCCTAATCGCTAAGCTTCACGAGGACAAAACTGTAGAGGTAATCATTTATACGTTGAACTTGATCATTCAGTCTATTATAGCATGATAGGTAATATACTCAATCGGCTAAGGTGGATGATTGTTAGGGGTTATCATAATGGGTCCATGTCCCATTGATTTAATTCAATTGTATTGTACGTTGAATGTTTCTTGGGTTTCTATAAACACGTTTGGCATGTACTAAGGGCTGTATCTTATTGATTACCTGTTGGATTTGCAAGCCTTTGGTCTAACAAAGGTTGATACAAGTATTGGATTAAATTCTAATAGTCAATACATGCAATAAATTGCAATGCAGGCAGAGATCTTTTGTGGATGCTATATTTATATGTAATTTGGGATAATATTGATCTTTAAGCATAAAATTATTTGGAAGCAAGTCATACTAGGAGAATTAAATAATATAGAGATCTACATATTCGGCTCATTAGAATTGTTTACTAGGTATTGATTTTGGAGTACTTGATAAAGCAATTGAGTACTAGATTAGCTATAGTTTCTGAATAAGTAGTGAGATACGAATTTTAAGAGTGAAATTTATATTTTGTTGCTACCTTAGTGTATCTATTCTTATTGAATCATCTTGTGCTTATTTAGGTTCTAGTTGATATTGTTTCAAATAGTTGAGGTGAAGCTTGGTTTAACAATTAGAGGTAAGTGGACTTCAGAACATGACGTCTCTCAAGACATGTATATTTATATATATACTATTGGTAAAAATATATTTATATATATATATATATAATTGCAAAAGTGAAGTTTCCAAAAAAAACTTATACCATTGTCAATGCTTTGTACACATACTTGAATTTCATTATTTCACAAGTGTTACTTTGAAACGGTATATGTTAAGAATGACTCAAAACTATATTTTGAGAAAGTATTTGTTATATGATATATGATTAGTATTGACAATATTGTAATAAAGAAAGAATGTTTTCAAGTGCTCAACTAGACAATCTGCAACCTTTGCCAACACAAGGTTAAGTGTTGGTCTTCGGCCGATGTAGTGTTATTGTGGTGTGGTTTAGTGTTATCGTTTGCTCTTTGGAGCCAGTGTTACCTTTTTGAGGTTAGTGTTATTGTTCCCTATGGGAATCACCCACTGAGTGTTTAGTAGTTTATGTCTTTGTCTGATTAATGTTTAATGTTTTCCATATCGAATTACTGTTTAATTGTTATTGACCTTTATAAGTGGAAAAATTGTTTATTTCTATAATATATTGTTTCTATCTATTTAGTGTATTTTGGCTAACTAAAGTGGTTATTATTTTATTTAATGATTTCGGCGTTATAGTTAAATGTTTTATTCTTGACAGTTTTATAGAATATATTATATTACTGTTAAAACTACTTATAAATGTTTTGTAAAGAATATATTTTGTCAATGATACTAATGTTTTGTTTTGAAAGACATCCTCATGTTATGTAGTCTCTTATTGGGCTTCTAGCTCACCCCCGTTTCTCCACCCTTTCAGATTAGAGCAGTGGAGTATCTTTTGGTGGTAGATCATTGGAGACATAGATTGAAGACTTATTTTGGAGCTATGTTAGTTGATGAACTGTGTTAGGATATTTTCTTAGAATAGTGAGTTTGTGATTTGTGGAACTCCTTGAGATTGTATTTAGAGACTTTATTGTTAAACTTTTTATTTTGTATGGATTTCATAGAAAAAGATTTTGATTATTTGAAGTTTATTGTGGATTTTTAATGACCCTCTGTTCCATTATATTAGTGCTGAGTTTAAATAAGACAGGTTTTGCATCTAAATCCATGGTATGGGTTTGGGGCGTTACAATGTGAACATGGAAATATGTGATTACCAAAACATGTGAACATAAAAGCATATGATCACCTAAGCAAGTAGACATCTCAGCAAATGATCATCAAAGCATGTGAACATAAAAATGTATGATCATCAAAGCATGTGAACATAGAAGTATGTGAATATCAAAACATGTGAACATAAAAGCATGTGATCATCTAAGCAAATAGACTTGTGAGCAAAAGATCATCAATGTGAACATTGAAATGTATGATCATCAAAGCCTGTGAATATAAAAACATGCAAACATAAAAGCATGTGGTCATCTAAGCAAACAGACATGTGGCCAAATAATCGTCGAAGCAAGTACACATGTGAGCACCTGATTAACAAAGCATTGAACATACATGCACATGTGGGCATCCAAGTACACATATATCATATCGTCCAATTACCTTAGGATTTATGCACGATCATCAAAGCATGTGAGCGCCTGAGCATCCAACTAAATGAGCATTTTCGTCTCCAAGCATATATATATATATATATATACATATATATATTGTCATTCATATGGGTGCACATGTCGTTAGAAAACACATCTAATGAGGGAGTGACACTAAATTTATCTGTAAGCATTTAAGCATGAGAGTATACAAGCATTTGATCGTGAGAGCATAAAAGCATGTGATCATTAAAGCTTGCAAGCATAATAACATTTAAGAACTGAAGTACACGTACCTCAAATCTACCAATCACCTTAGCATTCAAGAAAAATTGTCAAAATATTTGAGAACACGAATGTCCATCTACATAATCACTTAAGTCTCCGAGCCTATAAACATATTTGCATCCAAGTGTGTGCACATGTTTGTGAATATCAAACTAGTGAATATTAACGAAGCATGTTAACATAGAAGCATCCAATCACAAAGGTGGCCAAGCATATGAGCATCGTGGCATATAGGCAAGTGGACATGTTCTCCTTAAAGCATGTAGACGTTGGAGCATACGATCATTGAAGCATGTGAACATAGAAGTATGTGATTATCCAAACAAGTTAACAAATAAGCATGTGATTGTCTAGGCAAGTAGACTTGTGAGCAAACGATCATCAAAGCATGTGAACATAGAAATGTATGATCATCAAAGCAGGTGAAGATAGAAGTATTTGAATATCAAAACACATGTGAACATAAACACATGTGATCACCTAAGCAAGTAGACTTGTGAGAGAACAATAATCAAAGCATGTGAACATAGAAATCTATGATCATCAAAGCATGTGAATATAGAAGTATGTGAATATCAAAACATGCGAACATAAAAGCATGTGGTCATCTAAGCGAGCAAACATGTGAGCAAATGATAATTGAAGCAAATACACATGTGAGCACCTGATTAACAAAGCATTGAACATACATGCACATGTGTATTTGGAATCCAAGTACACATACATCTTACTATCCAATTACCTTAAGATTTATGCATGATCATCAAAGCATGTGAGCGCCTGAGCATCCAACTAAAGCATGTGAACATAGAAATGTATGATCATCAAAGCATGTGAAGATAGAAGTATTTGAATATCAAAACACATGTGAACATAAACGCATGTGATCACCTAAGCAAGTAGACTTGTGAGAGAACAATAATCAAAGCATGTGAACATAGAAATCTATGATCATCAAAGCATGTGAATATAGAAGTATGTGAATATCAAAACATGCGAACATAAAAGCATGTGGTCATCTAAGCGAGCAAACATGTGAGCAAATGATAATCGAAGCAAGTACACATGTGAGCACCTGATCAACAAAGCATTGAACATACACTCACATGTGCATTTTGGCATCCAAGTACACATACATCATACCGTCCAATTACCTTAAGATTTATGCACGATCATCAAAGCATGTGAGCGCCTGAGCATCCAACTAAATGAGCATTTCAGTCTCCAAGCATATAGATATATCATCATTCATGTGTGTGCAAATGTGGTTAGAAAATACATCTAATGAGGGAGTGGAACTTAATATATATATATATATATAAGCATTTAAGCATGAGACTATACAAGCATTTGATCATGAATACATACAAGCAAGTAATTAGTAAAGCATGCAAGCATAAGAGCATTTAAGAATCCGAGAACACATACCTCAAATCTGTCGATCACCTCAACATTTAAGCAAAACCATCAAAATGTTTGAGCGCACGAACATCCAATTACTTGATCACTTAAGCCTTCAAGCCTATAAACATGTTAGCATCCAAGTGTGTGCACATGTTCATGGATATCATGCTAGTGAATATTAGTGATGCATGTTAACATAGGAGCATCCAACCAAAAAAGTGTACAAGCAAATGAGCATGAAGGCATATATGCAAATGGACATGTTCTTCTTAAAGCATGTAGACGTAGGAGCATAGGATCATAAAAGCATGTGAACATAGAAGTGTATGATCATCAAAGCATGTGAACATGAAAATATGTGATTATCAAAACATGTGAACATAAAAGCATATGATCACCTAAGCAAGTAGAAGACATGTGAGCAAATGATCATCAAAGCATGTGAACATAAAAATGTATGATCATCAAAGCATGTGAATATAGAAGTATGTGAATATCAAAACATGTGAACATAAAAGCATGTGATCATCTAAGCAAGTAGACTTATGAGCTAAAGATCATCAAAGTATGTGAACATTGAAATGTATGATCATCAAAGCCAGTGAATATAAAAACATGCGAACATAAAAGCATATGGTCATCTAAGCAAGCAGACATGTAACCAAATGATCATCGAAGCAAGTACACATGTGAGCAATTGATTAACAAAGCATTGAACATACATGCACGTGTGCATTTTGGCATCCAAGTACACATACATCGTACTGTCCAATTACCTTAGGATTTATGCACGATCATCAAAGCATGTGAGCGCCTGAGCATCCAACTAAATGAGTATTTTCGTCTCCAACCATATATATATATATATATATTGTCATTCATGTGGGTGCACATGTGGTTAGAAAAAACATCTAATGAGGGAGTGACACTTAATTTACCTATAAGCATTTAAGCATGAAAGTATACAAGCATTTGATCGAGAGAGCATACAAGCATGTGATCATTAAAGCTTGCAAGCATAATAACATTTGAGAATCGAAGTACACATACCTCAAATCTATCCACCACCTTAGCATTCAAGCAAAATCGTCAAAGTATTTGAGAACACGAATGTCCATCTACGTAATCACTTAAGCCTCTGAGCCTATAAACATATTTGCATCCAAGTGTGTGCACATGTTTGTGGATATCATACTAGTGAATATTAACGAAGCATGTTAACATAGAAGCATCCAATCATAAAGGTGGCCGAGCATATGAGCATCATGGCATATAGGCAAATGGACATGTTCTCTTTAAAGCATGTAGATGTTGGAGCATATGATCATCGAAGCATGTGAACATAGAAGTACGTGATTATCCAAACATGTTAACAAATAAGCATGTGATTGTCTAAGCAAGTAGACTTGTGAGCAAACGATCATCAAAGCATGTGAACATAAAAATGTATGATCATCAAAGCATGTGAAGATAGAAGTATTTGACTATCAAAACACATGTGAACATAAACGCATGTGATCACCTAAGCAAGTATACTTGTGAGAGAACGATAATCAAAGCATGTGAACATAAAAGTATGTGAATATCAAAACATTCGAACATAAAAGCATGTGGTCTTCTAAGCAAGCAAACATGTGAGCAAATAATAATGGAAGCAAGTACACATGTGAGCACCTGATTAACAAAGCATTGAACATACATGCACATGTGTATTTTGGCATCCAAGTACACATACATCATACTATCCAATTATCTTAGGATTTATGCACGATCATCAAAGCATGTGAGCACTTGAGCATCTAACTAAATGAGCATTTCAGTCTCCAAGCATAGAGATATATCATCATTCATGTGTGTGCAAATGTGGTCAGAAAATACATCTAATGAGGGAGTGGAACTTAATTTATATATAAGCATTTAAGCATGAGACTATACAAGCATTTGATCATGAGTACATACAAGCAAGTAATCAGTAAAGCATGCAAGCATAAGAGCATTTAAGAACCCAGGAACACATACCTCAAATCTATCGATCACCTTAACATTCAAGCAAAACCATCAAAGAGCGCACGGACATGCAATTACTTGATCACTTAAGCCTCTAAGCCTATAAACAAGTTAGCATCCAAGTGTGTGCACAAGTTCGTGGATATCAAGCTAGTGAATATTAGCGATGCATGTTAACATAGGAGCATCCAAACAAAAAAGTGTACAAGCAAATGAGCATGAAGGCATATATGCAAGTGGACATGTTCTCCTTAAAGCATGTAGACATAGGAGCATAGGATCATCAAAGCATGTGAACATAGAAGTGTATGATCATCAAAGCATGTGAACATGGAAATATGTGATTATCAAAACATGTGAACATAAAGTGCATGTGATCATCTAAGCAGGTAAACTTGTGAGCAAACGATCATCAAAACATGTGAACATAGAAATCTATGATCATCAAAGCATGTGAACATAATAGTATGTGAATATAAAAACATGCGAACATAAAAGCATGTGGCCATCTAATTAAGCAAACATGTGAGCAACTGGTCATTAAAGCAAGTAGACATGTGAGCACATGATAAAAAAAGCATTGAACATACAAGCACGTGAGCATTTTGGCATCCAAGTACACATACATCTTACCATCTAATTACCTTAGGATTTATGAACGATCATGAAAGCATGTGAGCGCCTGACCATCCAATTATATAAGTGTTTCAGTCTCCAGGCATATAGATATATCGTCATTCATGTGTGTGCACATGTGGTTAGAAAATACATCTAAAGAGGGAGTGGAACTTAATTTATATATAAGCATTTAAGCATGAGACTATACAAGCATTTAATCATGAGTGCATACAGGCAAGTAATTAGTAAAGCATGGAAGCATAAGAGCATTTAAGAGACCAAGAACACACATCTTAAATCTGTCGATCACCTCAACATTCAAGCAAAACCATCAAAACGTTTAAAAGCACGAACGTCCAATTACTTGATCACTTAAGCCTCCAAGCCTATAAACATGTTAGCATCCAAGTGTGTGCACATGTTCGTGGATATCATGCTAGTGAATATTAGCGGTGCTTATTAACATAGGAGCATCCAATCAAAAAAGTGTACGAGCAAATAAGCATGAAGGCTTATGCAAGTGGACATGTTTTCCTCAAAGCATGTAGATGTAGGAGCATAGGATCATCAAAGCTTAGGATTTACGCACGATCATCAAAGCATGTGAGTGCTTGAGCAACCAACTAAATGAGCATTTCAGTCTCCAAGCATATAGAGATATCATCATTCATGTGGGTGCACATGTTGTTAGAAAATAAATCTAATGAGGGAGTGGCACTTAATTTATATGTAAGCACTTAAGCATACGAGTATACAAGCATTTGATGGAGAGAGCATACAAGCATGTGAACATTAAAGCTTGCAAGCATAATAGCATTTAAGAGCCCAAGTACACAAACCTCAAATTTACCAATCACCCTAGCATTGAAGCAAAATTGTCAAAGCGTTTGAGCACACGAATGTCCATTTGCATAATCACTTAAGCCTTCAAGCCTATAAACATATTAGCATCCAAGTATGTGCACATGTTGGTGGATATCATACTAATGAATATTGACGGAGCATGTTAACATAGGAGCATCCAATCATAAAAGTGGCCAAGCATATGAGCATGATGGCATATAAGCAAGTGGACATGTTCTCTATAAAGCATGTATACATAGGAGCATATGATCATCAAAGCATGTGAACATAAAAGTATGTGATTATCAAAACATGTTAACAAATAAGCATGTGATTGTCTAAGCAAGTAGACTTGTGAGCAAATGACCATCCAAGCATGTGAACATAGAAATGTATGATCATCAAAGCATGTGAAGATAGAAGTATTTGGACATCAAAACACATGTGAACGTAAACGCATGTGGTCATCTAAGCATGTGAACATAGAAGTATGTGAATATCAAAACATGCGAACATAAAAGCATGTGGTCATCTAAACAAGCTGACATGTGAGCAAATGATCATTAAAGCAAGTACACATGTGAGAACATGATCAACAAAGCATTGAACATACAAGCAGATGTGCATTTCGACATCCAAGTACACTTACATCTTACCGTCGAGTTACCTTAGGATTTATACATGATCATCAAAGCATGTGAGCGCCTGACCATCCAACTATATGAGTGTTTCATTCACCGAGCATAAAGAAATATCGTCATTCATGTATGTGCATTCACTGAGCATATAGAAATATCGTCATTCATGTATGTGCACATGTGGTTAGAAAATACATCTATTAAGGGAGTGGAACTTAATTTATATATAAGAATTTAAGCATGTGACTATACAAGCATTTGATCATGAGTGCATACAAGCAAGTAATAAGTAAAGCATGCAAGCATAAGAGCATTTAAGCACCCAAGAACACACACCTCAAATCTGTCAATCACCTCAACATTCAAGCAAAACCATCAAAACGTTTTAAAGCACGAACATCCAATTTTTGGATCACTTAAGCTGCCAAACCTATAAACATGTTAGCATCCAAGTGTGTGCACATGTTCGTGGATATCACGCTAGTGAATATTAGTGATGCACGTTAACATAGGAGCATCCAATCAAAAAAGTGTATGAGCAAATGAGCATGAAGGCATATTTGCAAGTGGACATGTTCTCCTTAAAGCGTGTGGACGTAGGAGCATAGGATCATCAAAGAATGTGAACATGGAAATATGTGATTATAAAAACAAGTGAACATAAAAGCACAAGATCACCTAAGCAAGTAGGCATGTGAGCTAATGATCATCAAAGCAAGTGAACATAAAAATGTAAGATCATCAAAGCATTGGAATATAGAAGTATTTGAATATCAAAACATATGAACATAAAAGCATATGATCATCTACACAAGTAGACTTGTAAGCAAACAATCATCAAAGTATGTGAACATTGAAATGCATGATCATCAAAGCCTGTAGATATCAAAACATTCGAACATAAAAGCATGTGGTCATCTAAGCAAGCAGACATGTGAGCAAATGATCATTAAAGCAAGTACACATGTGAGCACCTGATTAACAAAGCATTGAACACACACCTAAGCAAGTACCTTAGGATTTATGCACAATCATCAAAGCATGTTAGCACCTAAGCATCCAACTAAATGGGCATTTTAGTCTCCAAGCATACAGATATATCGTCATTCATATATGTGCACATGTGGTTAGAAAATACATATAAGGAGGGAGTCGAACTTTATTTATATACAGGCATTTAAGCATGAAACTATACAAGCATTTGATCATGAGTGCATACAGGCAAGTAATCAGTAAAGCATGCAAGCAAAAAAGCATTTAAGAAACCAAGAACACACACCTCAAATCTGTCGATCACCTCAACATTCAAGCAAAACCATCAAAACGTTTTAAAGCACGAACATCCAATTTTTGGATCACTTAAGCTGCCAAGCCTATAAACATGTTAGCATCCAAGTGTGTGCACATGTTCGTGGATATCATGCTAGTGAATATTAGCGATGCATGGCAACATAGGAACACCCAATCAAAAAAGTGTATGAGCAAATGAGCATGAAGGCATCTGTGTAAGTGGACACGTTCTCCTTAAAGCATCTTGACGTAGGAGCATAGGATCATCGAAGCATGTGAACATAGAAGTGTATGATCATCAAAGCATGTGAAAATGCAAAATATATGATTATCAAAACATGTGAACATAAAAGCATATGATCACCAAAGCAAGTAGAAATGTGAGCAAATGATCATCAAAGCATGTGAACATAAAAATTTACGATCATTAAAGCATATGAACATAGAAATATGTGAATATCAAAATATGTGAACATAAAAGCAAGTGATCATCGAAGCAAGTAGACTTGTGTGCAAACGATCATCAAAGCATGTGAACATAGAAATGTATGATCATCAAAGCATGTGAAGATAGAAGTATTTGAACATCAAAACACACGTGAATGTAAATGCATGTGATCATCAAAGCAAGTAGACTTGTGAGCAAACGATCATCAAAGAATGTGAACATAGAAGTATGTGAATATCAAAACACGCGAACATAAAAGCGTGTGGTTTTCTAAACAAGCAGACATGTGAGCAAATGATCATTAAAGCAAGTACACATATGAGAACATGATCAACAAAGCATTGAACATACAAGCACATGTGCATTTTGGTATCCAAGTACACATACATCTTACCGTCCAATTATCTTAGGATTTATGCACGATCATCAAAGCATGTCAGCACTTGACCATCCAACTATATGAGTGTTTCATTCTCAGAGCATATAGATTTATCGTGTATGTGCACATGTGGTTATAAAATACATCTAATGAGGGAGTGGAACTTAATTTATATATAAGCATTTAAGCATAAGACTATACAAGCATTTGATCATGAGTGCATACAAGCATGTAATCAGTAAAGCATGCAAGCATAAGAGCATTTAAGCACCCAAGAACACATACCTCAAATCTGTTGATCACCTTACCATTCAAGGAAAGCCAACAAAACATTTGAAAGCACAAACATCCAATTACTTGATCACTTAAGCCTCCAAGCCTATAAACATGTTAGCATCCAAGTGTGCGCACACGTTTGTGGATATCATGCTAGTGAATATTAGCGATGCATGTAAACATAGGAGCATCCAATCAAAAAAGTGTACGATTAAATGAGCATGAAGGAATATATGCAAGTGGACAGGTTCTCCTTTAACCATGACGACGTAGGAGCATAGGATCATTAAAGCATGTGAACACGGAAATATGTGATTATAAAAACATGTGAACATAAAAGCATAAGATCACCTAAGCAAGCAGACATGTGAGCAAATGATCATCAAATCATGTGAACATAAAATTGAATTATTAGGAAAGCATGTGAATATAGAAGTATTTGAATATCAAAACATGTGAACATAAAAGCATGAGATAATCTAAGCAAGTCAACTTGTAAGCAAACAATCATCAAAGTATGTGAACATTGAAATGTATGATCATCAAAACCTGTGGATATCAAAACATGCGAACATAAAAGCATGTGGTCATATAAGCAAGTAGACATGTGAGCAAATGATCATCGAAGCAAGTACACATGTGAGCACTTGATTAACAAAGCATTGAACATACATGCACATGGGCATTTTGGCATCCAAGAACACATACATCTTACCGTCCAATTACCTTAGGATTTATGCACGATCATCAAAGCATGTCAATGCTTGACTATCCAACTATATGACAGTTTCATTCTCTGAGCATATAGATTTATTGTCATTCATGTATGTGCACATGTGGTTATAAAATACATCTAATAAGGGAGTGGAGCTTAATTTATATATGAGCATTTAAGCAAGAGACTATACAAGCAATTGATCATGAGTGCATACCAGCATGTAATCAGTAAAGCATGCAAGCATAAAAGCATTTAAGCAGCCAAGAACACACACCTCAAATCTGTCGATCACCTCATCATTCAAGCAAAACTATCAAAACGTTTGAAAGTACGAACGTCCAATTACTTAACCACAAAAGCCTCTAAGCCTATAGACATGTTAGCATCCAAGTGTGTCCACATGTTCGTGGATATCATGCTAGTGAATATTAGCGATGCATGTTAACATAGGAGCATCCAATCAAAAAAGTGTACGAGCAAGTGAGCCTGAAGGCATATATGCAAGTGGACAGGTTCTCCTTAAAGCATGAGGACGTAGGAGCATAGGATCATCAAAGCATGTGAACACAGAAATATGTGATTATAAAAACATGTGAACATAAAAGTATAAGATCACCTAAGCAAGTAGACATGTGAGCAAATGATCATCAAGCCATGTGAACATAAAATTGAATTATCATCAAAGCATGTGAATATAGAAGTACTTGAATATCAAAACATGTGAATAAAAAAGCATGAGATAATCTAAGCAAGTCGACCTGTAAGCAAACAATCATCAAAATATGTGTACATTGAAATGTATGATCATCAAAGCCTGTGGATATCAAAACATTCGAACATAAAAGCATGTGGTCATCTAAGCAAGCAGACATGTGAGCAAAATGATCATGAAGCAAGTACACTTGTGCGCACACGATCAATAAAGCATTGAACAAATAAGCACATGTGCATTTTGGCATACAAGTACACATACATCTTATCGTCAAATTACCTTAGGATTTATGCACGATCATCAAAGCATGTGAGCGCGTGACCATCCAACTATATGAGTGTTTCAGTCTCCAAGCATATAGATATATTGTCATTCATGTGTGTGCACATGTTGTTAGAAAATATATCTAATGAAAGAGTGAAACTTAATTTATATATAAGCAATTAAGCAGGCGACTATACAAGCATTTGATCATGAGTGCATACAGGCAAGTAATTAGTAAAGCATGCAAGCATAAGGGCATTTAAGAAACCAAGAACGCAAACCTCAAATCTATAGATCACCTTAACATTCAAGCATAACCATCAAAACGTTTGAAAGCACGAACGTCCAATTACTTGATCACTTATGCCACCAAGCCAGTAAACATGTTAGCATCCAAGTGTGTGCACACGTTCGTGGATATCATGCTAGTGAATATTAGCGAAGCATGTTAACATAAAAGCATCCAATCAAAAAAGTGTACGAGCAAATGAACATGAAGGCATATATGCAAGTGGACATGTTCTCCTTAATGCATGTAGACGTTGGAGCGAAGGATCATCAAAGCATGTGAGAATAGAAGTGTGTGACGATCAAAGCAAGTAGATGGGAGCAAATGATCATCAAAGCATGTGAACATTGAAGTATGTGAATATCAAAACATGTGAACATAAAAGCATGTGATCATGTAAGCAAGTACACCAGTGAGCAAACGATCATCAAAGCATGTGAACATAGAAATATATGGTCATCAAAGCATTTGAAGATAGAAGTATTTGAATACCAAAACATGTGAACATAAAAGCATGCGATCATCAATGCATGTAGACTTCAGAGCAAACGATCATCAAAGTATGTGAACATTGAAATGTATGATCATCAAAGCCTATGAATATCAAAACATGCAAACATCAAAGCATGTGGCCATCTAAGCAAGCAAACATGTGAGCAGATGATCATCGAAGCAAGTACACAAGTGAGCACCTGATTAACAAAGCATTTAACATATATGCACATGTGCATTTTGGCATCCAAGTACACATACATCTTACCATCCAATTACCTTAGGATTTATGCACAATCATCAAAGCATGTTAGGACCTAAGCATCCAACTAAATGGGCATTTTAGTCTCCAAGCATACAGATATATCGTCATTCATATGTGTGCACATGTGGTTAGAAAATACATATAAGGAGGGAGTCGAACTTTATTTATATACAGGCATTTAAGCATGAGACTATACAAGCACTTGATCATGAGTGCATACAAGGAAGTAATCAGTAAAGCATGCAAGCATAAGAGCATTTTAGAACCCAAGAACACAAACCTCAAATCTGTTGATCACCTCAACATTCAAGCAAAATCATCAAAACATTTGAAAGCACGAACGTCCTATTACTTGATCACTTATGCCTCTAAGCCTATAGACATGTTAGCATCCAAGTGTGTGCACATGTTCGTGGATATCATGCTAGTTAATATTAGCGATGCATGCTAACATAGGAGCATCCAATCAAAAAAGTGTACGAGCAAATGAGCATGAAGGCATATATGCAAGTGGACAGGTTCTCCTTAAAGCATGAGGACGTAGGAGCAAAGGATCATCAAAGCATGTGAACACGAAAATATGTGATTATAAAAACATGTGAACATAAAGGCATAAGATCACCTAAGCAAGTAGACATGTGAGCAAATGATCAACAAACCAAGTGAACGTAAAATTGAATTATCATCAAAGCATGTGAATATAGAAGTACTTGAATATCAAAACATGTGAACATAAAAGCATGAGATAATCTAAGCAAGTCGACTTGTAAGCAAACAATCATCAAAGTATGTGAACATTGAAATGTATGATCATCAAAGCCTGTGGATATCAAAACATGCGAACATAAAAGCATGTGGTCGTCTAAGCAAGCAGACATGTGAGCAAATGATCATCGAAGCAAGTACACATGTGAGAACGTGATCAATAAAGCATTGAACAAACAAGCATATGTGCATTTTGGCATACAAGTACACATACATCTTATCGTCAAATTACCTTAGGATTTATGCATGATCATCAAAGCAAGTGAGCGCCTGACTATCCAATTATATGAATGTTTCAGTCTCCAAGCATATAGATATATCGTCATTCATGTGTGTGCACATGTTGTTAGAAAATACATTTAATGAAGGAGTGGTACTTAGTTTATATATAAGCAATTAAGCATGGGACTATACAAGCATTTGATCATGAGTGCATACAGGCAAGCAATCAGTAAAGCATGCAAGCATAAGGGCATTTAAGAAACCAAGAGCACAAACCTCAAATCTATAGATCACCTCAACATTCAAGCAAAACCATCAAAACGTTTGAAAGCACGAACGTCCAATTACTTGATCACTTATGCCTCCAAGCCTGTAAACATGTTAGCATCCAAGTCTTTGCACATGTTCGTGGATATCATGCTAGTGAATATTAGCAATGCAGGTTAACATAAAAGCATTCAATCAAAAAAGTGTACGAGCAAATGAACATGAAGGCATATTCTCCTCTTCTTTTTTTTGATAAACTGGACATGTTCTCCTTAATACATGTAGATGTTGGAGCAAAGGATCATCAAAGCATGTGAACATAGAAGTGTGTGATGATCAAAGCAAGTTGACATGTGAGCAAATGATCATCAATGCATGTGAACATAGAAGTATTTGAATATCAAAACATGTGAACATAAAAGCATGTGATCATCTAAGCAAGTAGACTTGTGAGCAAACGATCATCAAAGCATGTGAACATTGAAATCTATGATCATCAAAGCATGTGAACAGAGAAGTATGTGAATATCAAAACATGCGAATATAAAAGCATGTGATCATCTAATCAAGTAGAATTGTGAGCAAACGATCATCAAAGCATGTGAACATTGAAATCTATGATCATCAAAGTATGTGAATAGAGAAGTATGTGAATATCAAAACATGCGAACATAAAAGCATGTGGTCACCTAAGCAAGCAGACATGTTAGCAAATGATCATCGATGCAAGTATACAAGTGAGCACCTAATAAACAAAGCACTGAACATACATGCACATGTGCATTTTGGCATCCAAGTACACATACATCTTACCGTCCAATTACCTTAGCATTTATGCACGATCATCAAAGCATGTTAGCGCCTGAGCATCTAACTAAATGAGCATTTCAGTCTCCAAGCATATAGATATATCATCATTCATGTGTGTGCACATGTGGTTAGAAAATACATATAATGAGGGAGTCGAACTTAATTTATATAGAAGCATTTAAGTATGAGACTATACAAGCATTTGATCATGAGTGCACACAAGGAAGTAATCAGTAAAGAATGCAAGCATAAGAGCATTTAAGATCCCAAGAACACAAACCTCAAATCTATCGATCACCTCAACATTAAAGCTAAACCATCAAAACGTTTGAAAGCATGAACGTCCAATTACTTGATCACTTAAGCCTCCAAGCCTATAGACATGTTAGCATCCAAGAGTGTGCACATGTTCGTGGATATTGTGCTAGTGAATATTAACGATGAATGTTAACATAGGAGCATCCAATCAAAAAAGTGTACGAGCAAATGAGCACGAAGGCATACATGCAAGGGGACTTGTTCTCCTTAAAGCATGTGGATGTTGGAGCATAGGATTATCAAAGCATGTGAACATGGAAATATGTGACTTTAAAAACATGTGAATATAGAGGCATAAGATCACCTAAGCAAGTAGATATGTGAGCAAATGATCATCAAACCATGTGAACATAAAATAGAATTATCATCAGAGCATGTGAATATAGAGGTATTCGAATATCAAAACATGTGAACATAAAAGCATGTGATCATCTAAGCAAGTGGACTTGTAAACAAACGATCATCAAAGTATGTGAACATTGAAATGTATGATCATCAAAGCCTGTGAATATCAAAACATGCAACAATCAATGCATGTGGCCATCTAAGCAAGCAACATGTGAGCAAATGATCATCGAAGCAAGTACACAAGTGAGCACTTGATTAACAAAGCATTTAACATACATGCACATGTGCATTTTGGCATCCAAGTACACGTACATCTTACCGTCCAATTACCTTAGGATTTACGCACGATCATCACAGCATGTTAGCACTTGAGCATCCAACTAAATTGCATTTCAGTCTCCAAGCATACAGATATATCGTCATTCATGTGTGTGCACATGTTCGTGGAAACCATGCTTGTGAATATTAGCGATGCAATTTAACATAGGAGCATTCAATCAAAAAACTGTTCTAGCAAATGAGCATGAAGACATATATGCAACTGGACATGTTCTCTTTAGTGTATGTAGAAGTTGGAGCATAGGATCATCAAAGCATGTGAACATGGAAATTTGTGATTACCAAAACATGTAAATAAAAAAGCATATGATCACCTAAGCAAGTAGACATGTGAGCAAACAATCATCAAAGCATGTGAACATAAAAATGTATGATCATCAAAGCATGTGAACATAGAAGTATGAGAATATCAAAACATGTGAACATAAAAGCAAGCCATCATCTAAGCAAGTAGACTTGTGAGCAAACGATCATCAAAGCATGTGAACATAGAAATGTATGATCATCAAAGCATGTGAAGATAGAAGTATTTGAATATCAAAACATGTGAACATAAAAGCATCTGATCATCTAAGCAAGTAGACTTGTGAGCAAACGATCATCAAAGCATGTGAACATTAAAATCTATGATCATCAAAGCATGTGAACAGAGAAGTATGTGAATATCAAAACATGCGAACATAAAAGCATGTGGTCATCTAAGCAAGCAGACATGTGAGCAAATGATCATCAATGCAAGTACACATGTGAGCACCTAATTAACAAAGCAATGAACATACATGCACTTGTGCATTTTGGCATCCAAGTACACATACATCTTACCGTCCAATTACCTTTGCATTTATGCACGATCATCGAAGCATGTTAGCACCTGAGCATCCAACTAAATGAGCATTTTAGTCTCCAAGCATATAGATATATCGTCATTCATGTGTGTGCACATGTGGTTAGAAAATACATCTAATGAAGGAGTCGAACTAAATTTATGTATAAGCATTTAAGCATGAGACTATATAAGCATTTGTTCATGAATGTGTATAGGGAAGTAATCAGTAAGGCATGCAAGCATAAGAGCATTGACGAACCCTAGAACACATACCTCAAATCTGTCGATCACCTCAACATTCAAGAAAAACCATCAAAACGTTTGAAAGCACGAACGTCCAATTACTTGATCACTCAAGCCTCCAAGCCTATAAACATGTTAGCGTCCAAGTGTGTGCACATGTTCGTGGATATCATGCTAGTGAATATTAACAATGCATGTTAACATAGGACCATTCAATCAAAAAAGTGTACGAGCAAATAAGCATAAAGGCATATATGCAACTGGATATGTTCTCTTTAATGCATGTAGACGTAGGAGCATAGAATCATCAAAGCATGTGAACATAGAAGTGTATGATCATCAAAGCATGTGAACATGGAAATATGTGATTATCAAAACAAGTGAACATAAAAGCATATGATGACCTAAGCAAGTAGACATGTGAGCAAACAATCAATCAAAGCATGTGAACATAAAAATGTATGATCATCAAAGCATGTGAACATAAAAGTATGTGAATATCAAAACATGTGAACATAAAAGTATGTGATCATCTAAGCAAGTAGATTTGTGAGCAAACGATCATCAAAGCTTGAAAAAATAAAAATATTTGATTATCAAAGCTTGTAAAGATAGAAGTATTTGAATATCAAAACATGTGAACCAAAAACCATGTGATCATCTAAGCCAGTAGAATAATGAGCAAACGATCATCAAAGTTTGTCAACATTGAAATGTATGGTCATCAAAGCCTGTGAATATCAAAACATGCAAACATCAAAGCATGTGGCCATCTAAGCAAGCAAACATGTGAGCAAATGATCATTGAAGCAACTACACAAGTCAACACTTGATTAACAAAGCATTTAACATACATGCACATTTGCATTTTGGCATCCAAGTACACATACATCTTACCATCCAATTACCTTAGGATTTACGCATGATCATCACAGCATGTTAGCACCTGCGCATCCAACTAAATAGGCATTTCAGTCTCCAAGCATACAGATATATCGTCATTCATGTGTGTGCACATGTTCGTGGAAACCATGCTAGTGAATATTAGAGATGCATTTTAACATAGGAGCATTCAATCAAAAAAGTGTTCGAGCAAATGAACATGAAGGCATATATGCAAGTGGACATGTTCTCCTTAGTGTATGTAGAAGTTGGAGCATAGGATCATCAAAGCATGTGAACATGGAAATTTGTGATTACCAAAATATGTAAATAAAAAAGCATATGATCACCTAAGCAAGTAGACAAGCGAGCAAACAATCATCAAAGCATGTGAACAGAAAAATGTATGATCATCAAAGCATGTGAACATAGAAGTATGAGAATATCAAAACATGTGAACATAAAAGCATATCATCAACAATGCAAGTAGACTTGTGAGCAAACGATCATCAAATCACATACATGGAAATGTATGATCATCAAAGCATGTGAAGATAGAAGTATTTGAATATCAAAACATGTGAACATAAAAGCATGTGATCATCTAATCAAGTAGAATTGTGAGCAAACGATCATCAAAGCATGTGAACATTGAAATCTATGATCATCAAAGTATGTGAACAGAGAAATATGTGAATATCAAAACATGCGAACATAAAAGCATGTGGTCACCTAAGCAAGCAGACATGTCAGCAAATGATCATCGATGCAAGTACACAAGTGAGCCCCTTAAAACAAAGCATTGAACATACATGCACATGTGCATTTTGGCATCCAAGTACACATACATCTTACTGTCCAATTACCTTAGCATTTATGCACGATTATCAAAGCATGTTAGCGCCTGAGCATCTAACTAAATGAGCATTTCAGTCTCCAAGCATATAGATATATCGTCATTCATGTGTGTGCACATGTGGTTAGAAAATAAATATAACAAGGGAGTCGAACTTAATTTATATTGAAGCATTTAAGTATGAGACTATACAAGCATTTTATCATGAGTGCATACAAGGAAGTAATCAGTAAAGAATGCAAGCATAAAAGCATTTAAGAACCCAAGAACATAAACCTCAAATCTATCGATCACCTCAACATTCAAGCTAAACCATCAAAGCGTTTGAAAGCACGAACGTCCAATTACTTGAAAACTAAAGCCTCCAAGCCTATAGACATGTTTGCATCCAAGTGTGTGCACATGTTCGTGGATATCATGCTCGTGAATATTAGCGATGAATGTTAACATAGGAGCATCCAATCAAAAAAGGGTACGAGAAAGTGAGCATTAAGGCATATATGCTAGTGGACTTGTTCTCCTTAAAGCATGTGGATGTTGGAGCATAGGATTATCAAAGTGCGTGAACATGGAAATATGTGATTATAAAAACATGTGAACATAAAGGCATAAGATCACCTAAGCAAGTAGACATGTGAGCAAATGATCATCAAACCATTTGAACATAAAATTGAATTATCATCAAAGCATGTGAATATAGAAGTATTTGAATATCAAAACACGTGAACATAAAAGCATGTGATCATCTAAGCAAGTAGACTTGTAAACAAACGATCATCAAAGTATGTGAACATTGAAATGTACGATCATCAAAGCCTGTGAATATCAAAACCTGCAAACATAAATGCATGTGGTCATCTAAGCAAGTAGACATGTGAGCAAACGATCATTAAAGCAAGTACACGTGTGAGCATATGATCAACAAAGCATTGAACATACAAGCACAAGTGCATTTTGGCATCCAAGTACACATACATCTTACCGTCCAATTATCGTAGGATTTATATACGATCATCAAAGCATGTGAGCGCCTAACCATCCCACTATGTGAGTGTTTCAGTCTCCAAGCACATAGATATATCGTGATTCATGTGTGTGCACATGTGGTTAGAAAATACATCTAATGAGGGAGTGGAACTTAATTTATATATAAGCATTTAAGCATGAGACTATACAAGCACTTGATCATGAGTGCATACAAGCAAGAAATCAGTAAAGCATAAGAGCATTTAGGAAATCAAGAACACACACCTCAAATCTGTCGATCACCTCATCATTCAAGCAAAACTATCAAAACGTTTGAAAGTACGAACGTCCAATTACTTAACCACAAAAGCCTCCAAGCCTATAAACATGTTAGCATCCAATTGTGTGCACACGTTCGTGGATATCATGCTAATGAATATTAGCGATGCATTTTAACATAGGAGCATTCAATCAAAAAAGTGTATGAGAAAATGAGCATGAAGGCATATATGTAAGGGGACATGTTCTCCTTAATGCATGTAGACGTAGGAGCATAGGCTCATCAAAGCATGTGAACATGGAAATATGTAACTATCAAAACAAGTGACAATAAAAGCATATGATCACCAATGCGAGTAGACATGTGAGCAAATGATCACCAAAGCATGTCAACATAAAAATGTATGATCATCAAAGCATGTGAACATAGAAGTATGTGAATATTAAAACAGGTGAACATAAGAGCATGTGATCATCTAAGCAAATAGACTTGTGAGCAAACGATCATTAAAGCATCTGAACAAAGAAATATATGATCATCAAAGCTTGTAAAGATAGAACTATTTGAATATCAAAACATGTGAACGTAAAAGCATGTGATCATCTAAGCAAGTAGACTTATGACCAAACGATCATCAAAGAATGTGAACATTGAAATGTATGATCATCAAAGCCTATGAATATCAAAACATGCAAACATCAAAGCATGTGGCCATCTAAGCAAGCAGACATGCGAGCAAATGATCATCAAAGCAAGTACACAAGTGAGCACCAGATTAATAAAGCATTTAACATACATGCACATGTGCATTTTGGCATCCAAGTACACATACATCTTACCTTCCAATTCCCTTAGGATTTACGCACGATCATCATAGCATGTTAGCACCAGAGCATCCAACTAAATGGGCATTTCAAATCCCAAGCATACAAATATATCGTCATTCATGTGTGTGCACATGTTCGTGGAAACCATGCTAGTGAATATTAGCGATGCATTTTAACATAGAAGCATTCAATCAAAAAAGTGTTCGAGCAAATGAGCATGAAGACATATATGCAAGTGGACATGTTCTCCTTAATGCATGTAGAAGTTGGAGCATAGGATCACCAAAGCAAGTGAACATGGAAATAGGTGATTACCAAAACATGTGAACAAAAAAGCATATGATCACCTAAGCAAGTAGACATGTGAGCAAACAATCATCAAAACATGTGAACATAAAAATATATGATCATCAAAGCATGTGAACATAGAAGTATGAGAATATCAAAACATGTGAACATAAAAGCATGGCATCATCTAAGCAAGCAGGCTTGTAAGCAAACGATCATCACAGCATGTGAACATTGAAATGTATGATCATTAAAGCATGTGAAGATAGAAGTATTTGAATATCAAAACATGTGAACATAAAAGCATCTGATCATCTAAGCAAGTAGACTTGTGAGCAAACGATCATCAATGCATGTGAACATTGAAATCAATGATTATCAAAGCATGTGAACAGAGAAGTATGTGAATATCAAAACATGCAAACATAAAAGCATGTGGTCATCTAAGCAAGCAGACATGTGAGCAAATGATCATTAATGCAAGTACACATGTGAGCACCTAATTAACAAAGCGCTGAACATACATGCACATGTGCATTTTGGCATCCAAATACACATACATCTTACCATCAAATTATCTTAGCATTTATGCACGATCATCAAAGCATGTTAGCGCCAGAGCATCCAACTAAATGAGCATTTCAGTCTCCAAGCATATAGATATATCGTCATTCATGTGTGCTCACATGTGGTTAGAAAATACATCTAATGAGGGAGTCGAACTTAATTTACATATAAGCATTTAAGCATTACACAATACAAGCATTTGTTCATGAGTGCATACAACGAAGTAATTAGTAAACCATGCAAGCATAAGAGCATTGACGAGCCCAAGAACACATACCTCAAATCTGTCGATCACCTCAGTATTCAAGCAAAACCATCAAAACGTTTTAAGGCACGAACGTCCAATTACTCAATCAATTAAGCCTCCAAGCCTATAAACATGATAGCATCCAAGTGTGTGCACATGTTCGTGGATATCGTGCTAGTGAATATTAACGATGCATGTTAACATAGGACCATCCAATCAAAAAAGTGTACGAACAAATAGGCATGAAGGCATATATGCAAGTGGACATGTTCTCCTTAATGCATGTAGAAGTTGGAACATAGGATCATCAAAGCAAGTGAACATGGAAATATGTGATTACTAAAATATGTGAACAAAAAAGCATATGATCACCTAAGCAAGTAGACATGTGAGCAAACAATCATCAAAGCATGTGAACATAAAAATATATGATCATCAAAGCATGCGAACTTAAAAGTATGAGAATATCAAAACATGTGAACATAAAAGCATGTCATCATCTAAGCAAGCAGACTTGTGAGCAAACGATCATCAAAGCATATGAACATAGAAATGTATGATCATCAAAGCATGTGAAGATATAAGTATTTGAATATCAAAACATATGAACATAAAAGCATCTGATCATCTAAGCAAGTAGACTTGTGAGCAAACGATCATCAATGCATGTGAACATTGAAATCTATGATTATCAAAGCATGTGAACAGAGAAGTATGTGAATATCAAAACATTCGAACATAAAAGCATGTGGTCATCTAAGCAAGCAGACATGTGTGCAAATGATCATCAATGCAAGCACACACGTGAGCAACTAATTAACAAAGCGCTGAACATACATGTACATGTGCATTTTGGCATCCAAGTACACATACATCTTACCATCCAATTACCATAGCATTTATGCACGATCATCAAAGCATGTTATCGCCTGAGCATTCAACTAAATGGGCATTGCAGTCTCCAAGCATACAGATATATCGTCATTCATGTGTGTGCACATGTTCGTGGAAACCATGCTAGTGAATATTAGCAATGCATTTTAACATAGAAGCATTCAATCAAAAAAGTGTTCGAGCAAATGAGCATGAAGACATATATGCAAGTGGACATGTTCTCCTTAATGCATGTAGAAGTTGGAGCATAGGATCATCAAAGCAGGTGAACATGGAAATCTGTGATTACCAAACCTTGTGAACAAAAAAGCATATGATCACCTAAGCAAGTACACATGTGAGCAAACAATCATCAAAGCATATGAACATAGAAGTATGAGAATATCAAAACATGTGAACATAAAAGCATGTCATCATCTATGCAAATATACTTGTGAGCAAACGATCATCAAAGCATGTGGCAGGTGAACATGGAAAATCTGTGATTACCAAAACTTGTGAACAAAAAAGCATATAATCACCTAAGCAAGTACACATGTGAGCAAACAATCATCAAAGCATATGAACATAGATGTATGAGAATATCAAAACATGTGAACATAAAAGCATGTCATCATCTAAGCAAATAGACTTGTGAGCAAACGATCATCAAAGCACGTGAACATAGAAATGTATGATCATCAAAGCATGTGAAGATAGAAGTATTTGAATATCAAAACATGTGAACATAAAATCATGTGATCATCAAAGCAAGTAGACTTGTGAGCAAACGATCACCAATCAATGTGAACATTGAAATCTATGATCATCAAAGCATGTAAACAGAGAAGTATGTGAATATCAAAACATGCGAACATAAAAGCATGTGATCATGTAAGAAAGCAGACATGGGAGCAAATGATCAGCGATGCAAGTACACATGTGAGCACCTAATTAACAAAGCCCTGAACATACATGTACATGTGCATTTTGGCATCCAAGTACACATACATCTTACCATCCAATTACCTTAGCATTTATGCACGTTCATCAGAGCACGTTAGCGCCTAAGCATCCAACTAAATGAGCATTTTAGTCTCTAAGCATATAGATATATCGTCATTCATGTGTGCGCACATGTGGTTAGAAAATACATCTAATGAGGGAGTCAAACTTAATTTATATATAAGCCATTAAGCATGAGACTATGCAAGCATTTGTTCATGAGTGCATACAGGGAAGTAATCAGTAAAGCATGCAAGCATAAGAGCATTGACGAACCTAAGAACACATACCTCAATTCTGTCGATCACCTCAACATTCAAGCAAAACCATCAAAATGTTTGAAAGCACGAACGTCCAATTACTTGATCACTTAAGCCTCCAAGCCTATAAACATGATAGCATCCAAGTGTGTGCACGGTTCATGGATATCATGCTAGTGAATATTAGTGATGTATGTTAACATAGGACCATCCAATCAAAAAAGTGTACGAGCAAATAGGCATGAAGGCATATATGCAAGTGGACATGTTCTCCTTAATGCATGTAGACATAGGAGCACAGGATCATCAAAGTATGTGAACATAGAAGTGTATGATCATCAAAGCATGTCAACATGGAAATATGTGATTATCAAAGCATGTGAACATAAAAGTATGTGAATATCAAAATATGTGAACATAAAAGCATGTGATCATCTAAGCAAGTAGACTTGTGAGCAAACGATCATCAAAGCATGAGAACATAGAAATATATGATCATCAAAGCATGCGAAGATAGAAGTATTTGAATATCAAAACATGTGAACCTAAAACCGTGTGATCATCTAAGCCAATAGAATAATGAGCAAACAATCATCAAAGTATGTGAACATTGAAATGTATGATCATTAAAACCTGTGAATATCATAACATGCAAACATCAAAGCATGTGGCCATCTAAGCAAGCAGACATGTGAGCAAATGATCATCAAAGCAAGAACACAAGTGAGCACTTTATTAACAAAGCATTTAACATACATGCACATGTGCATTTTGGCATCCAAGTACATATACATCTTACCATCCAATTACTTTAGGATTTATGCACGATCATCATAGCATGTTAGCACCTGAGCATCCAACTAAATGGGCATTTCAGTCTCCAAGCATACAGATATATCGTCATTCATATGTGTGCACATGTTCGTGGAAACCATGCTAGTGAATATTAGCAATGCATTTTAACATAGAAGCATTCAATCAAAAAAGTGTTCTAGCAATTGAGCATGAAGACATATATGCAAGTGGACATGTTCTCCTTAATGCATGTAGAAGTTGGAGCATAGGATCATCAAAGTAGGTGAACATGGAGATATGTGATTACCAAAACTTGTGAACAAAAAAGCATATGATTACCTAAGCAAGTACACATGTGAGCAAACAATCATCAAAACATGTGAACATAGAAATCTATGATCATCAAAGCATCTGAACATAGAAGTATGTGAATATCAAAACATGCGAACATAAAAGCATGTGGTTATCTAAGCAAGCAGACATGTGAGCAAATGATCATTAAAGCAAGTACACATGCTAGCACATGATCAACAAAGCATTGAACATACAAGCACATGTGCATTTTGGCATCCAAGTACACATACATCTTACCATCTAATTACCTTAGGATTTATGCACGATCATCAAAGCATGTGAGTGCCTAACCATCCAACTATAAGAGTGTTTCAGTCTCCTAGCATATAGATATATCGTCATTCATGTGTGTGAGAATATCAAAACATGTGAACATAAAAGCATGTCATCATCTAAGCAAATAGACTTGTGAGCAAACGATCATCAAAGCATGTGGCAGGTGAACATGGAAATATGTGATTACCAAAACTTGTTAACAAAAAAGCATATGATCACCTAAGCAAGTACACATGTGAGCAAACAATCATCAAAACATGTGAACATAGAAGTCTAAGAATATCAAAACATGTGAACATAAAAGCATGTCATCATCTAAGCAAGTAGACTTGTGAGCAAACGATCATCAAGGCATGTGAACATAAAAATGTATGATCATCAAAGCATGTGAAGATAGAAGTAATTGAAAATCAAAACATGTGAACATAAAATCATGTGATCATCTAAGCAAGTAGACTTGTGAGCAAACGATCATCGATCAATGTGAACATTGAAATCTATGATCATCAAAGCTGTGAACAGAGAAGTATGTGAATATCAAAACATGCGAACATAAAAGCATGTGGTCATGTAAGCAAGCAGACATGTGAGCAAATGATCATCAATGCAAGTACACATGTGAGCACCTAATTAACAAAGCGCTGAACATACATGCACATGTGCATTTTGGCATCCAAGTACACATACATCTTACCATCCAATTACCTTAGCATTTATGCACGATCATCAAAGCATGTTAGCGCCTGAGCATCCAACTAAATGAGCATTTCAGTCTCCAAGCCTATAGATATATCGTCATTCATGTGTGCGCACATGTGGTTAGAAAATACATCTAATGAGGGAGTCGAACTTAATTTATATATAAGCATTTAAGCATTAGACAATACAAGCATTTCTTCATGAGTGCATACAACGAAGTAATTAGTAAAGCATGCAAGCATAAGAGCATTGACGAACCCAAGAACACATACCTCAAATCTATCGATCACCTCAATATTCAAGCAAAACCATTAAAACGTTTGAAGGCACGAATGTCCAATTACTTGATCACTTAAGCCTCCAAGCCTATAAACATGATAGCATCCAAGTGTGTGCACATGGTTGTGGATATCATGCTAGTGAATATTAACGATGCATGTTAACATAGGACCATCCAATCAAAAAAGTGTACGAGCAAATAGGCATGAAGGCATATATGCAAGTGGACATGTTCTCCTTAATGCATGTAGAAGTTGGAGCATAGGATCATCAAAGCAAGTGAACATGGAAATATGTGATTACCAAAACATGTGAACAAAAAAGCATATGATCACCTAAGCAAGTAGACATGTGAGCAAACAATCATCAAAGCATGTGAACAAAAAAATATGTGATCATCAAAGCATGTGAACATAAAAGTATGAGAATATCAAAACATGTGAACATAAAAGCATGTCATCATCTAAGCAAGCAGACTTGTGAGCAAACGATCATCAAAGCATGTGAACATAGAAATGTATGATCATCAAAGCATATGAAGATAGAAGTATTTGAATATCAAAACATGTGAACAAAAAAGCATGTGATCATCTAAGTAAGTAGACTTGTGAGCAAACGATCATCAATGCATGTGAACATTGAAATCTATGATTATTAAAGCATGTGAACAGAGATGTGAATATCAAAACATTTGAACATAAAAGCATGTGGTCATGTAAGCAAGCAAACATGTGAGCAAATGATCATCAATGCAAGTACACATGTGAGCACCTAATTAACAAAGCGCTGAACATACATGTACATGTGCATTTTGGCATCCCAGTACACATACATCTTACCATCCAATTACCTTAGCATTTATGCACGACCATCAAAGCCTGTTAGCGCCTGAGCATCCAACTAAACGAGCATTTCGGTCTCCAAGCATATAGATATATCGTGATTCATGTGTGCGCACATGTGGTTAGAAAATACATCTAATGAAGGAGTCAAACTTCATTTATATATAAGCATTTAAGCATGAGACTATACAAGCATTTGTTCATGAGTGCATACAAGGAAGTAATCAGTAAAGCATGCAAGCATAAGAGCATTGACGAACCCAAGAACACATACCTCAAATCTGTCGATCACCTCAACATTCAAGCAAAACCATCAAAACGTTTGAAAGCACGAATGTCCAATTGCTTGATCACTTAAGCCTCCAAGCCTACAAGCATGTTAGAATCCAAGTGTGTGCACATACTCGTGGATATCATGCTAGTGAATATTAACGATGCAAGTTAACATAGGACCATCCAATCAAAAAAGTGTACGAGCAAATAAGCATGAAGGCATATATGCAAGTGGACATCTTCTCCTTAATGCATGTAGACGTAGGAGCACAGGATCATCAAAGCATGTGAACATAGAAGTGTATGATCATCAAAGCTTGTCAACATGGAAATATGTGATTATCAAAACATGTGAACAAGAAAGCATATGATCACCTAAGCAAGTTGACATCTAGGCAAATGATCATCAAAGTATGTGAACATAAAAATGTATGATTATCAAAGCATGTGAACATAAAAGTATGTGAATATCAAAACACGTGAACATAAAAGCGTGTGATCATCTAAGCAAGTAGACTTGTGAGCAAACGATCATCAAAGCATGTGAACATAGAAATCTATGATCATCAAAGCATCTGAACATAGAAGTATGTAAATATCAAAACATACGAACATAAAAGCATGTGGTTATCTAAGCAAGCAGACATGTGAGCAAATGATCTTTAAAGCAAGTACACATGCTAGCACATGATCAACAAAGCATTGAACATACAAGCACATGTGCATTTTGGCATCCAAGTACACATACATCTTACCATCCAATTACCTTAGGATTTATGCACGATCATCAGAGCATGTGAGTGCCTAACCATCCAACTATAAGAGTGTTTCAGTCTCCTAGCATATAGATATATCGTCATTCATGTGTGTGCGCATGTGCTTAGAAAATACATCTAATGAGGGAGTGGAACTTAATTTTTATATAAGCATTTAAGCATGAGACTATACAAGCATTTGATCATGAGTGCAAACAAGCAAGTAATCAATAAAGCATGCAAGCATAAGAGCATTTAAGAACCCAAGAACACATACCTCAAATCTTTTGATCACCTCAACTTTGAAGCAAAACTATCAAAACATTTTAAAGCATGAACGTCCAATTAATGAATCACTTAAGCCACCAAGCCTATAAATATGTTAGCATCCAAGTATGTGCACATGTTCATGGATATCGTGCTAGTGAATATTAGCGATGCATGTTAACATAGTAGCATCCAATCAAAAAAGTGTACGAGCAAATGAGCATGAAGGCATATATGCAAGTGGAGATGTTCTCCTTAAAGCATGTAGACGTAGAAGCATAGGATCATCAAAGCATGTGAACATAGAAGTGTATGATCATCAAAGCATATGAACATGGAAATATGTGATTATCAAAACATGTGAACATAAAAGCATATGATCACCTAAGCAAGTAGACATGTGAGCAAATGATCATCAAAGCATGTGAACATAAAAGCATGTGGTCATCTAAGAAAGCAAACATATGAGCAAATGATCATCAATGCAAGTACACAAGTGAGCACCTAATTAACAAAGCGCTGAACATACATGCACATGTGCATTTTGGCATCCAAGTACACATACATCTTACCGTCCAATTACCTTAGCATTTATGCACGATCATCAAAGCATGTTAGCACCTGAGCATCCAACTAAATGAGCATTTCAGTCTCTAAGCATATAGATATATCGTCATTCATGTGTGTGCACATGTGGTTAGAAAATACATCTAATGAGGGAGAGGAACTTAATTTATATATAAGCATTTAAGCATGAGACTATACAAGCATTTGATCATGAGTGCATAAAAGCAAGTAATCAGTAAAGCATGCAAGCATAAGAGCATTTCAGAACCCAGGAACACATACCTCAAATCTGTCGATCACCTCAACATTCAAGCAAAACCATCAAAACGTTTGAGCACACGAACGTCCAATTACTTGATCACTTAAGCCTCCTAGCCTATAAACATGTTACCATCCAAGTGTGTGCACATGTTCGTGGATATCATGCCAATGAATATTAGCGATGCATGTTAACATAGGACCATCCAATCAAAAAGTGTTCGAGCAAATGAGCATGAAGGCATATATGCAAGTGGACATGTTTTCCTTAAAGCATGTAGACGTAAAAGCATAGGATCATCAAAGCATGCGAACATAGCAGTGTATGATCATCAAAGCATGTGAATATGGAAATATGTGATTATGAAAACATGTGAACATAAAAGCATATGATCACCTAAGCAAGTCGACATGTGAGCAAATGATCATAAAAGCATGTGAACATAAAAATGTATGATCATCAAAGCATGTGAACATAGAAGTATGTAACTATCAAAACATGTGAACATAAAAGCATGTAATCATCCAAGCAAGTAGACTTGTGAGCAAACGATCATCAAAGTGTGTGAACATTGAAATGTATGATCATCAAAGCCTGTGAATATCAAAACATGCGAAAATAAAAGCATGTGGTCATCTAAGCAGGTAGACTTGTGAGAAAATGATCATCGAAGCATGTACACATGTGAGCACCTAATTAACAAAGCATTAAACATACATGCATATGTGCATTTTGGCTTCCAAGTACACATACATCTTACCTTCCAATTGCCTTAGGATTTATGCACAATCATCAAAGCTTGTGAGCGCCTGAGCACCCAACTAAAAGAGAATTTCAGTCTCCAAGCATATGGATATATCATCATTCATGTGTGTGCACATGTGGTTAGAAAATACATCTAATGACAAAAATGACACTTAATTTATCTGTAAGCATTTAAGCATGAGAGTATACAAGCGTTTGATCAAGAGAGCATACAAGCATGTGATCATTAAAGCTTGCAAGCATAATAGCATTTAAGAACCCAAGTACATATACCTCAAATCTACCAATCGCCTTAGCATTCAAGCAAAATCATCAAAGTGTTTGAGCACCCGAATGTCCATCTACATAATCACTTAAGCATCCAAGCCTATAAACATATTAGCTTCCAAGTGTGTGCACATGTTTGTGGATATCATACTAGTGAATATTAACGAAGCATGTTAACATAGGAGCATCCAATCATAAAAGTGGTCGAGCATATGAGCATGATGGCATATAAGCAAGTGGACATGTTCTCCTTAAAGCATGTAGACATAGGAGCATACGATTATCAAAGCATGTGAACATAAAAGTATGTGATTATCAAAACATATTAACAAATAAGCATGTGATTGTCTAAGCAAGTGGGCTTATGAGCAAACAATCATCAAAGCACGTGAACATAGAAATATATGATCATCAAAGCATGTGAAGATAGAAGTATTTGAATATCAAAACACATGTGAACATAAACACATGTGATCATCTAAGCATGTGAATAGAGAAATCTATGATCATCAAAGCATCTGAACATAGAAGTATTTGAATATCAAAACTTGCTAACATAAAAGCATGTGGTCATCTAAGCAAGCAAACATGTGAGCAAATGATCATTAAAGCAAGTACACATATGAGCACATGATCAACAAAGCATTGAACATACAAGCACATGTGCATTTTGGCATCCAAGTACTCATACATCTTACCGTCCATTTACCTTAGGATTTATGCACGATCATTAAAGCATATGAGTGCCTGACCATCCAACTATATGAGTGTTTCAGTCTCCAAGCATATAGATATATCGTCATTCATGTGTGTGCACATGTGGTTAGAAAATACGTCTAATGAGGGAAAGGAACTTAATTTATACATAAGCATTTAAGCATGAGACTATACAAGCATTTGATCATGAGTGCATAAAAGCAAGTAATCAGTAAAGCATACAAGCATAAGAGCATTTTAGAACCCAGGAACACATACTTTAAATATGTCGATCACCTCAACATTCAAGCAAAACCATCAAAACGTTTAAGCGCACAAACGTCCAATTACTTGATCACTTAAGCCTCCTAGCCTATAAACATGTTACCATCGAAGTTTGTGCACATGTTCGTGGATATCATGCTAATGAATATTAGCGATGCATGTTAACATTGGACCATCCAATCAAAAAAGTGTACAAGCAAATTAGCATGAAGGCATATCTGCAAGTGGACATGTTCTCCTTAAAGCATGTAGACATAGGAGCATAGGATCATCAAAGCATGCGAACATAGAAGTGTATGATCATCAAAGCATGTGAATATGGAATTATGTGATTATGAAAACATGTGAACATAAAAGCATATGATCACCTAAGCAAGTCGACATGTGAGCAAATGATCATCAAAGCATGTGAACATAGAAGTATGTGACTATCAAAACATGTGAACATAAAAGCATGTGATCATCAAAGCAAGTAGACTTGTAAGTAAGCAAACAATCATCAAAGTATGTGAACATTGAAATGTATGATCATCAAAGCCTGTAAATATCAAAACATGCGAACATAAAAGCATGTGGTCATCTAAGCAAGTAGACTTGTGAGAAAATGATCATCGAAGCAAGTACACATGTGAGCACCCGATTAACAAAGCATTGAACATACATGCACATGTGCATTTTGGCTTCCAAGTACACATACATCTTACCGTCCAATTACCTTAGGATTTATGCACGATCATCAAAGCTTGTGAGCGCCTGAGCACTCAACTAAATGCACATTTCAGTCTCTAAGCATATAGATATATTGTCATTCATGTGTATGCGCATGTGGATAGAAAATACATCTAATGAGGGAGTGACACTTAATTTATATGTAAGCATTTAAGCATGAAAGTATACAAGCATTTGATTGAGAGAGCATACAAGCATGTGATCATTAAAGCTTGCAAGCATAATAGCATTTAAGAACCCAAGTACACATACCTCAAATCTACCAATCGCCTTAGCATTCCAGCAAAATCGTCAAAGCGTTTGAGCGCACGAACGTCCATCTACATAATCACTTAAGCCTTCAAGTCTATAAACATATTAGCATCCAAGTGTGCGCACATGTTTGTGGATATCATACTAGTGAATATTAACGAGGCATGTTAACATAGGAGCATCCAATCATAAAAGTGTAAGAGCATATGAGTATGAAGGCATATCGACAAGTAGACATGTTCTCCTTAAAGCATGTAGACGTAGGAGCATACGATCATCAAAGCATGTGAACATAGAAGTGTGTGATCATTAAAGCATTGAGCATAAAAGTATGTGAATTTCAAAACATGTGAACATAAAAGCATGGGATCATCTAAGCTGGTAGACATGTGAGCAAATGATCATCAAAGCAAGTACACATATGAGCACTTGATCAGTAAAGCATTGAACATTCAAGCACATGTGCATTTAGGCATTTGAGTACGCATACATCTTATCAACCAATCACATTAGGATTTAAGCATGATCATCAAAGCATATGAGTGCTTGAGTATCCAACTACATGATCGTTTTAGTTTCCAAGCATGTAGATATATCATCATTCAAGTGTATGCACATTTTGTCAGAAAATAAATCTTATGTGGGAGTGACACTTAATTTATATGTAAGCATTTACATATTAGATTATGCAAGCATTTGATCGTGAAAGCATACAATCATGTGATCATTATAGCGCATAAGAGCATAAAAGCATTTAAGAACCCAAGTACACATACCTCAAATCTACCAATCCCCTTAGCATTCAAGCAAAATCGTCAAAGCGTTTGAGCACACAAACATCCAACTACATAATCACTTAAGCCTCTATGCCTATAAAAATATTAGTATCCAAGTGTTTGCACATGTTTGTGGATATCATATTAGTGAATGTTAACGAAGCATGTTAACATAAAAGCATCCAATCATAAAAGTGGCCAAGCATATAAGCATGATGGCATATAAGCAAATGGACATGTTCTCCTTGAAGCATGTAGACATAGGAGCATACGATCATCAAAGCATGTGAACATAGAAGTGTATGATCATCAAAGCATGTGAACATAGAATTATGTGAATATCAAAACGAACATAAAAGTACACATGTAGGCAAATGATCATCACAGCAAGTACACATGTGAGCACTTTATCAACAAAGCATTGATCATACAAGCACATGAGCATTTAAGCAATCAAGTATACATACATCTTACCATCCTATCACCTTAGGATTTAAGCATGTCTATCAAAGCATGTGAGTGCCCAAGCATCCAACTACATGAGCATTTCAGACTTCGAGCATATAGATATATTGTCATTCAAGTATATGCACATGTGGTTAAAAAAATAAATCTTATGAAGGAGTGACACTTAATTTATATGTAAGCATTTAAGTGTGAGAGCATACAGGCATGTGATCATTAGATCATACAAGCATATGATCATTAAGAGCCCAAGTAAACATCCCTCAAATCTACCAATCACCTCAGCATTCAAGCAAAATCGTCAATGCGTTTGAGCGCATGAACGTCCAGCTACATGATCACCTAAGCCTTCAAGCCTATAAACATATTCGCATCCATATGTGTGCACATGTGTGGATATCATACAAGTGAATATCAATACTTGTGGGCATATGATTTTAAAAGCATTTGAACATAGGAGCATGTAATCATCAAATTGTCTATGTGTATGTGCATGAAGTTATATGAGCATGCAATCATTAAAGCATTGGAACATATAAGCAAGTAATCATCAAAGCATCCAAGCATCTGAGAATGATGGCATACAGGTCAGTAGGCATGTGATCATCAAAGCATGTAGACATAGGAGTACACGATCATCGAAACATGTGAACATCAAAGCATGTGAGCATAGGAGCATATGATCATCAAAGCAAGTAGACATGTGAGCATTATCATCAAAGCAAAGACAAATATGAGTAGGTTATCAACAAAGCATGTGATCATGAGAGCATACATGCATATGAGCATTTAAGCACCTAAGTACACATACCTTTAATCTCCCAATCATCTCAACATTCAAGCAAAATCGTCAACACATTTAAGTGTACAAATTTCCTACTACACGATCAATTTAGCCTTCGAGCCAATAGACATTTCATCATCCAAATGTGTGCACATGTGTGTGGATATCAAACATGTGAATATCAATGCACGTGAGCATTCAATCATCGAAGCATTTCAAAAATAGGAGTAGGTAATCATAAAAGCATCTAAGCATATGAGCTCGAAGGCATACAAGCAAGTGGGCATGGGATCATTAAAGCATGTAAACATAGAAGCACTCTATCATCAAGGCATGTGAACTTAAATGCATGTGATCAACGAAGCATGTTAACATAGGAGCATCCAATCGTAAAAGTGTCCGAGCATATGAGCATGAAGGCACATAGGCAAGTGGACATGTTCTCATTAAAGCATGTAAACATAGGAGCATACAATCATCAAAGCATGTGAACATAGAAGTGTATGATCATCAAAGCATGTGAACATAAAAGCATGTGATCATCTAAGCAAGTAGACATAAGAGCATACAATCATCGAAACATGTGAACATAGGAGCATGTGATCATAAAAGCATGTAGACATATGAGCATGTTATCATCAAACAAGGACAAATGTGGGTAGGTTATCAACAAAGCATGTGAAAATACAAGCATGTGATAATGAGAGCATACATGCATAGAAGCATTTAGGCACCCAAGTACACATACCTCAGCATTTAAGCTTAATCGTCAAAGCATTTGAGCCATGAATGTCCTACTACATGATCACTTTAGCCTTTAAACCAATAAAAATTTCATCTTCCAAGTGTGTGCACATGTGTGTGAATATCAAACATGTGAATATCAATGCAAGTGGGCATACGATCATCAAAGCATATCAACATAGGGGTAGGTAATCATCAAAGCATCCAAGAATATGAGCTAGAAGGCATACAGGCAAGTGAGCATGTGATCATCAAAGCATGTAGACATGGGAGCATACTATCATCAAGGCATGTGAACATAGAAGCATGTGATCAACAAAGCATGTGAACATAGGAGCATGTAATCAAAAAACTGTCCAAGCATATGAGCATTAAGGCATACAAGTAAGTGGAAATGTTTTCATCAAAGCATGTAAACATGGGAGCATACAATCATCAAAGCATGTGAACATAGAAGTGTATGATCATCAAAGCATGTGAACTTAGAAGCATGTGAACATCAAAACATGTGAACATAGAAGCATGTGATCATCAAAGCAAGTACACATATGAGGACATGATCAACAAGTTATGTGAACATTCAAGCCCATAAGCACTTAAGTATCCAAGTCCACATACATCTTACCATCCAATCACCTCAGGATTTAACCACGATCATCAAAGCATGTGAGTGCTTAAGCATCCAACTACATGAGTGTATCAGCTTCCAAGCATATAAATTTATCATCATTCAAGTGTGTGCACATGTGGTTAAAAATTAAATCTTACAAAGAAGTGACACTTCATTTAATTATGAGCATTTAAGCATGAGAGTATACAAGTATTTGAGCATGAGAGCATACAAGCACGTGATCACTAGAGCATACGAGCATATAAGTATTTAAGAACCCAAGTACACATACCTTTAATCTCACAATCACCTCAACATTCAAGCAAAATTGTCAAAGCTTCTGAACACACGAACGTCCAACTACCTGATAACTTAAGCCTCCAAGCTTATAGACATATTAGTATCCAAGTGTGTGCACATGTGTGTGGATATTAAACATGTGAATATCAATTCATGTGAGCAGGGATTATCAAAGCAATTGAACGTAGGCGCATGTAATCATCAAAGTGTCCAAGCATATGAGTGTGAAGTTATACAAGCAAGTGGGCACGTGATCGTCAAAGAATATAGGCATGTGAGCATACGATCATCGAAGCATGTGATCATCAAAGAATTTGAACATCAAAGCATCTAAACATTGGAGCATGTGATTACCAAAGCAAGTACACATGTGAGTATGTGATCATCAAAGCAAGTACACATGTGAGAACATTATCAACAAAGCATGAGAACATACAAGCATTTGATCGTGAGAGCATGCATGAATGTGATTGTGAGAGCATACAAGCATATGAGCATGCACGAATGTGATCGTGAGAGCATACAAGCATATGAGCCTTTAAGCACCCAAGTATACAATACCTCTAATCTCCCAATCAACTCTGCATTCAAGCACAATTGTTAATGCATTTGAGTGCATGAACGCCTAACTACATGATCACTTAAGCCTCCAGCCTATAGACATATCATCATCCAAGTGTGTGCATGTGTATGGATATCAAACATATGAATATCAATGTATGTAAGCATGGGAGCACAACATAATCAAAGTATATGAGCATGAGAGCATGTGATCACCAAATCTTGTTAGCATGGGAGTATGTTATCATCAAATCATGAGAGCATGTGAGCATTCCAAACTATAAGCATTCAAGCATGTGAGCAATCAAGCATGTCAGCAACCAAGCATGTGAGCATAGGAGCATACGATCATCGTAGCATGTAAAAATGTGAGCAACCAAGCATGTAAGAACTAGTGAGCATTAGCGCGAATGTGCATCAAAATGGATGAGCATATCAATCTCCAAAAATATAGATATATCGATACCCAAGTGTGTGCACATATGGATACAAACAAAGGATTAATGCTTAATGAGAATTATTGAATAAATCTGATGAAGAAGTGACACTTATTTGAACTTATGAGCATTTAAGCATGAGAGTATACAAGCATGTTAGCATGAGAGCATACAATCATGTGATCATAGAGCAAACAAGCATATGAGCATTTAAGCACCCAAGTACACATAACTCTTATCGTTCAATCACCTTAGCATTCAAGCACAATCATCAAGGCATTTGAGCACACGAACGTCCAAGCTTGCCTAGCCGTAGCCAGCTTTCAAATATCATAGCTCAATAATGTTCAAGTGGTGTCTATCTTATGGGTCTATGTGAACGCACGCGTACATCTAAGCCTTAGTTTCCCTCTACGGGTCATGTGAAATGGATAAAATAGAAAGTAGAAAAAGGACCATATGAAATACAATCAAGCAAGTGAAGGTCAACAAAAGAGAGCACACAAGTATGTGCACATGAGAGCACAAAAGCATGTGTGCATGAGAGCATACTAGCATGTAAGAACATGGGAGCATGTGATCATCAAAGCATGTTCACGTAGGAGCATATCATTATTAAAGCATGTAGATGTGTGAGCATTTAAAGTACTAGCTAACTAGTTACTACACCCTATATGATCTACACAATTGAATATTCCTCAACCAAAAAAAAAAAAAAAAATCAAATATAGAATTTAGAGATCAAAAATATTGAAGAACCTACCTGCGATTGTGAAGGCTGAGGATCTTCTCCAAGAATGTCAAGTAGCGTATTGATGTCAATGGACAAGTCCTCATTGTCACTGCCATCACCAAAAAAATCACAATCATCATCAACAGTAGAGAAATCGCCACGTGGTTAGAATTTCAACCCGTCGTTTGCCATCAACATGATCAAAAAAAGAAATTAAGTTATAGTACCTCATTTAGCCTAGTCCACATGCATAAGCTTCAATTGGAACAAATTCATGATGGGAAACGCTCTGATCATTCACTTTTAATTCCTTGCCTATTCAGATCCTTAGCCATTTGATTCTAAATGAGACTCTAGGAGGAAATGGTCAAAGCACCAAAATATGCAATATCTCGTATGCAATAAATTCTAATCTATGGTACATCAACAAATTCAAGTAACATGCTAGAGAAAAGTAAACCAAAAGCCACAATTGTTACGCCCCAACCCAAATGAGTCCAAAGCATGATAAATTCAAATCCTTACGCATTTGATTCTAAATGACACTCTAGGAGGAAATAGTCAAAGCACCAAAATATGCAATATCTCATATGCAATAAATTCTAATCTATTGTACATCAACAAATTCAAGTAACATGCTAGAGAAAAGTAAATCAAAAGCCGCAACTATTATGCCCCGAACCCAAATGAGTTCAAATCATGATAAAAGAACCATTAAGAGAAATTGTAGGGGATTTTTTTTTTTTTTTTCTTTCCTTTCTTTCCTCATGATAATATAAATAAACATACTACAACATATTTACAACAATATAAGTCAAAACTCTACAAAAATAATTAAAAACCTTATTAAAAACATAAAATTCACTTGAGATATTATTCACATTGTAAAATTGCTTAAAAAGATTTGGAGTGTAGCATTCTTCCCCCCTTAAAAGAATTTCATCCCGAAATTATAAACATAGTTATGTGTCTCAAAACAAAACCGAGCAATCATTGACATTAACATTTTCGGCATAAACCTTTCAACTAAAAGGGTCAAGGATTACTTCAACTGATGACTTAAGTTTGAAACCAAAATTTGGAGTTCAAATCTTAAGGGATCAAATTCAAAAAGGGGTTTAAAGGAAACCATTCTTGAAACCAATAATATAGGAGTATTCTACTTAATCTTTGAAAAGACAATTTTATCTTCAACTTGTTTCAAACACAATTGTTGAATAATAGCCATAAGGCTAGAAAGTTAACTTAAGAATTTCAAACCAAAATAGTCACATGAAATATTCCATTTCACTAAGTCCAAAATTTGAAACTAGAATTAAAATTGTCTTTAATAAATACAAGTCACATATGCTCCACTAAACTTAAAGACTTTTCAAAGTGGTAGGAAAATACTAGTAGTTAAAATCAAAGAAGTCTTGGATTTGTAAATTTAACATTTGTCACGAAGACAAAATCATGTCTATTTTGAACAAATCGTTTGCAAGGGAGACTTTAAAATGGCTTTCAAAACCCATGTAAAGTATACAAATGTTCTTTGGTAACGAACCAAGGCCACAAATATCAAATATGAAAAGATCTTTAAGGAGAGCATGTCCAACTTTCAACTTCTAAGAAAAAGAGTTGATATCAACAAGGTAACTGTTAGAAGTTTTCCATTTTTTTTTAAAGAGTAATGAATTATCCCCCCCCCCCCTCCCCCTTCTTTTTTCAACATATAACAATAACAAAGTTTGTAAAACATCTCATACGTAAGTCAAAGGTTGAAAATTTTAATCTCTAAGGCAAGATAATGCACAACAACCTACATATTGTTAAAAATCAAGCACAACCTCTCTACCTTTCTAGAAATTTCTCCCTATTTCCGAACATTTCTCTCTTGCTCTCTTTCCTGAATTCTCTCCAAGATAGTTCTCATATTTTCTCTAGAAGCTTCCCTACACTAGTAAATTGCAGCCACAAATTTCTAAGGTGTCTAGAAGGTTGGAGAAAGGCATTAATTTAATGCCAATAAAAAGGAAGAAGCTAGAAGTTTCAAGTCGGTTTCCTAACTAACATACATCAAGTATAAATAGATGTAATAATGGCTGAAGTGAAGTGTCTGTGTCATAAAGCACCAAGTGAGACGTGTGAGGTGTGGTGTGTGTGAGGTAAAGTAGTGTGAAGTCAGGTGCAGTGTGAAGTGTGCGACGTGAAGTGAAGCAAGTGATGTGAGGAAAATAAAGTAAGGGTTAGTAGCTAGGTGTCTAGAGGAAAGGTGTAAGGTGTTAGGTGTGTGCCAGTGTATTTAAGGATAGTGTGTGTGAATGTAAAAGTGTCGTGTGTGCACTAGTGTAATAATAGTGGTGCTTGTAAAGTGTTGTAATTCAAAGAGTCAGTTTTTAACATAAAGCTCTTTTTTCAACACATATAGGTCCCAAAACAACCAAAAACAAAATGAAAATAACTATTGGGGCAATAAACAAGTGATACATCAACTTCATAAGTTAAGAGAGACTACTCATAAGAGTTCATGAAAATCATTTACATGAGATTTAACTTGCTATAGAGCACATAAACTCAAAACAATCTTAGGAACTCAGCTCAAAAACTTTTGGGCATATAAAGAACAATGCATAACAAGAATAATGCAAATAATAAACAAACTACTAACATGAGTATGGTACGACAGCACAACAATTTTCACCACAGAACTATTTAAAGAACTTATAATAGCGCTGCAAAACAGAGAAGTGCTAAACAAACTCCAAGCCATTACAATCAACCAATTTTAACACAAAATAGTTCCTCACCTAAACTACCCAAAGGAAACCACCTTGCATGATATACTACAACAAAACCTAATGCTCTAACTTATATACTACAACAAAACCAATTCTATTGGGTTAGAGCAACAAATCCTAATCAAATTGAAAAGAAATTCTAAGCCACTTATTGGGTCTATTATTAGTGTAAATTCAATTGGGTCTATTACTATTGTAAATTCTATTATTATTATTAGTCACTGTTCCTATTACTATTATGCACAACAAAGTTTTGAATCTTAAAAATGTCACCGGAACAGAATATTTTATGCTGCAAGCACAAAATTATTTACAACTATTTGCCAGAACAATTAACTTCTTTTTGCCTAGATGGATAAACTTTATCACCATACAAGAAGTGAAACACAATTTAAAAAAAAAAAATTAAAAAAAATTAAAAAAAAAAAAAGAGCAGTTGTTACCTTCTTCAACGATTTCAACTCCAAGAAGAACCTTTGCAAGACTCTTTGGCCCCAACATTTCAGTGAACGAATTATACTGGTGGACATCCTGCAACTTTATTATGTTATGAAGAGCAGAGTCAAGTGGAAATAAGGAAGTACAAATTAATTGAAAAACAGGATTGAAACCTGAACTTCAAACACCACACATTTGTTGAAAAGGAAGTACAAATTAATTAAATGTTACATATTACATTTTAAACAAAAGTTGATCAAATCTGATTAAGTTGAAATGGGAATAGGATCCTCTCCGTCTCAAATGAATCGATTTCATGGTTCATATTTTAAATATTACAAATCTAAAGATGTCTCTAGTGCCATCATCATGTATACTTGTTAGATAAAACAAATAAAATATGAACACTAAAATGAACTATCTCCATTCCACTAGAAATTGAGAGGAACCTTGTTCTTAGGGAAAATTCTTAGGTTGAGGAGTATAGCATGACTCCAATTATATGTTTTTGACACTAAACTTTTGATTAATTTAGAATCAGTGGCAAAACCAACAAAACAAAAATTACACCTCTACATACATAACATTGCATTTTGGTGCCCGCATCTGGTATCCATGGTAGGCTCAATGACCCATTCATACTTGTTCTCATTAGAAAGTATGAAAATAAAGAATTAAATGTCCAAAAAAAAAAAAAGTATATCAAAAAGCATTTACTAACTGATTCTTGTTGATTTATGCATAAAAGTGGAATTTTTCATATTTATTGTAGTCACCAATGGCACAACTTTTTTCAATTTTCCATTTGTAGACAACGTCAAATTACCAGATAGGATTCACTTCAAACAGGATTGGCAATAACACATATAGAGATTTAGAATAAAAAGTGATGAGATTCATAGTTTCTTTTTACTTTTTTTATTGGTAAGATACACACGCATCTGGTGGGTCTTGAACTCACAACCTTACCCTCCACCTTGCTCTTACAAGGGGAGGGAGGTGCCTTTTGAGCTAGAGCTCAATGGAAATGATGAGATTCGTAGTTATGACAAAGAAATCTGATCCAGTTATGTTCAGACAATAAACATGGAGATTCATAGCAGAAACACATTGATACCTTTTAGCTGCAAAAAGAAAGGCTCCTGAACAGGCTTCAAAATCTGATGAAAGACAACACCTGTTAGATTAATAATACATGAAGAAAATTTGGCATTGAAATTATTGAATGACACCCTCAGCTAAAAATTTAGAACTTACATTCACAATTTCTGATCACTTATCCAAAACCAGCTTCTGCCATTCATTTTCTTCCTGCTTCAAAGAGCTTCCTTCTGGGATAAACTTCAAAACACTATCTAGCCTACAAAAGGCTTTTGAATTGATTGATTCTAATAAAGCTAATGCCAGACACTTGTATTATGGAGGAACTCCTTCAAAAGAATCTGCATAATGATTATTAACCATGGAGAGTTAACATCCTCCTTGAAAGCAATAAAGCAGACATCTAAAATTCCAGTGCAAATTTGCTCCTTTTTCCGTTTACTATGGTGCAGTTTGCAAACTAAACTTCAAATCTCAGCAACCCTCCTCAATCAAATGGAAAGAAAAAAAAAAATTCTAAAAGGCACTTCTAAGTAAATTTCACCTCACACCTGTAAAATTGGAGGTGCCTTAAAAATTACTATATCTGAAACATCAGACTTCCGGAAAAAGTATGAAACCTGTGACATTAACAAAAGAAGAGGCAATGATATCAGCTCACCTGTAACAAAATCAACATTTAACAGTCTTATGCTTGTTTATCTACACAATTCCATATATCTTATCATTCTACCAGAGCATCAACAACCAAATCATTAAACAAACAAAGAACTACATACTAAAATCTTAGGGAATCCATTGGGTGCCTAAAGTGACTATTGGAATCAACCTAACTTTCCAGCACTTATTGCAACCACAATATACCATAAGAATCTTTCTAACATCCCTTAAAAGACCCAATTGCATCATTGTTCATTTGTACAACTTTTTTTTTTCTTTTTGAAAGAAAAAAAAGAAGTTGAAAGAAACTCAATCTTCTCACAATAATCAGCATAGTGGAAGTGAAGACAAATAGGCAATACTTCATCCACGTAGATATTACTCTTAAAACTCAATTACAAAAACCAAGGAACATGATTTACAATTATTTGAAGTATAACCAATTAATTTTCAATTTCAAAGCAGCTATAGCTTTTGTCTACCAGCTGCCTAAGAGTTTTTTTCCCTTCTTTTTTCTTTCTGTAGCTAATAAACCTAAGTTACATATAAAAAAAGAAAACTTGGGAACAAAACAACAGACCAATCAAGTTTAAACACATATGTATTGATTTAGAGTAATGCAAAGATAAATTTAGTACAAGACCAAGGTCATAGGTTCTTTACTCTTCCGCAAATCAAATGGTTGGCTATTTCAGACTGTAATTGTGCTATGAGCAGATGATTATGGGCAAGCTTTGTTGCATTTGGTATACAGGTGAAATGTATTTTGGCTTTTGACATCAATTTGTATTAAATACATATTTTCATCTAATAACACATAAGTACAATCAAGAATTGGCTACAAAATAAATCTTAATTAAATTATATAAATCTTCTTAATATTATATATGATCATTGTATTACTCATAAAAATCTCTCTCAGTTAGAGACATTTCTAGATTTCTGCTTCCAGCACCTTATGTTAGTTGGATCAAAAATGAGTAATGGCCAATACACATAAAAAAAATTAGTAAAGAGATTTATATGCATAGAAAACCACATACTCATATCCCAAACCCCAACATACAAACAACCAACAAATAAGAGCAAACTAATTTTACTGCGTAATTATTTCATTTAAAAACAAAACACAAAAAGGGGCACAACTCTAGTATATAGTAATTTTACAAAGGATGAGCCAAGAAAAGAATTTTGCTGCATTCAAAACAAAAATAACTGCAAAGAGACCCAAAAAGTGGGGGGCAGATGGGAGAAATTTTTAAGGACACTGATGCTTACTTCCATCTTATGGAATTAATGAACGACAATTGACAAGCAACAAACAATTTTAAAATATACGCCAACTCATTGGAACTGATAGACAGAGAATTCCCTCTACATGTGCACATCAATTTTGGAAGAACTCAAAGAAATATGCAATATTTTTTTGGATCCAAAAGGACGATACTTAAACAAATACAATTAATCACATTTTTCTGACTGAGGCAAGACAGATAAAAGGAATACAATTTTTAAAATTGATCCTCTACATGTGCACATCAATTTTGGAAGAACTCAAAGAAATATGCAATATTTTTTTGGATCCAAAAGGACGATACTTAAACAAATACAATTAATCACATTTTTCTGACTGAGGCAAGACAGATAAAAGGAATACAATTTTTAAAATTGATCCTAACTACACTTAAAATTTGCGACAAAAACTCATTTTACAAAACCAACAACAACAACCAAACCTTAGTCTCAAAAATTTGAGGTCAGCTATTCAACAGACTAGTCAGGGTTGCCCACATCAAGTCAAACATAGAATTCTAATCAGAATCATCAACCACAGTCTTGCCAGGCAAATACCCATACATGAAATTATAACCCCACATCAAGTTAAACATAGAATTCTAATCAGGACCATCAACAACAGTCTTGCTAAGCACATACCCATTTATCAAATTATAACCCCAAATCGATTCTAACCCAAAGAAAGTACCTTTAAGACACAAACTTCGCATGAAGCATTAATCAATAAACTTCACATGCCACAAATTTCAGAGGAGAAACAAAGAAAATAATTTTTTTTTTTTTTTAAACAACAGGAACATGAAAATTCATTCATGTCCGTATACATTTGAAAGGATATTCCACGCCAATTAGAAGAAAAAACCAACGGGTACAGCTTAGACTACCAAGAAAGGCATTCAAAATTATACAAAATTGAAAACTCTAGTTAATAAAAATCAATAACATTCAAAAACCAGGAAATTCCAAAAAGGAAGAGACCAAAGAAAATCCAAAAGAAGTTTTTCATTACTGACAAGAATGAAAATCAGCAGGAAGTTGTAATTCAATTCAAACAAAATTAGAAGCCAGAAAAAACCCATTAGTCTAAACCATATGAAAGCACAAAAAAAATCTCTGACCTGAACATGTTTAACCCCCTTGCCGGAAAAATCTTGTTGTTGTTCCACATAGCCTTTTCTTAAAATTCAAATCTGGAAATCACTTTCCGAGAAAATCTTCAAACCCTTTTCCTGAATTTCCAAGAAAAGTGTTTTTTTTTTTTTTTCAATTGTTAGAGAACCACTTTCTATTTAAGGATAACTTAAAGCATTCAGGATGAGAGAGAGACGGATCAGATTTTCTGGGGAAAATCTTTCAACCCGTTTCTTCAATTGAATGGTGAAGAAAATTTGAGAGATTAGAAATGAATCTATATGTTTTTGGGGTAAGGATATCCACTTCTTAAGGGAAAATTTTCTGCGGTTGAAGGTGGGTTATCTTGGAAAGTGTCTGAAAGTGAGAGGAATTTTTTAGAGAGAGAAGTGAAGGAAAGTGTAGAAAGGGTGAGGGAAAGTGAGAGAGAGAGAGAGAGAGAAATTGAAAACACTATGCGTTTATAAATTATAATTACTAGCCGTTTGAGTCTTGGCACGGTTGCACGTGCGAGTTTCTTTTTGATGTAAACCCAAAATCACGTCTCAAATAAAATGCTTAATTATAGATATATTTGAATTTTAAATGAAAATACGGACTTTTCTTTCTAAAATTAAAAAATAGTGATTTTCAAATTTTTTTTTTGTTTATAAAATTTTTCAAATATAGTTTATCAAATTTTTCCTTGTGCTTTCAAAATACCATGATAGAATTGTTTACAAAAATTTCTCTCTTAAAATTTCCTTAACATTTAAAATACCAAATTGACCAAAAGTGCATTTTCTCATTTATATTGAAAAGGAACATTTTGAGAATCTTAGTACATATTTGATATTTGATGATGATGATGATGGTTATTATTATTATTATTATTATTATTATTATTATTATTATTATTATTTTGAAAAGATTGATACTTGATTATTTAATTCTTCAAAATAGCGTTAGGTATTGTTTTAGTTAATAAATATATTTAGTTTTTGTGTGTTTACTTCCTTTTAAAATTACATAATACTTTCATGATAATTGATCAAATGTAAAATTAAAAAAAAAAAAGTATCTATACTTTTTCCTAATCTTGCACAAATTTATTAAGTTTGATAAACAATTTCTGAAATAAATTAATTGATTTGTAAAATACTTATTTACATCTTGTACTATATCCACAATTTTTGTATACTGTTATATATAAGCACAATATATTGTATGTAAAAAAGAGAGAAAATAATTATATATATATATATATATAGTTATAGATATAAATTGGCTCCTCAAAAATAAATTTTAGGCATAGCTTGAACTCTATTCATTACTTTCTCCAAAAAAAAAAAAAAAAACCTTTATTCATTAGCTAAATTTAGGGGTGTCAATTCAGGTTAGCGTGTCGGGTTCGTGTCGTGCCGAGATAGGGGTATTCAACTAAATGGCTCAACCTTAACTCGACCCATTTAATAATTGTGTCATGATCTTTCAACCCTAACCCGACCTATTAATTAAGCGGGTTGACCTGACCCAACCCATTTGACACGATTAATAAACGAGTCATATTGGGTTAACACAAATGTAACACAACCCATTTCAATCTGCATAATATTAAATATAACATCCATCTAGAAATATATTTTTTTTACATCCCAAAAAGCAATGCATACACTTCAAGTCTTCAATCCACATTCAAAATAATATAGTTCAACAAAAATATAACATTCATCTAGAAATAAGTTCATCTAAAAAACAATGCATACACTTCAACCCAAATTCAAAATAACAAAGTTTCACAAAAATAAAATAACATAGTTCAACAAAAATATAATATTCTTGGAACTTGTCAAATGCTAAGTATCAATATTGAAAGAATTTGAACAAACAATAGACTAATCCTAACTATGACCACGATTATAATCCATAGATTCTTTGTTGATGTCCAAATTCATAACATCTTCCACAAGCTCATCCAATTTCATTTGTGTAAGTTTTATGCCAAAAAAAAATATATATTAGTGGTTCTAGGGTCTGTAAAGTTTCAATTTCCAATTATATCTCTTGTAAATTTTTGTAATTACTCACTTTTCTTTTTAAATTTAAAATATATGTTGGATATAAAAGGTATTTAACAAATCTAAAATAAAATAAATATTTATTTGTTATATGAGTTAAATGGGTTGTGTTAAGTAGGTCATTCAAGTTGACACAAATAAATTGGCGTGTCAAATGTGTCTATTGCTGGTTACGCGGATTGACCCGTTTATGACCCGTTTCTTATCGTGTCGCTTTCGAGTTGACCCGTTTATGACCCAAACCCATTAAGGCTCAACCCTAACCCAAAAAAACCTGTGTTGGGTTCGTGTCGTGTTCACGAGTTGGGTCGAACATTGACACCCCTAGCTAAATTAAATGGATATAAACCTTTATTTTTAAAGCTAAGTAGCTGTATAATAGTGTTCGAATTACTTATGAAGAGGTTGATTTACAACTATAGATATTAGAGGTATACTTGCACCAACAAATGAAACTTTCAGTCATCGTATGACTATACATTTCCAATTTTCATTCTTAACAAAAAAATACAATATGTATTTATAATTGTCAATGATTTAGGCAATGATATCAACTCACCTGTAACAAAATCAAAATTTATTTTATGCAATTAGAATTTAAGGCCTATGTTTATATTAACTATGCTATATAGGGATCAAAATCACAATTTAGCGAGAAACCTCAATGGCCTTGATATCAGGCTTCTTCGCCTCCACCTTAGGAATAGTCACAGTGAGAACCCCATTCTCCATTGCAGCCATGATTTGATCCATCTTAGCATTCTCAAGAAGCCTAAACCCCTCAAGAACTTGCCACTGCTACGCTCCACTCTGTGCCACGTGTCTTTCTTCTCTTCCTTCTCCACTTCCCTCTCTTCGCTTATTTTGAGCACTTTGTCATCTTCAATTTCAACCTTCACTTCCTCTTTGTTGAGCCCAGGAATGTAACACCCCGGTTATTAATTGCAATTTGTAAGAAGCTTGATGGGCAGATTGGTATTTTACTCATAAGATATTTTTGGGACAAATTAGTAATTTAGCTTTTCAACTTAAGTCAGCCCTCTTTTCTTCCTTATTTTCACGTTGATGTCTCTCTCCCTCTTGACCAGCTGCCTCTTCTCTCCATCTCTCTATCCTTCTATCACTCCCACCCACCGAAACACAACAAACACACTCTAGCTCCTCTACTTCTCTCACTCCCTCACAGGTAAACCAGCCATCCACCACCGCTTTTGGCAGATTTCACCGGAGAACCCCATTAGAAATCCCATATGCTCCATTCTCTCAAAGCTTTTAAGGTAAAACTCTTTAATTATTTTGGTAGCTTTTCAAGTTGTTGTAAGATTTCTTTCTAATCTAAGCTACTTGAGTGATATACATGTGATTGAGTACATGGGTTTTTTTATTTGGTGGACTTAATTGTTAAATGGTTAAGAGTTTTTACAAATGGTGATCATTTGGGGTTTCTCCATGGTTAAAACTTGGGTTTCCTTGAGCAAATCGTGTGGGTGGATTTTGTGGAAGTTTGGGTTGATTTTTGGAAGTGTGTTCTTTGCATTTTAAATGACTTTGACATGTGTGGGTGTGAGTGGAGTGATAACTACAAATTTTTGCAAGTTAAGTGTGAGCATGTGCCCTTGCATATCAAGTGTTTGATAAGTTGTTTATATGAGATTTTGGGTTTGATTCCTTGTTTTTAATATGCTTTAAATCTGGTGGTTTTAATGTGAGAGTAATTCTCAAATAATTTGGGCTAGTCTTACAACTATAACAATTTTCTAAAGCTGTCATGACAGGTTTGAGTCAGCCACAATGCATGATTTTTAATAAATTATAGAAAAATTGTTTTGGGCTGAATTTTCTGTGGTACATTGTATACATACAGGGGAATGTTCTCTTAAAGTTTTAAATTAATCGGATAACTTTTCATTGACCAAACAATTTTTACAAATGGCTGCCCTGTTATATACTGAATCTGTTTTCTTTAGAAACTCTGCACACATTGTAGTTAAAAGTTCATAATAAATTCCATAGATTGAATCTGGAAGCCTTAGATGGCTATAGTGAAAGCTAATACACGTATCTTTTACCTGATTCAGTCTCAAAGCATTTTGGCTAGTATAATAATTATAATGATTTTTCTTTTGGGACTGTAAATCTGTCCCTGACAGATTTGAGTAAGCTGAATTGCGTGATTTTTAATAAATTGTAGAAAAATCATTTTGAGCTGAATTTTTGGTGGTACATACTAGACATATAAAGACTTGTCCCTATTTAATTTCAAGCTTTTTGGATAACATTAAGTGGACCAAACGAATTTTATAAAAAGAGCTGACCTGTTGGAAATTATCTGAAAATGTGTTTAGGATGCTGAGACTTTAAGGAATTTACTCCAAGCTTTTGTTGTTGTGTGGTTTAGCTTGTAAGTTCATATGTGCTTTCTTTGATAAGTGTTTTACTTTGGCTAATTTTATCATGATTTGGTATTGGCATATGTTGTATCAAGTTGGTACATACACATTGTTTGCGGAAGGGAATTAAAGGCTTTGGTTGTGTTGTTGTCCAATGAGTTTCTTGTATGCTGGTTTGGTTCCCTTTTGGGTAGGGGTACTTGTCTTGGGCTAGTCAAGCTAGGCTTTAGAGCCTTAGGTTTGATCTTTGAGGGAATCTTTTCCGATTTATGGAGACAAATTTGATAGCGTAATTTTGTAGTAGGCCTTGTTATTAATAGGCTTGATACTTGTGTTGCTAGGTTTCAAGGTACTTGGTGATGGAACTAGTAACTTGATTGGTTGAATGCGGTGCCCGGTTGAGGTAAATTTGGAATGGACTACTGAGGTAAGTAGTTTTTTTAATGGGATTTTGAAAAATAACCATGTTATATAAATGTTTTTGGGTTAGACACGCTTTTGGAAACTACCTATGGAAATTGTACTTTCCTAAAAACTATTGTGTCGTAACCTTAATATATATATATATATATGATTATATATATGAAAATGCATCATATTTGGTATTGCATTTGGGGAAATGCATGAATTTGTTGATATGGATAAATGAGCATCTTTTATTTAATCTTGATAAGAAAATCTTGGGTTTTATGGTGTATTGGAAAATTTAAGATGCTTATCTTGTCTTAGTGCTTGGGAAATTGATAGAAAATCTTTTTGACAAGAATGAAATTGAAAACCTTACAAACTTTGTAGAAGTTAGATTATTTAAGGTTTTCTGAAACTACCTGGATATGAACTATGTGTTTCAAAGTAGTGTAACCTGTGAGTTTATGTTGTTATAACATCATGCTATGTGTGATTTCCCGGTGATCACCCGATTTGGTTTTCGTGGTCTTTGTGACAACGAAATCAAGTTTAGGTCAGTGCCCTTTTACTTTGGATGACGCGTTCTTCCCTGCTGTCCATGGGGGGAAGAGGATTCCTTGATTGTGTGTGGGTGAGGCTACTGCCCATGGGGCCAAGAGACCACATGCAAGAGAGGTCCTATTTGACGCGCTCTCTCTGCTGCCCATGAGGGGAGAGAAAAACCTTGAGAGTATGGGTGAGGCCGCTGTCCATGGGGCCAAGAGTCTGCATACCAGAGAGGACAATATCATGCCAGTTGTGAATGGGTGGATCTCCTGACCGGTCTATATGGTAGTATGGTATATTTATGATAATTTACCTTACGTTAGATATTATGGTTTGGGAAACTATATTGTTGGTGCTCACAGATTATAGTATATAGTTTCAAGATACTTACTTTGAGAAACTTTGTGTTTTATTATTAAATCATTCTTGTCATATTATTATCATTGGAGATGGAACTTGCATTTCCCCCACCCCCATTAATTATACTACTTATTGGGCTTTAGCTCATTCTACTCTCCAACAGTTTTTCAGATAAATTTGCTATACCTCGGGCATGGAGCTTGTTTTATTGGTGGTGATTGGAGCATTATGCTAATTGAGAGATCTATGCTATGATTAGTTGGTGACTCAACTTTCTAAATTTATTGAGGTGATAGCTAATTCTATCGGAGGTTGGGCCCTTGAGGTTTGTTAGCCTTGGGCATGGTAGGCATTGATTCTATCGTCGTAGTTGCCTATCCTAGGAAGGATTGTCATCTGATGTTGATCCATTTGGAGTTTTGGAATTTCATGTATATTTAGAGACATTATTTGTAATTTGTATTGTTTATAAATGTGTTATAGAGCTCTGACTTGTAATATGGTGATTTTAGTATGGTTATTTATCCTTATCATGTGTTCAAGAAAAAAAAAAAAAAAAAAATCTCCTACGTTCTCGCTCTTATGGTTCTTCTCTCACGCTTTGGACCCTTCCGGGTTTGGGGTGTGACAAGGAAGATCAACCTTGGACACATGGGCTTCTAAGGTCTCCTTCCAATCAACACGAGTGTTAACCAAAGCAGAAGTTTCTCTTGCAAACTAAGATTAAGATGAGAATGGAAAATCCTTAAAAGGGTCCGAAATCTCGAGTGAGAATGGGTCCAAGATGTTACTTCAGCGGCTACCAAAGAAGCTTGGAATTAGCAACGTCTTGATTAAGAGCTAACCAATATAGAAAAAACCTTTGAAGTAGTTGTTTGTTGGAAAAGCTCAGAATGACACTTGCGACTTTGGATTACTTTGATGTATGTGAATTTATAGGTTTTTAGAGGATTCTTCAAGTGTCTTCTCGCTAATTCTGGTTGTTTGTCTTCTCTGCTTTTCTTGATGAACTTTCTAGCTGTATCTAATTTTTTCAACGAACTTTCTAGTATCTTTGTGAACCTTTAGTGGACCAAGCCCACTAGGGTTTTTTGTTGCACCATTGATTCACATAATACACCTATTCATAATTGGGCCTCCATGAATTTCACAACATATTTTGAGCCCAACCAAGATTTTTAAAAAGGGTGAGGTTTGGGTCTAGTTGCACTGAACCCGTTGAGATAATGACACATGTCCACTTTTCGATACGTGTCACCACCTAAACGAGTCTAGTGCATTGGAATATTGGATGCACTGAACCAAAGCCTCACCCTTTAAACAAAAGTCACTATTTTTAGATTGGGATGTTGGAGGAAGAGTTGGGGTTTAAGTTTTCAAAAGGGAGTTTCACACGCATATACATTTTGAATAGGCTAGAATAGAATTTATATCTTGTATCTATATCTTGTATTCAATTCATGTAAATTTTTGAAGGCACTAAAATTTAAATCAAGATAAAATAAATGCATCATTTTGAAAAAAAATGTAGTTCATCATAAATCGAGTGGTACAAAATATCTTAAAGCATGTTTTACAACTACTAATATGTCATGTTTGGATTTTTACATACATAAAATTATATTGGTTGTGGCTTTATGTGAAAATTATGTTGTTCCAATAAAAACTCGACACCTTAATAAGTTAGAAAAAAATTGTAATAAATGTAGCAATGCTAGGGACAATATACCTTTTGCTACATAACACTCACAAATTGATGTATCATCAATCATAATAAAGTAAATCTAATATTCATAATTAGATTGTTACGGCCTACGAATTATATTCATTGCCACATCTAAAGCTTTACATGTTAATTTCAATTGGAATCAACAAATCTCGGATGGAGTCGAGTTGGTTGCACCACTCCTAGCTGTTATAGATGATGCACATGATGATGGTTAGAGATTTTGAAGGAAATTGTTGTAAGGTAGCCATAATTTTGAATTGATCTTTATTTTTTTTAGAGATAATTACAACATGCTGCTAACCCCGCAGCTCGAACCCTTTCCCCCCTAGATCCCCAAGCACTTTGTGCAGGGGGAGGTGCCAATTCAGCTACAAGGCATTTGGTAATTGATTATTAGATCTACTATGGTTGTGGTTGTGGTTTTTTTTTTTTTTTTTTAGACTTTGGGTTTTGTGAGGCTATGTGTGTGTCTTTTCATCTTTGATCTTTAGATCTTGGGTTGCAATCTAACCATTGCACCATCAGAAATGGCTCCCAGAATTAGGATTTTGATTCCTAAGGTGTGGCAATGATATGAATGTTAGAAATTCGATCCCTATGGTATGGCTTAAAATTGGTTGCATCAAACTGTGTACACCCCAACCACATCAATAATCAATTTGTATTAAAATTTGTAGTAATTTTAGTAGTTTTCTAATTTTTATTAATACTACTCTTATTAATAATCAATTAAGAAGGAAAAAACCATAATTAGAAAGGTAATGTAAAAGTACATACCAGTTCCATAATTTTCTTTAAGGACTCTATATTAGTTAAGAAAAAAGCAATGAGAAGTACCATGGGATTGTATGAGTATATTATGGATTGTAAACGAAATGATTGAATATTAAAATTTTATGATGGCTTTATTTAATAAATTTTTTTTTTTACCATGAGTGAGCTTGAGCACATAATTAGGCTATAACTCATATAAAAGTCTGGTTCATTTTCTTGTTGAATAAGTTCAAGCTTATTCATAAGCTATTTGATTTATTTTTTCCCCACATATAGTAAACAACAAGATTTTTTTTTTTTTTTTGCCTCCACAAATTTATGCTAACATTAATAATTTAAGTATAATAGAAATTATATTATTAGAATCAATTAGATAAACCATTATTTTTCTTTTGTAAACTTATTGTAATTAGATTCACTAACTCTTTACTATTAAAAATTATATAGCCAAGAGTTTTGTGACTCAGTAGAATTGCCTGTCTCCCTTATGAGAATCCGGATTTGAATTCTTGCTCTATTACTTGTTGTATGATTATTATTAAAAAAAAAAAAAAATACATGTGTGTATAAATAATTTTTACTACTAAATAAACAATTTATATTTTATCAATAAATTAGATACATTTTCAGAACCATTGATGATACTAAATAGCAACCAAAAGTTTGTATCTATTTTTCTTGATATTATGCATGGATTAGATTTATCATATGGTGAATTCTTCTCCCAAAAAAAATTTGTCTTTAACAATAAAATCGGATAAGTAAGGTTTTGAGTAAGTGTTTACATAGTGTTAGTCAAAGAAATGATTTATCAAAGTAATAAGTTACATACTATTGATATCGACACATTTGAGATCACCAAAATATTCAAGAGTTCCTTTGTTCAATCTAAAGAAAGGGAATGAGAATGAGAACTCAATCTTTAGAAACTTTTAAAATCTAATCTCGAATTTTATACAATTATTTGTTTATTAATATATACTTATGAATATTTAATATTATGACAAATTACAATTTACTCGTTTGTAGTTTAAAACTTGACACTTAACCCAGCTGAGGTTTAACCAAAATTTAAGTTACTTACCTATGGTTTGAAATTCTATGATGCAAGTTGTCTGATGGATAGTTTTTGATCTTTTTTTTTTTTTTTTTTTTTTGATCTGATGGATCTGATGTAATTTTGATCTTATTTAATCTTGTATTTTTATGTTTTTTATGTTTTTGGGGAGAGAGACACTAAAATTGAACAAAATTACATAATTAACTCTATTTTTAACAAATGTAGGTTATAAAAATCTAACTAAGCTAACCTTAGTGAGGAAAATGTCAAATTTTAAATTACAAATAACCAACTTAAATTTCAACCAAACCACAAATAGATATGTGTAAATTGTAATTTGCTTTTAATATTATATATACACATTGAGTCTATACTTAAGAGTTTGTTCGTTAACACATTATTATATTTAAGTTTGATACATTTACTACTCAAGTTTAAAATTGGTTTTGAAATTGACTTTTTTTTTTTCCTTCTTAATGTGAGTTTTTGAACTTTAAATAAACAAATACTAGAATACAACCCAATTTTTCTATCAGACCGAGCATAGATTGTATCAACCAATCGTTTCATTTACAATTCAACATCTTACAGAGATACATCCACCAACAAATGGGTCATACAATTGAAATGTTGGCATCCAGAAAATTTCAGTTTCTTTCACTGGGAACACTAATTTATTCCCTCAAGTTAGGTAATGCCTAGGGAGTCTGGAGAAATATGAATGCGAATCAGAAGTACAGAATGCTAATTCGCTTTGCTCTTAGAAAGATCTGAAATTTGTTAGAAGCCACTAGAAATTTGTTGCTCAATTAGATGATGGACACATGATTCTGTTTGTACACTGGCAAGTTTAAGCAATCTGTTTATGCATTCTTTAAAAACTTTCAAAACAAACCACAGCTTTTACATAGTCCCTGGTTAGTGTATACTGAGCTACACAACATAAAACTTAACATACATGTACTAAAAACCTTCTCAAAACAATGGCCAAATTTATTTTCTGCACTCAGAATTTAAGGCCTTTGTTTATATTAATTATTACGGTATAGTACCACAGATCACAATTAGCCAGAAATCTCAATGGCCTTGAAATCAGGCTTTTTCGCCTCCACCTTAGGGACCGTTACAATGAGAACATCATTCTCCATTGCAGCCTTAATCTGATCCATCTTTGCATTCTCAGGAAGCCTAAACCTCCTCAAGAACTTGCCGCTGCTACGCTCCACTCTGTGCCACGTGTCTTTCTTCTCTTCCTTCTCCACTTTCCTCTCTTCGCTTATTTGGAGCACTCTGTCATCTTCAACTTCAACCTTCACTTCCTCTTTGTTGAGCCTAGGAAGATCTGCATTGAACACATGGGCTTTTGGGGTCTCCTTCCAATCTACGCGGGTGTTAACCAAAGCAGAAGTTTCTCTTGCAAACTGAGATTCAGATGAGAATGGGAAATCCTTAAATGGGTCCCAAATATCGAGCGAGAATGGGTCCAAGACGTTGCTTCGGCGGCTACCAAAGAAGCTTGGAATTAGCGACATCTTAATTAAGAGAGACAGTTCAGAGTAAAATTTAGAAGTAGTTGTTTGTTTGTTAGGAATGCCTACAAATGACACTTCAAAATTCTAACTGGTTTGAAAGGAAACAACGTGCTAGCGATTTTATATGTTTCTAGGGGATTCTTCATGTATTTTCTCGAGAGTTTTGGTTATTGTTTGTCTTCTCGGTTTTTTTTTTTTTTTACGAACTTTCTAGCTGTGTTCTGATTTTTTTCAACAAACATTCTAGTATCTTTGTGAATCTTCCATGGGCCAGGCCCACTTGGATATTTCGTTGCGCTATTGATTCATGTATTAGCCTTCTCCATAATTGGGCTTACACGGATTAGGCAGCATATTTTGAAATCACCCAAGATTAAAAAAAAAAAAAAACTTCTATATTTATTCTTTTTCTTTTTCTCTTTTCAACTATCTATCAACATTGGAATGCATGAAATTTGTGGGAATGAACAGGTAACTCATAAAAAATTCATATTAATTCTTGTAAATTTTAAAAGCATCAAAATATAAAGGTAAAAATTTAAAACTGACCCTCAAACTTTTAGACTTTATCATTTCAGTCCTTTAACTTTTAGTTTTGTTATTTCAGTCTTCTAAGTTTCAATTTTTTCCATATAGTATTCCGTTAAATATGAGTTAAGTGGTGCCATTAAGTGAGACAAAATGACACCATTTTGGCTCTATTTTTTTTTTATTTTTTTATTTCACAATTAAAAGAAAAAAAAAACTATTATTAAATAAAAATAAAAAGAAAAGAAAACATTGAAGGGGAACAACGTCGTTCCCCTTCCCTTGAAATCAAAACCAAAACACGATGAAGTCTGATCTTTCAATTAACTCAAGCGTCCTTGCAATTAACTCAAGCAGGAAATGCACACTCTTGGATATTAGAAAGCACCAATAAAGCTCCCCCCCACCCCCCCAAAAAAAAAAAAAAACCCACCAATTGATGATAAAACACAATCAGTCATAATCATATATACAACACCTTATACCCATGATCGCCATCCCCGTCTTGTAATAACCATGGTACATCATACCAAGATCAGTTCGTAACCCATAATGAAAAATTATATAACAACACAACCATGAAGCCTAATCTTTCAACTATGAAAACAAAACAAATATTTAGTTAGAAGCTGAAAAGAACAATGATTGAATACTTGTTGCCTCCAAATCGGTCTCTCTTAAATCGGTCTCAATCTCGATCTCTCTCTCAAACTCGGCTTCAATCTCAGTCTCTCTCTCATACTCGGTCTCCCCTGCCGACCCAAACTTCCCTCCTTTTCCCCCAATTTTCTCAGTTAGGGCTATAGTGAGTCTGAGTCATCATATTTTGGTTTTGATTTCAAAGGAAGGGGAACAACGTTGTTCCCCTTCAATGTTTTTTTTTTTTTTTTTAATTACAGTTTTTTTCTTTTAATTATGAAATTTATTTTAAAAAAATTAGAGCTAAAATGGCGTCATTTTGACTCACTTAACGACACCACTTAACTGATGTCTAACAAAATACTACATTGACAAAAATTGAAATTTAGAGGATTGAAATGACAAAACTGAAAGTTAAATTACTGAAATGACAAAAGCTGAAAATTAGAAGGTCAGTTTGGATTTTTGCCAAATTTGAATCAACATAAATAAATGGACCATTTTGAAAACAAATATAATTTGTCATAAAAGTGGTATTTATTGAAGGGAAAAGTTAACATATACCGACTATTAGGATATAATTTTAGAAACTTTTTATAGGAAAAGAAAAAAGTAACTACTTTTTTAGACAAACTTTTATATTATTCGTTAAAATAATATCAAAACTTTCTTAAAATAGCTTATACAACTACTACTATGACATATTTTGGCTTTTACATAATTAAAATCATATCAGTGACGTGTTTGTATAAAAGTAATGTTACATTAATGAAAACCTAACACTTTAATAAGTTGTGAAGAAAGTATTAAAAATTGAGCAATGTTAGAGACAATATACATTTTATTATATAAGACTTACAAAATAATGACTTATAAATTGATGTCTTACAAATCATTAGATTGTTAAAATTTATCAATCATATTCATTGTCACATCTAGGAAGGTGGCTGCACCACTCCTAACTATTATCAAAGATGCACATAATGGAGGTTAGGGATTTTGATGAAAATTGGTCATTAGCTAGTGTGGTATCGATTCCTACTTTAAAACTTTATTACAAAAATCTTATCACACCGTTATTAGGGATATATCCTTCATAAAACCCACCATTTTGTCTGGTGACTAAACAAAACTCCCAACTCCTTCTTCATTCTCTGCTTTTCACGCAATTATTTCTCTCTATCTCTCTCTCTCATAAGGTCAAACTTATGTAGCAATGTCATGCCTAGCCTAGGCGTCCATGAATTGGATTGAGGAACTTTCTCACATACTTAGCCCTCCATGCTTCGGATTAAATTTCGGAAGGTAACTAAGATTTTGATTTGATCTTGAGATTCGATGTGGCTTTGGTTTTTTTTTTTTTTTTTTTTTTTTTTTTTTTTTTTTTTTTGTCTTTAGATTTGGTGTGGTCGTGTGTGTGTTTTGATCTTTGATCTTTAGATCTTATGTAGGCATTTGGCCGCCACACCAGCATCAATGACCAAAAATGTAATTAGGGATTTTGATTCCAAAGGTGTGACATGGATTCAAATGTTAAGAAAACGGATCCTTGTGGTTTGGTCCAAAATTGACTGTAGCAAACTAAGTACACCTTTAGCCACATTAGTTTGTAAATGTTTTGTTATAAAGTTTGTATTAGTTTTAGAATTTTCTAATATTTTTTTTATTGCTCTTATTAATAATCAATTAAAAAGGGAAAACCATAATTGAAAATCCATAATCAACATAAAAATATACAATTTCAATAATTTTCTTTGAGGACTTTATATTAGCAAAGAGAAGCATCGAGAAGTACTAAGGGATTGTATGAGTAAATTATGGATTGTAAATGAACTAACTAAATATTAAAAGCTCAATATGTTCTTCATTTATTTATTTTTTTTCTAAATACATCATTACTAGGCTATAATGCATATTCAAGCTTGCTTCATTTTCTAGTTGAACAAGCTTAAGCTTATTAACAAACTATTTAATCTATTCTTTTCCCACATATAGTAAACAACATGATTAATTCATTTTTACTACCTCCACAAATGGCAAGTCTATGCTAATATTAAAATTTAATTATAATAGAAATTATATTATTTAAATCAATTAGATAAACTGATTTTTTTGTTTGTGAACACATAAAAATTATATTTATTAACACTGTATTATTAAAAAATAATATAGTTAAAAGCCTTGTAACTTAGTGACATTGCTTGGTGTCCCTTTTGAGGAGAACTAAAGTGTGTGTGTGTGTATATATATATATACACTAGGGGTATCCACCCAATCGTTGGACTTGACCCACCCGCCAAAACTAACCAGACCCAACCCATCCACAATTGATTCGAGAACTCCATTGGTTGACGAAGGGTTCCAAACCTCAGAAACCAAATCCGGTGAGTCGGTTGGCAAGTTCTTTTCTCTAAAACATGACTCACCCAACCCAACTGTAAAACCTAGAAAAATCCAATGACTCCTAGCATTTTTCGACGATTTTTTTGTAAGAAATTCTGTCAGATTCGCCTAGATTTCCATTAGATCTAGTGAGATCTCATTGAATCTAGTGATATCTTCGCTAGATCTAGTGGAAATATCACCAGATCTAGCAAAATCTCACCAGATCCAATGAGATCTTTGTCGAATTTAGCGAGATTTTGCCTAATTTGGAGTGTTTTGGTTGTTTCTACTCTGTTAACGGTTTCGACTGAACTAACCGCCACCCAATGCATATCCGAACACTCCGATCTGACTCCCTTACAGGCAGTGGTGAGTCTAAAATTCCTCCACCTAATTTGGTCGAGTCGATTGGCAGGTTAAGCACAAACCTGACCCGTGGACACCCCCAATATATAGTTTTTGCTACAAAATAGATAACTTATGTTACTATTAAAATTAGGCATATTTTTAAAACTATTGACAACACTAAGTAGCAGCCTAAAATTTGTATCCATTTTTCATGATATTATGCACGTATCAGATTTATCATACGATGAATTCCTTAAAAGAAAGTGTCTTTCACAATAAAATTTGATAAAGAAGGGAATGAGAATGAGTCTCAAATCTTACAAACTTATACAATCCAATTTCAAAGTATATACAATTATATGTTTATAAATATATACATATAAACATTTATATTATTATATATACAAATTGAGTTCCATACTTATTTGAGTTTGACACATTTAATAGGGAAGTTTAAAGTTGGTCTAGAACTTGACTTATTATCTTTTTTTATATTTTTGAAAAACAAGCACAAGTATACAAGAGAGAGGAAATGAAATTCTAACATATAGACACAACCCAAAATCTACTCAAAAAAGCCATGATGGTTTTGAATTCAACTTGTTTACAATAGAAATTAAATTTTTTTTTAATCAAACTAGGTGTGCGCTGTTTATCAACCATTGTTTCATTTAGTTTACAATCCTACAATACATCCATCACCATGTGGACCTTCTCACCCGTCTTAAGATTATACGGTCATATAATTGGCAAGTTGGCATCCAAAAATTACTGTTACTTCACTTTGATGGGAAAATGAGTTCCCTCATGCTAGGTAACACCCTGGGTATTTGGAGAAAAAAGAAAACCTCGAATCAGAAATTCAGAAGTTCAGAACGCTGATCTGCTTTGCACTTAGAAAGATCTGCAATTTGTTCGTTTAAGGCACTAAAAATCTGTTGCTCAATTAGATGATGAACACATGGTTCTGTTTGGCCGTTGGCAATTTGAGGAAGAGAGGGATAAATAAAACTAGAAAGGGTAGAAACAAGTTTAAGCAATCCGTTTATGCATTCTTTAAAAACTTTCAAAACAAACCACAGCTTTTACATTCTCCCCGATCAGTGTTTGCTCGGGGACGCATCATAACAATTGTCAAACTGACATACATGTACTAAAATCATTCTCAAAACTGTGGCCAAATTTATTTTCTGCAATCTCAATTTAAGGCCCATGTTTTTATTAATTATTATGGTATAGAGGGACCGCAAAATTTAGCTATAAATTTCTGAACACTGATGCGCTTTAGAAAGATCTGAAAGCCACAAAAAATCCATTGCTCAATTAGATGATGGACACATGGTTCTCTTTGGACGTTGGCAATTCAAGGAAGAAAGGGAAAGTAAATAAACTCGAAACTAGAAAGGGTAGCAACAATTTTAAGCAATGTATTCTTTAAACTTTCTTTATAACTTTCAAAACAAACCACAACTTTTACATACTCCCCAGTCAATGTATACTCGGGGACACATCATAGCAATTATCAAACTGACATACATGTACTAAAAAGTAAAAACCTTCTCAAAACTATGGCCAAATTTATTTTCTGCAATCACAATTTAAGGCCCATGTTTGTATTAATTACTATGGAAATATATGGACCAAAATCACCATTTAGCCTTTGCTAAAAATAAAAATAAAAATCACAATTTAGCCAAAATCTCAATGGCCTTGACATCAGGCTTCTTCACCTCCACCTTAGGAACCGTCACAGTGACCATTCTCCATTGCAGCCTTAATCTGATCCATTTTAGCATTCTCAGGAAGCCTAAACCTCCTCAAGAACTTGCCACTGCTATGCTCCACTCTATGCCACATCTTTCTTCTCTTTCTTCTCCACATTCCTCTCTCTGCTTATTTGGAGCACTCTGTTATCGTCAATTTCAACCTTCACTTCCTCTTTGTTAAGCCCAGGAAGATCAGCTTTAAACACATGGGCTTTTGGGGTTTTCTTCCAATCCATGCAGGTGTTGAACAAAGCAGAAGTTTCTTTTGCAAACTGAGATTCTGATGAGAATGGGAAATCCTTAAAAGTGTCCCAAATCTTGAGCAAGAATGGGTCCAAGATGTTGCTTCGATGGCTACCAAAGAAGCTTAGAATTAGTGTCATCTTAATTAAGAGCTATATGGTATAGAAAAAACCTTTGAGAGCATCTCCAGTAGCTTATCTAAATTTTTGTACTGATTGGACAGTTAACAATAATATTTAGTTTGTCCTTACCTACTTTTTCAAATATACTTTCCAACATATTCCCTATTCTTTTCTCCATCTCATTTAAATGTTATTTCTTTATTCATTATTATTTTTTTTTAACAACTACACATCTTCCAACATTTTTTTTTATTCAATAGCTGATTATTATAATAAAAAAAAAACATTTGAAGTGTAAACAGTAAACACTGCAGTGTTCTCTACTTGTAGAAAAGCACTGTAGCAATTCTAATCTAAAAAATGGTGATGGATAAGCTAATGGAGTGGGTTTTTGGGGTGTTTTCTCTCTAAAATTGGCTTTAAAGAAGCCATTGGAGATGCTCTGAAGTAGTTGTTTGTTGGAAAAGCTTAGAATGACACTTGCGAGTTTGGATTGGCTTGGAAAGAAAGGATGTTTGCATATTTATAGGTTTTTAAAGGATTTTTCAAGTGTCTTCTCGCAAATGCACCACATCAAACACAACGGTGCTATATTCCAAATACTAGACGAATGCTTCCCCAACTAGTTTCTCCACCCAATCAGTAAATCTAGCACTCTTTCTAGTAAGACCCATGAAACCCTGAATGATCTAAAAACAAAGTTCCACAATTTATGAGTCCCCTGACAGAGGTGATCTATCGTTTCCCCACAACAATGGCACTTACAACACCAATCCTCAAAGAAAACCCCTATAGCCACCATCCAGAAAAAAAATAAAAAAATAAAATAAAAAAAATAAATAAATACCTGCAGAGGAACCTTCACGGCCCAAAAAAACTAACTATACACCCCAAAAAACCCTCTTCTCCTCAAATTTTCACCGGTGAGTATTTTCACCAATCCATTGGCTCTATTATACACTAACAAAGAAACTAGAGACTTTTGGTATTTGGTAGAAGGTAGCGGGCATCAGACAACTTCCACAAGTTTCAAAGTTCTACTTCTCAAAAAAAAAAAAGGTTTCAAAGTTCTAACAAAAAGAATGTAGTAATGACAATGACAGATGAAATTCAAAATCCTATCCTCTTGCATGTAGTAATAGCAAGCATATACCAATAAACACAGTAATTGACATCAGTTACCATAAGAATTTAGGAAACTACCACCCAAACAAAAGATGGATAACAGATAAGCACCTTTGCCTCTTAAAACATGTGCCACATGTCTCAACAAGATTGTTTCATTCACATGCAAATGGCAATGAAGAGACGGCCCCAGCAATTCGGGTGCAGGTGTCTATACTTGCAATTATAGCAGAAGCATCAGAATCCATTTCATTTGACGTTCTTTTTCTATTCAGACGTATGACTTCCTGACATTTTCCCAAGTCATCAACAAGTGACCCTCCATTCATTGTGGAATCTATCAACTAAGGCTCTTGCAACTTTCCTTCACAAAGCAATCCACCTACAGGGTCATCACTCATCTCTTTGGCCATGGCATTATAAAAGGACGGAGAATCACCACTCTGCAAAACTTCCATGCCATCTCCATCATCAGACTAGCAAGTTTTCTCTGCAAAACTTCCTTGCCATCTCCATCATCAAAGCAGCAAGTTTTGTCCACTCTGCAGAGCTATGCCTCTGGCTTGGGTGGGACAATTCCACTGTTGTTACCTTCTAATGTTTCCTTTGTGAATTTATGTACACTAGAATCTGATCCCACCAAAGCTCTCCCAAAAGATTCTTCCCTCAGTTCCTACTTCCTCCATAAACTGCATTTATCACCCCCACAATTGCTGCTACCTTCCAGGGAGAACTTCCCTTAGCCAGCCTACTATGCTTTCCAGGATGAGCTACAACTCAAGCAAAAAAAAAGTACAAATGAACAAAAATAACTTATTCAGCATTTTTCTTGTAACAATATAGTTTTACACAAGCAAACAAAACAGAAGTTGCTATTATAGAACAACTGCTCTATCAAAAGAGAACTGGAATTTATAATCACCAAGATAACCATGCGCTCTACAATCATGACCACAAAACATTATAGATTCCAACTGTTGCTTTCACTCCACTGATGCCTTGTACTTGCAGTACACTTACTCCCCAGATTAAAAAAGAGCATGACTTTAAAGAATGAGTAATCAAGAAGTAAAGTGAAGTGCAAAGAGAAAATTCATTTACCTACCTTCTTTCGTTGTTTTTTGAAGAACAACCTATAAGCACAAGCATCCATTCGTTTTTGCTTCACTAATGCAGATTCATCCTCTTTTTCACTTTGGCTAACTTCTTTAGTTTCCAGTGTCAATTGTTTCACGCTCTTCTCCTTTTCTTCCCTTTTGAGATCTCTGAGTACTTGGAGGGCTAAGAATCATCTTTCCAGTTGATTATGTTTCTCTAGCAGACCTTAAACCAGATGATTAAACAATGGAGGCATTATAAAACAATGCTTACTCTAAGAATTAAGATATTTTCAACAAACTCAGCTTCCCATGGCAATGTTATAAAACTGGAAGAGAACTAAAAACAGCAAGGCATTGTTTTCATTTGAACCTCAAGCACTGTATACTTCAGCTTAATCAAACATTGGTTGATGACTGCCACAGTGCCACCAGTCATGTTGGTGTTCCACATTCCAAAGCCAGATAAAACAAGACAAGATCTTTCATATTTGTCAAGAATTATTGCCAATGCTTTGAACTTGCCAACTTGTTTCGTCACGACTTGGAGACTTAAAACTCGGTAAACTTAAACCTGCTCAAATCAACAAATAAGATCCTCCGAGACAGAAAACTGTTTCCCAATCGTACTCAACTGCTTAACTAGCTCCTCATTTTCAAATTTCTTCAGGTGTTCAGCTATACTGTCAACATAAGAAGCTTAGCTAATTCCTTTTTTGAGCATTAACCTCGCAAGCTTTGCAGCCTCTGACAAATGGCTTTGTTGACAAATCCCAAATTAAAGAATAAAATAAAGATCAGAATCATTGTAGGCAAAAAACTCTAACTTCTCAACTTCATCAGATAAGTAAAATCCATCTAGCACTCGTCCCTCCAAACAAAGCTCCCTTAGCAAAATGCTACATGCCAAACTATCAGGTTTCACCCCAGTAGCAAGCATATTCCTAATGAGCTTCTCTGCCTCAAGTTTTTGAAATTTTACGAAAGACAATATTAGAGAACTATAGCAATCACCATACGAAGCATTGCCTCATGCAACAACTTTATCAATCACCTTATAAGCCTTTTCAACATGCCCCTCCATACAGAAACCATTTATCGAAGTACTAATTGTAACACGATTAGGAGCACACCCAAAAGTTTCCATTCTATCCAAAATTTCCAATGCCTCCATTGTCTAACCTTTCTCACAAAAGCTCTGAATCACAGATGTATTTGTAACAACATTAGGATAGCAATTTCCAACTTTTTTTTCCATCTCACCCAACAACTCCAATGCCCTCTGCATACTCCCACATCTACAAACTCCATCAAGAAGGGTTGAATACACCACAGCATTAGGCACACACCCATGCCCCCTCATAAACTCAACCAATCCACAAGCATCCTCTAACCTACCCACATTACAAAACCCTTTAATCATGGCAACATACGTGATCATACCAGGATAGAGATCACTCAAACCCATCTCATTCATCAACTCTTCAGCCATATCCATATCACCCTTTTCACAAAACAAGCTTATAACCACATTATACGCTGTAGTAAAGGCCTGCAAACCAAATTCATTCATTTTTCTCAAAATCCACAAAGCCTTATTAGCAAGCCTAGCTTCCTTAAACAAATTCAAAACCACCATAAATGCCTTAGCACTAACCACATACCCATCAACCCTATAAGCTTCAACAATATCAACAACACCACCTGGGTTTTGATTAATTTGAAGCAGTTCACAAGCTTTGCAGTACATGAATGAACTATGCCTATAGTTGGATTGAAGGCTAACCTAGATGAAAAACCTAAGACCCATTTGAGATTGTTTGGTTGACATCTATGTAAGTCCTCAGTGACACAATTGGAGTCCAATGTGGCATTAACAGTGGCCAGGGTTTTTTCTATGTTCTTCACACCATTCCTCCGCAAGTGAGTGTAGAATTTCACATCAACAGGACTAAGCAATTGAACCAAATAAAGTGACAAAGTTGAATTCCCCTAATATACATTTTTTCAACAATCCAATTAAAATAAGAAAGTACTGTAAACATTAATCATGTAGATCTTATTGTACTTAATGCTGCCATGTAATTAAAGAAGACAGTACTTCTCTATTAAACAATTTCCAGAAATCAAAACCAAAGAACGACAAGCATTTCAATGGTCTCCCAACAAACTGGGGAACCTGCACATAGATGAAATAAGTATTAAATACATACATTGTAACAAGCTAAACAAAACAGTGGTTTTAAAAACAGGACCGGCCAAAGAACCAAAAAGGGAGGTGGTTCTTGGTTTTATGGTTCAACCAGGTTGGACCAATAGTCGAACCGATGATGCCATAAATAAATAATTTTAATATTATAAAATATAAATATGATAGGTTTATTACTAATAATATGTAGGTAAAAAAAATATATACAAAAAATTTAAGTGAATTTTCATATCTTATATTTAGAAAATAAAAATAGCCAAATGTAAATATATTACCACTACAAAATCATCCTGAAAACATAACATTTAGTGACACTTTTCATTTTGATTTAATTATTTTTTTCTCAAAATGGAGCATCACATATGTTTATTGTAATCATAAAAAGAAAAGGTTTAATATATATATATATATATAAATGAATTCATGTTAAATAAAAATTAAATGACTTTTGAGTTTGTTACGTTAATTAACTAAAACTACTATTTCCTTCTAATCATAATTATCGTAAGGAAAAAAAAAAAAAAAAAGCTAAATTCAAGTGACTTAGATCAAGTAGTTTTACTTTTTTTTTTTTAAAAGTTTCTGAGGACAAGTACTACCAGATTGGTGTCCAATTCATGGTTGAATCGGTCTAACCGAAGTTTGGTTCGGTTTTTAAAACCATGAACAAAACATGAGTGAAAGAACACTAAGATAAGAATGATTACTGTGACATTAAGGTGAAAAACAGGAAAACCAAGTTAATCTTCTATTTGATTATAATGACTAATGGAGACATATTTCTATTATCAAAATGTCATACACCTCTTCGGTTTTATCAAAAAAAATTTGTTGAACATGCATGTTTAAACATAGATTTTCAACATATTCTCTTTGCACAAATTTCACATGATATAGACATGTTTCAAAGACATGTTTTAGAGGAAGATGTATCACAACCGTAATAGTCATCATCCCTAAGAGTCTTAATTTCTTTTTTCTTTTTTCTTTTTTAATCAATGGGGGGACTAATAAGATATTTAAACATTCAATCAAGGCACAAACTCAATCTTAGAGCTGCAAGAAAACTAAGGTACAGATGCCTAAGACTTTCTTTAGGACAAGTTTCTAATTTAGTAAATGAGCAAGCTAAAATCACATTTTCAAACTCAAATAAGGCTCAAGAACAAGCTTTGGCCCAGAGGGGAGGGAGAAGGGGGATTCAAACTAGTGACTCCACTTCATGAGGCGTGGTCCCTAGCCAATAATGCTACGCCTTGGGGTATGAAAACTTTTTTAAGTTTAGTATGTTATAACTCTGAAGAACTCTTCTAGCAGTAATACACATCCTCTGCCAAATAAATATAAGCATTTTCTAACCAAAAATCTGCCTTAAAGTGATGAGAAACAATTATGACACAACCTCTCACATGATGATTCCATCACTGCACATCATATCATCTTTTTCTCTATGACTTCTAAAGTATTAAATCAAAACTAGACAGCTCATTGAGGACTAAAGATAATTTCAAGCAACTTAGTTAAATTATCTAGCCAGGGCAGCCCAGCCCATGATTCATGAGCTTGCTCAACTGCTGCAAAACCCAGGTTTAAACAAGAATATCTAGACTTGAATAAAGCGCTCAAGTGGATCTTGAATACACTATTATTTGGGTCCGACTAACGGGTGCCCTTAAGGCATTTGTTAATGGACCGTTTTAGGAAATTTTTTATACCAGTTTTATGGAAATGTAAAAGGCTGTCAAAAAGATAAATTACCATTTTCTTTTCCTATAAAAAGAGTCTAAAACATTTTCCTAAACCAATGCCGTGAGGGCATCCTTTAACTTTTCCCATATATTATTTAAGCTAAGGCCAGGAGTCAAACACTTGGCTCAACTAGGCTTGATTGGGGCCTACACAATCCCACCCTCACCCAAGAAGAGTAGCAGAAAAAGGAGAGAGTGCAAGAGGATCCAGAAGAAGCAAGGATGGCTGAAGAGGATAGACTTAGGAGATCAGAAGAAGGGAAAGAGAGACAAACCCAAGAATTGCAGAGAAAGAAAGAAGATGAAGAAGAAATGAAAAGAAGATAAAAGAAAAGAAGTGAGGAAAAGGAAGAGAAGTAGCAGAGATAAAGAAAAGAGAAGATGAAGAAATGAAGAAAAGAGAAAAAGATATGTTTGACAGGATATAGTCTAAACTAAAAAAAGAAGAAAGAGGAAGAAGGAAAACAAAACGAAGGAGTAGAAGAAAAAGAACGTTCAAACTTAGAAGGTTCGATGGCCAAGGACATAGAAGAAGACATTGAGAGCTCGGGCAAAGTACTTACACTTTTATTGAAAAGTGTGTTTGTTGAGCCAAAACAGTTTGTTTGGCTGAAGATAACCTTACATCATGACAACAAAAAAAAAAAACTCACCGTTTTGATTGTGTTTTCTATTTGCTTTTATTTGCCGTAATCTCTCTCTCTTTCTTACCAACTCCACTTGCCCTCTGACTCTTCCCCTCTCCCTCTTCCTCTTCCAACTTATATCTATGACAAACCACGCTCTCTCATCTTAGGATTTAGAAAATCCACTCATGTGAATCTTCCAATAGGCATTATTATCCCATCAAAGTGAGGGGAAACTGTGAGGAACTATGTTTTAATCATGACAACAAGGGTCAAGGATCACAGCAATACCCACTCCACATCCCAACCCCCAAACCCTCCTCCTTGTACCAAATCTACCCACCCCAATCCTTACCCACCATTTCCACTCTCTTCCCTTCCCCATGGAGGAGTTCGAAATACTCACTCACGCGGTGAGATTAGCATGTCTAGACATCCGATTAGAGCTCCCTCCAAACCAAGCTGTCTCTAATCTCTCAGAAATTAACCATAAGCCTTAACATAGTCAGAGACGTGCTCAAAGCTTGGAGACCAACTTTTCCCTTAGAGGTAAAACGCCTTAGAAGAGATACTTTCATGTTCTGTTTTCAGCATGAAGCTGACCTCCAAAAGCTTTTTGCAAACGACCATGGTCCATCTGAGGAAGTCATCTAGTCCTAAAAAAATGGAGTGTTGAGTTATCTTGGCAAGAAGTTTATTTTTCCACATCCACTCTATGGGTTCAGGTACATGGTCTCCCAACCCTCTAGAAATTAGAGGACAATCTAAAGAGAAAATAGGCTCGAAAGTTGGTAAAGTTATAGAAGTAGATCTGGCAGGTGGAGGATGTGACTGGAAAAAGTTCATCAAAGTAAAAGTGGATATCGACATAAAAATTTCATTAGAATTTTCCTAACTCGCTACAACTTAAATGATTTGTGGATAGGATTGAAATATGAAAAATTGGCAGATGTCTGTTATAGGTGTGGCTTTATAGGCCATAAGGAAAAATTCTATAGTGGGGATTCTTTCCGGCTCCAAAACCCATTTGGGTGCCTCTTTACTGCCTCAAGCCCTTCATTTGGAGCTGATAGCAAGGAAAGACCCAATGGAATTTATGACTGCAACGATGATACTTCAACCTCAATTAGAGCACCACCCATCATCTCAACTATTCTAACTCCGTTTATCGGAACTCAAATTCGTACAGCATCCTCCAGTATAGCAACATCCCCCAACCATACTAGCTACAGTCCACCCTCTACCTCATGCCAGTCAGTAGTGAGGAAGTGCACAATTGGCAGACGAGGACAAAAATGATGCATTGCTAGAGAATGTGGCTACTCCAGTACCACCCCACTCACCTCTACCCAACACTGTACTTCCTATCCTTCAGGAGTCAGTTTTAACTTCTATCTCAAGGAATATTACATAAGAGCGTCACAAAGCAAAGCTGTCCCATTCCTTTAGGCTATCTGATCCTAGCCCAAGTGATGAACTTGGTCAACATTTGCTAATCTCTAACCCAAAACAGGTGTGTGATCCTAGCCCACTTCTAGTCAATTCATATACTTCACACACAGCATCCCAACCACACACAAGCCCAACTACCCACATTGACATGACCCTCCTAAGCCCAAACCCAACCACATATTCTCTCTGATAGACTCCTTCCCCTTTGTCATGCCATACCCAATTTACCTCTAGCCTTACTCACAATCCTACTCTCTTAACCCCACAAAATCTCTCACCTAAACCTTCTTTTGAAAAAAAAAAAATCATGAAAGGAGAGATTGCTGCTTTCGCCAAGAGACTAAAGGAAACCTCAGAGACCCCAGAGACAGTCACACTAATACCCCAATCCAGGCTCGAGCATTTTATCCTTTCTGAGAGAAACAAAGCGAGTGAATACCCCTCTAAGATTCATGGTGAATCCCTCAAATCTAGAGCTCACAAAACAAACCAACAATCAACAGCTACTATTTGTTTCCCCCATCATCAAGACCAAACAATCTTCTTCACAAATGACCAAGTAGGCAGGCCTTATCATGCCCCCAACTTCTCCGTGAGGACCTTAAGTTGGAACTGTCGAGGGCATCTGCAACGCCTCAACAGTCCGAGCCCTCAAGGCTCAAATAAAAGGGTCGAAACCCGATATCTTATTTCTGTGATAAACAAAGGTGTCTGTTGATCATATGGAAGATGTGAAAAGTTCTATTGGTTTTTCAAATAAATTAATCATTGATGCTAAGGTTTCAGCTAGAGGTGTGTGCTTGATGTGGAAGTCTGGTACTAAAGTTGAGCCTGTTGAATTCAATAAAACCTGATTGCTATGCATATTACTGATGCTGTGTGCGACTGGTTCTTGGTGGGTTTCTATGGACCACCTTACAAATCCAAGAGGAAGAAAGCTTGGGAAAGCCTCTCTGCCCTCGAATCATTCCAGAGCCCTTGGGTTTGCATGGGAGATTTTAATTACACTATAAGTGAAGATGAAAATTTTGGAGGTACAAGAGGTGGTTCCTCGACCACCAACCTTCTACAGGAACTAATGTTTGAATTTGTAGCAATTGATTTAGGATTCTCTGGTAATAAGTTCACCTGGGCCAAATGTAGATGGGGAAGTTCTTCCATCAAAAGAAGATTAGGTAGAGCTATAGCTAGCATTTCTTGGAGGCTTGCCTTCCCAAAAGCTTCTATTTCTCAACTTGGAGCTGTCAGCTCATATTACTCCCCTATTCTCCTTCACTCCAGTCCAGCTAACACATTTTCTCATAGGCCATTTCCCTTTGAAGCAGCTTATGTGAGAGACCCAAGGTGCTACTCAGTGATTGAGGATGCGTGGAAAGAAGCAGATAGAGGCTCTGCCTTCATCAAGCTATGCAAAAAACAAGAAGCTACTCGGAAAGCGTTGTGTATATGGAATAAACAAGTCTTTGGCCACTGCCAAGACTATATCAACTCTCTTTTGAAAAGGATAAGAGAAATCCAAGACAATTGCAGCTTAAGAGGAAAATGGCAATTCTAAAGCCAGTCTACAAGTCAAACTAGCAGAGTGGCTTATCAGAAGTGAGGTCTTATGGCGTCAAAAATCCAGAGAAATGTGGTTAAAACAAGGAGATAAAAACTCAAAAAAATTTCACTTGTCAACCATCATCCAAAGGAGACGTAATAACATTGATGCAATAAAATCCACCAATGGAAATTGGATTTCTGAATCCAACCTGATTAGACAGCTATTCTTAGATGGATTTAAAAGCCTTTTTGAAGAAGAAGAAGTTTCCTTCCCTGACCATTTAGAGAACTTGATTAGGCCGGCCATCATAGAAGAAGAAAATTCAATCCTATGCTATATCCCCACCCCTGAGCAGATAAAGCGTACTCTTTTCTCCAAAGCCAGCCAAAAGGATGCCTCAGCAATTGTTGAATGCCTTGATATGTAATGTAGATGGTTGGGCCAATGCTTGAATCGAAGTAAATTAGGAGTTTTCTTTTCAAAACACAATCTTCTTCAGTCCTGCAGAACAATAAAGCAAATCCTCCAAATGAAAAAGCTCAAAGCTGATGCTATATACTTGGGTGGACCAATGTTTCTCTCTAAAGCCCCTACAAAAGATTTTAAATTCCTTGAAGATAGGCTTGAAGCTAGGCTTATGGGCTGGAGAAGCAAAACTCTATCTTGGGCAAGCAGGTGCACTCTCATCAACTCGGTTGCTCAAACCATTCCAAACTAAATCATGTCTTCCTTCAGCATTCCATCCAAAGTTTGTGATAAACTTGACACATTAACAAGAAGATTTTGGTGGAAACCAAAGGAAACTGAAGGAAAATTTCTATCATGGAAAGCATGGGATCAGCTGTATCTACCGAAAGGTAATGGTGGTCTTGGTTTTAAAAAAGCTAAGAATTTAAACAAAGCTTTGCTTGCAAAGCTTGCACGGATGGTCTCCTCTAAGTGCGACAGTTTGTGTATGAAAATCTTGAGGGCTAAATACAAAGTTAGACCTGACTAGCTATTCAAGAGCCTGCGGAAATCTTCTTCCCCAATTCGGTAAGCTATAGAAGGAGTTAAAGACATCATAGTCAAAGGAGAATGCTTTCTCATTGGGGACGGAACTTCTATCAATTTCTGGCAAGACCCTTGGTACCATGGATCCAAAATTTCTTCCCCAAACCCAAGACTGAGCTTGCTGCCCAAACACTGGTTATGGTATGTCAACTCATCAACCCCATCTCACGAGTGGAAAGCCAACCTTGTCCAAGACTTATTTGAACCAGCCTCTACCCAGGCCATCATATCCATCCCCCTCCCGCTAAGAGCAAAACCTAACAAGCTCATATGGACCCCCAAACCGAAAAGGTGTCTTCACAGTCAAATCAACTTACCAGATTGCTTTTGAACAACCTAACACCCCATCCCACACAGAGGTCCCTTGGAATAAAGTCTGGAGAATAAGAGCTCCTGAGAGTTCTGGTTCAGTATGACCTGTTGATGATGCTGATGTTGATGTTGATTCTGATGTTATCTTCTCTTTCCCGTGGTTCATGTTTTGGTGGTTAGTTAATAATGTGAGTGAATAGGAAAGCAAGAGGTAAGTTTATGGCCTTGGGGATCATTGGTGACAGGGCAATGAAGCGGAACATTTCTCATATGCAAACATTCTTGAACTCTAACACCATCGGAAACCCACAAACACTTTCATTCGAGGACATCGATGATCAAACAAAACTAGGTCAAACTACTTCACAAGGACAACCCAAATATGCTCAAAAACAAAAACCATCCAAATCGAAATTGTTTCTTTTTCGGTATGAAGTTAGTTTCCAGGATGAACTAATATAGTTGCCATTGCTATTCAATTGAATGTGAAGCCAGGGGAAGCTCTTGCAGCGATAGTGGAGATTGGTTGAGAGTGGATGGTAGTGGTGAGGGTTTGAAGGGTGTGATTGTGAACAACGGTTTGCTGAGACGGAGAGAGAAGAGATGGGGCAAACAAGAGAGAGGGGAGGAGAGAAGAGAAAGAAGAAAATATTTAAAATGTGAGTAACAACTGCTATAGTGAACTATTGTTACTAGTTTTTAAAAAAAAACAGGTAAGCTTTGTCAAATGTAAAATGTTTTACCAAGCCGCATGCCAAGACCTATTGGAGGAGCAGTTGCTGATGAATGTGGACGGCCTAAGGATTGGGGAAGACATTGTCAGAAATGTTCTAATTAAACTCATAAATATGCACTCAAACTAAAAAATAATAATGAAAAAGGATTCTAGAAAAAGGTAGACCTAAGATTTCAAGGATAAAGCGACAGGGCGAGACATGACTATCCACTTCGGTAACATCAACCAAAAACAAGAAGAATTGATAGAGGACACAAGGGGTGGGATATTAGTATGGTTCACATTTTTCACGTGTAAGGAACTCAAGCTGAATAATATGCAGAAGCTTTCATGCTTTCCATGCTTAAATAATCAACGTCACGATAGTGAGCCCCTCTATGCCTAGTACAATGGAATTATATTTTTCATCCGGGTAAATTTTAGATAAAATCCATTAAAATCAGAAGCCAATCATACCATTATAATACAATAAGCTGACAAAAAGAAGCAGAAATTTTGGTAAGAGGACAATCAAAACATAAATGGAAATGGAAATTTAGAGAGAGAGAGAGATTACCTAGTTTGTGGGTGTGCCAAAAAATCAAACCAAAAATACTCTAATCTGCTTCTCTCTCTCTCTCTCTCACACACATTCTACGACAAACCCACACAACCCCTATCCAAAGAAAAAACATACCGTAGCAAGTGAAATGGAAAACCACCTACTCTCTATTACCATCTTTTCGATCTCTTTGACTCACCAACTCTGTGTCCTCTCTCTCTCTCACAATCTGGAGTTAACGGTGAATTTTGTTTTGACTTGAATTCTACTTTGACAAAAATGGTGACTCTTGCTAATCTATCCAAAATAACCATTTTGCTCAACACAAAACAAAGCTTGACTAAAACAAGACAACTGTAGATAAGGGTCTCTGTGCTTTTTCTATAGTTTTTAGAAAGAAAAAAAAAATCAGAAAGCTCTAACTCAAATTGCCAAAATAGGAATGGCAAAAAAATTTTTGAAACTGAGACATAAAACCCTTTGCCTAAAAATGAACAATAATTTCATATCAAAAATGCAATAGTGCACACAATAATCAATGCAAATAATATTGATCATGCAAAAAAATAAAGTAGGCATCAACATCAGACTTATTACAAATGTAATTCACAGTTTTCAAAATCTCATAAAGTAGGACCAACAGAGTATCTTCTGTTAGTGGTTTTTTTTTTAAACAAGTAAGCTTTGTCAAATGTAAAATGTTTTACCAAGCTGCATGCCAAGACCTTTTGGAGGAGCAATTGCTGATGAAGGTGGACAAACATTGTCAGAAGTGTTCTAATTAAACTCATAAATATGCAATTATACTAAAAATAATAATAATAAAAAAGATTCCAGAAAAGGTAGACCTAAGATCACAAAGAGCAGCCCATGGAAATCTTAAAATAACAGTGAAAAAATGTATTTGGATGATAATCCTTGCTTCAAGATGTTAATGCATAACTAACATTTTAGATGAACAAAGTATGAACTACTTGTTTACAACATATACTGACAGATGACTCAAACAAACTTAAGCATGTACCACACATCAACATCATCCACAATTGATAAAAAAAATGGGGCATTTTTGTAAAATTAATGCAGACAAATAAGCACAAACCTTTAGACTTGATGGAAAAGGATTCAATACCAGTGCTCAATCCAAACCCAGAACCACTTCCAAAACCACCCCCCACCACCTCCAGATATTCTCAAGTAACTAAAGTTACTGGCAATCCTTCCAGAGCCCACCTCCTCCCTTTTCAATCTGCAGAATATGTACAAGAATCTTATAAAGGATGGATCAAATCAATGCAGCAATTAATAGAAGGAAGATAATTAGGACAATAACGTACCTTGCTTTTGTCAATCCCACTGGCTTTGCACTTCATAACATCCTAGGTTTCATTAATCTTGCTCTGCATTACCAGCTTGTGCAACATCACTTCAAGACTCTCCATCTTGCAGTACTTCTTAACCTGAGCAAATCAAAACAAAAAGGGGAGAATTTATGCAGCATCCTACTCCACACCACACAATTGTTTTTGTTGAACCTTGACAAACAAAATCAAAAAATTTCCATGATAGGGCATTTTCTAGAACCCTATAGACATTCGCTTTCATGTTCTCAGACCTCAAAGATCGGACCCTATAACAATTTTTTTTTTCTATGAATAGGCAGGACAAACCAATCAGAATAAGTTGTTTAAGAGAACAATACTGAATTAAAGGAATGAACCAAAGTGAAAATGACCAACAAAAGATTACAAAGACTTACCTGTCAACTATGTGATTGGTGGTCTTTGGAAAGATAGAGAGATTCGGCTTCACAGTTCAAGGAATCTCAGTAAACATGTATATATTATTATCTTTTAATTTTTCTATTCGGCAATTATATATATATATATATATATTATCACCAAGAATTGCCAATACAAAGCTTCAGCAACTATCTGCCAGTACTCCAAGCTAAGCAAATGAAACATTGGGACTTTATTCAGCTCTTCATATCCAAGCAGAGCCATAAAGTCCAAAAGAAATAACAAACTTCTCTTCATTCCAATGAAAAACCAGATAATTTGCTGTAGAAATGCCCTTAAAAATTTCTTAGGAAGAAACATACCAAAAGTTTTTCAATGTATTTTCGAACATTCCCAAAAGGAGTCAACATGGTCTGAGCAAACTGCAAAGCTTCTATTCCGGCAAGGAAACAAGAATTTATAAATTCACTCTCTTGTAAAAATGGTTGCTACTCTGCATGCCATTTTCTACCGTACTCCTAATAGGGTGTTACTCTTCCTGGGTTCATGAAACTTGTCTAAGTCCCATAGATCAGTGATAACGTAGTCCAGCAATTATCAAAAAATAAAAAATAAAACTTTCTTGTTCCTTCCTATGTTATTCCTAACAGTGTATTACTCTCCCCAAGTTCATGGAATTTGTCAAAGACCCACAGATCAGTGATATTGTGGTCCAAAAATTATCCAAAAAAGAATAAAATTTCTGGTTTAAAACTCATAGCAAGAACAAACAGATTGAGATGATATCAAATAATGCTTTCCCTTTAAAATTTCTTGTTTAAAGCACACGCACAATCTCAAATAAAATCATTTAGAACAAACACTAATAGTGTGAGATGATTTCAAATAATGCTTTGCCTTTTTTACATTTTAATTTACAAACTCCATTAGCAACCCAACAGGGTATAAAATTGAAGAAGAATTTGGGTGAATGCCTAAACATGGCAGATGGAATGATGGGGAATTCACCCTTTCCAACCACTAAAGCCACTACAGAAAGAAAAGAAGCAGACAAGCATGTGATCATTTGAGCATGTAGGCAAAAGAGCATTTAAAAACCTAAGTACGCATATCTAAAGTCTACGAATTAGCTTAGCATTCAGGCAAAATCGTCAAAGCATCATGGTAGCACCCATGTGTGTGTATATGTTTGTGGATATCATACTAGTGAATATCAACGAAGCACCCAATCATAAAGTGTCTGAACAGATGAGCATGAAGGCATATAGGTAAGTGGACGTAGAAGCAACGATAATCAAAGCATGTGAACGTAGAAGTATGTGAATTTGAAAACATGTGAACATAAAAGCATGTGAACATCTAAGCAAGTAGATATGCGAGCAAATGATCATCAAAGCAAGTACACTTGTGAGCTCCTAATTAACTTAGCATTGAACATACATGCACAAGTTCATTTTGGCATCCAAGTACACATACATCATACCGTCCAATTGCCATAGGATTTATGCACGATCATCAATGCATGTGAGCGCCTGACCATCCAACAAAATGAGCATTTCGATCTCCAAGCATATAGATATATCGTCATTCATGTGTGTGCACATGTGGTTGGAAAATAAATTTTGCAAATGAGTGCCACTTAATTAATATGTAACCATTTAAGCATGAAAGCACACAAGCGTTTCATCGTGAGAGCATACAAGCGTGTGACCATTTGAGCATGTAGGCATAAGAGCATTTCACAACCTAAGTACGCATACCTAAATTCAACGAATTAGCTTAGCATTCCAGCAAAATCGTCCAAGCATCACGTTAGCTCCCAAGTGTGTGTATATATTTGCAGATATCATACTAGTGAATATCAATGAAGCACCCAATCATAAAGTGTCCAAACAGATGAGCATGAGGGCATATAGGTAAGTGGACATGTTCTTCAAAAAGCATGTGGACGTAGGAGCATACGATCATCAAAGCATGTGAACGTAGAAGTATGTGAATTTGAAAACATGTGAACATAAAAGCATGTGAACATCTAAGCAAGTAGATATGCGAGCAAATGATCATCAAAGCAAGTACACTTGTCAGCTCCTGATTAACTTAGTATTGAACATACATGCACATGTTCATTTTGGCATCCAAGTACACATACATCATACCGTCCAGTTGCCTTAGGATTTATGCACGATCATCAATGCATATGAGCACCTGAGCATCCAACTAAATGAGCATTTCGGTCTCCAAGCATATAGATATATCGTCATTCATGTGTGTGCACATGTGGTTGGAAAATAAATTTTGTAACGGAGTGCCACTTAATTAGTATGTAACCATTTAAGCATGAAAGCATACAACGTTTCATCGTGAGAGCATACAAGCTTGTGATCATTTCAGCATGAAGGCATAAGAGCATTTAAAACCTAAGTACGCATGCCTAAAGTCTACGAATTAGCTAAGCATTCAAGCAAAATCGTCAAAGCATCATGTTAGCACCCAAGTGTGCGTATATGTTCATGGATATCATACCAGTGAATATTAATGAAGCATCCAATCATAAAGTGTCCGAGCAGATGAGCATGAAGGGATATAGGGAAGCGGACATGTTCTCCAAAAAGCATGTGGACGTAGGAGCATACGATCATCAAAGCATGTGAACGTAGAAATATGTGAATTTGAAAACATGTGAACATAAAAGCATGTGAACATCTAAGCAAGTAGATATGTGAGCAAATGATCCTCAAAGCAAGTACATATGTGAGCACCTGATTAACGAAGCACATACAGGCACATGTTCATTTTGGCATCCAAGTACACATACATCATACCGTCCAATTACCTTAGGGTTTATGCACGATCATAAATGCATGTGAGCGGCTGAGCATCCAACTAAATGAGCACTTCAATCTCCAAGCATATAGGTATATCGTCTTTCATGTGTGTGCAGATGTGGTTGGAAAATAAATTTTGTAACGGAGTGCCACTTAATTAATATGTAACCACTTCAGCATGAAAGTATACATGCATTTCATCATGAGGGCATACAAGCATGAGATCATTTGAGCATGCAGGCATAAGAGCATTTAAAAACCTAAGTACACATACCTAAAGTCTACGAATTAGCTTAGCATTCAGGCAAAATCGTCAAAGCATCATGTTAGCACCCATGTGTGCGTATATGTTTGTGGATATCATACTAGTGAATATCAATGAAGCACCCAATCATAAAGTGTCCGAACAGATGAGCATGAAGGCATATAGGTAAGTGGACATGTTCTTCAAAAAGCATGTGGACGTAGGAGCATACGATCATCAAAGCATGTGAACGTAGAAGTATGTGAATTTGAAAACATGTGAACATAAAAGCATGTGAACATCTAAGCAAGTAGAAATGCGAGCAAATAATCATCAAAGCAAGTACACTTGTGAGCTCCTAATTAACTTAGCATTGAACATATATGCACATGTTCATTTTGGCACCCAAGTACACATACATCATACTGTCCAATTGCCATAGGATTTATGCACGATCATCAATGCATGTGAGCGTCTGAGCATCCAACTAAATGAGCATTTCGGTCTCCAAGCATATAGATATATCGCCATTCATGTGTGTGCACATGTGTTTGGAAAATAAATTTTGTAAATGAGTGCCACTTAATTAATATGTAACCATTTAAGCATGAAAGCATACAAGCGTTTCATCGTGAGAGCATACAAGCATGTGATCATTTGAGCATGCAGGCATAAGAGTATTACAAAACCTACGTACGCATACCTAAATTCAACGAATTAGCTTAGCATTCCAGCAAAATCGTCCAAGCATCACGTTAGCTCCCAAGTGTGTGTATATGTTTGCGGATATCATACTAGTGAATGTTAATGAAGCATCCAATCATAAAGTGTCCGAGCAGATGAGCATGAAGGGATATAGGGAAGCGGACATGTTCTCCAAAAAGCATGTGGACGTAGGAGCATAAGATCATCAAAGCATGTGAACGTAGAAGTATGTGAATTTGAAAACATGTGAACATAAAAGCATGTGAACATCTAAGCAAGTAGATATGTTTGCAAACGATCCTCAAAGCAAGTACATATGTGAGCACCTGATTAACGAAGCACATACAGGCACATGTTCATTTTGGCATCCAAGTACACATACATCATATCGCCCAATTACCTTAGGGTTTATGCACGATCATAAATGCATGTGAGCGCCTGAGCATCCAACTAAATGAGCATTTCAATCTCCAAGCATATAGGTATATCGTCATTCATGTGTGTGCACATGTGGTTGGAAAATAAATTTTGTATCGGAGTGCCACTTCCTTAATATGTAACCATTTCAGCATGAAAGTATACAAGCGTTTCATCGTGAGAGCATACAAGCATGAGATCATTTGAGCATGCAGGCATAAAAGCATTTAAAAACCTAAGTACGCATACCTAAAGTCTACGAATTAGCTTAGCATTCAAGCAAAATCATCAAAGCATCATGTTAGCACCCATGTCTGTGTATATGTTTGAGGATATCATACTAGTGAATATCAATGAAGCACCCAATCATAAAGTGTCCGAACAGATGAGCATGAAGGCATATAGGTAAGAGGACATGTTCTTCAAAAAGCATGTGGATGTAGGAGCATACGATCATCAAAGCATGTGAACGTAGAAGTATGTGAATTTGAAAACATGTGAACATAAAAGCATGTGAACATCTAAGCAAGTAGATATGCGAGCAAATGATCATCAAAGCAATTACACTTGTGAGCTCCTGATTAGCTTAGCATTGAACATACATGCACATGTTCATTTTGGCATCCAAGTACACATACATCATACCGTCCAGTTGCCTTAGGATTCATGCACGATCATCAATGCATGTGAGCGCCTGAGCATCCAACAAAATGAGCATTTCGGTCTCCAAGCATATAGATATATTGTCATTCATGTGTGTGCACATGTGGTTGGAAAATAAATTTTGTAACGAAGTGCCACTTAATTAGTATGTAACCATTTAAGCATGAAAGCATACAACGTTTCATCGTGAGAGCATACAAGCTTGTGATCATTTCAGCATGCAGGCATAAGAGCATTTAAAAACCTAAGTACGCATGCCTAAAGTCTACGAATTAGCTAAGCAATCAAGCAAAATCGTCAAAGCATCATGTTAGCACCCAAGTGTGTGTATATGTTTATGGATATCATACTAGTGAATATTAATGAAGCATCCAATCATAAAGTGTCCGAGCAGATGAGCATGAAGGGATATAGGGAAGCGGACATGTTCTCCAAAAAGCATGTGGACGTAGGAGCATACGATCATCAAAGCATGTGAACGTAGAAAAATGAGAATTTGAAAACATGTGAACATAAAAGCATGTGAACATCTAAGCAAGTAGATATGTGAGCAAATGATCCTCAAAGCGAGTACATATGTGAGCACCTGATTAACGAAGCACATACAGTCACATGTTCATTTTAGCATCCAAGTACACATACATCATACCGTCCAATTACCTTAGGGTTTATGCACGATCATAAATGCATGTGAGCGCCTGAGCATCCAACTAAATGAGCATTTCAATCTCCAAGCATATAGGTATATCGTCATTCATGTGTGTGCAAATGTGGTTGGAAAATAAATTTTGTAACGGAGTGCCACTTAATTAGTATGTAACCATTTCAGCATGAAAGTATACAAGCATTTCATCGTGAGGGCATACAAGCATGAGATCATTTGAGCATGCAGTCATAAGAGCATTTAAAAACCTAAGTATGCATACCTAAAGTCTACGAATTAGCTTAGCATTCAGGCAAAATCATCAAAGCATCATGTTAGCACCCATGTGTGCGTATATGTTTGTGGATATCATACTAGTGAATATCAATGAAGCACCCAATCATAAAGTGACCGAACAGATGAGCATGAAGGCATATAGGTAAGTGGACATGTTCTTCAAAAAGCATGTGGACGTAGGAGCATACGATCATCAAAGCATGTGAACGTAGAAGTATGTGAATTTGAAAACATGTGAACATAAAAGCATGTGAACATCTAAGCAAGTAGAAATGCGAGCAAATGATCATCAAAGCAAGTACACTTGTGAGCTCCTGATTAACTTAGCATTGAACATACATGCACATGTTCATTTTGGCATCCAAGTACACAGACATCATACTGTCCAGTTGCCTTAGGATTTATGCACGATCAACAATGCATGTGAGCGCCTGGGCATCCAACTGAATGAGCATTTTGGTCTCCAAGCATACAGATATATCGTCATTCATGTGTGTGCACATGTGGTTGGAAAATAAATTTTGTAACAGAGTGCCACTTAATTAGTATGTAACCATTTAAGCATGAAAGCATACAACGTTTCATCGTGAGAGCATACAAGCTTGTGATCATTTCAGCATGCAGGCATAAGAGCATTTAAAAACCTAAGTACGCATGCCTAAAATCTACGAATTAGCTAAGCATTCAAGCAAAATCGTCAAAGCATCATGTTAGCACCCAAGTGTGTGTATATGTTTATGGATATCATACTAGTGAATATTAATGAAGCATCCAATCATAAAGTGTCCGAGCAGATGAGCATGAAGGCATTTAGGGAAGTGGACATGTTCTCCAAAAAGCATGTGGACGTAGGAGCAATCGATCATCAGAGCTTGTGAACATAGAAGTATGTGAATTTGAAAACATGTGAACATAAAAAGATGAAAACATCTAAGCAAGTAGATATGTGAGCAAATGATCCTCAAAGCAAGTAGACATGTTAGCACCTGATTAACAAAGCACATACAAGCACAAGTTCATTTTGGCATTCAAGTACACATAAATCATACCGTCCAGTTACCATAGGATTTATGCACGATCATCAATGCATGTGAGCGCCTGAGCATCCAACTAAATGAGCATTTCAGTCTCCAAGCATATAGACATATCGTCATTCACGTGAGTGCACATGGGGTTGGAAAATAAATTTTATAAAGGAATGACCCTTAATTAAAATTGAACCATTTAAGCATCAAAGTATACAAGCATTTCATCTTGAGAGCATACAAGCATGTGATCATTTGGGCATGCAGGCATAAGAGCATTTAAAAACCTAAGTACGCATTACTAAAGTCTACGAATTAGCTTAGCATTCAAGCAAAATCGTCAAAGTATCATGTTAGCACCCAACCGTGTGTATATGTTTGTGGATATCATACTAGTGAATATTAATGAAGCATCCAATCATAAAGTGTCCGAGCAGATGAGCATGAAGGGATATAGGGAAGCAGACATGTTCTCCAAAAAGCATGTGGAAGTAGGAGCATACGATCATCAAAGCATGTGAACGTAGATGTGAATTTGAAAACATGTGAACATAAAAGCATGTGAACATCTAAGCAAGTAGATATGTGAGCAAATGATCCTCAAAGCAAGTACATATGTGAGCACCTTATTAACGAAGCACATACAGGCACATGTTCAATTTGGCATCCAAGTACACATACGTCATACCGTCCAATTACCTTAGTGTTTATGAACGATCATAAATGCATGTGAGCGCCTAAGCATCCAACTAAATGAGCATTTCAATCTCCAAGCATATAGGTATATCGTCATTCATGTGTGTGCACATGTGGTTGGAAAATAAATTTTGTAACGGAGTGCTACTTAATTAATATGTAACCATTTCGGCATGAAAGTATACAAGCGTTTCATCGTGAGAGCATACAAGCATGAGATCATTTGAGCATGCAGGCATTAGAGCATTTAAAAACCTAAGTACGCATACCTAAAGTGTATGAATTAGCTTAGCATTCAGTCAAAATCGTCAAAGCATCTTGTTAGCACCCATGTGTGTGTATATGTTTGTGGATATCATACTAGTGAATATCAATGAAGCACTCAATCATAAAGTGTCCGAACTGATAAGCATGAAGGCATATAGGTAAATGGACATGTTCTTCAAAAAGCTTGTGGACGTAGGAGCATATGATCATCAAAGCATGTGAACGTAGAAGTATTTGAATTTGAAAACATGTGAACATAAAAGCATGTGAACATCTGAGCAAGTAGAAATGCGAGCAAATGATCATCAAAGCAAGTACACTTGTGAGCTCCTGATTAACTTAGCATTGAACATACATGCACATGTTCATTTTGGCATCCAAGTACACATACATCATACCGTCTAATTGCCTTAGGATTTATGCACAATCATCAACGCATGTGAGCACCTGAGCATCCAACTAAATGAGCATTTCGGTCTCCAAGCATATTGATATATCGTCATTCATGTGTGTGCACATGTGGTTGGAAAATAAATTTTGTAACAGAGTGCCACTTAATTAGTATGTAACCATTTAAGCATGAAAGCATACAACGTTTCATCGTGAGAGCATACAAGCTTGTGATCATTTCAGCATGCAGGCATAAGAGCATTTAAAAACCTAAGTACGCATGCCTAAAGTCTACGAATTAGCTAAGCATTCAAGCAAAATCGTCAAAGCATCATGTTAGCACCCAAGTGTGTGTATATGTTTATGGATATCATACTAGTGAATATTAATGAAGCATCCAATCATAAAGTGTCCGAGCAGATGAGCATGAAGGCATTTAGGGAAGTGGACATGTTCTCCAAAAAGCATGTGGGCGTAGGAGCAAACGATCATCAGAGCTTGTGAACATAGAAGTATGTGAATTTGAAAACATGTGAACATAAAAGCATGTAAACATCTAAGCAAGTAGATATGTGAGCAAATGATCCTCAAAGCAAGTACACATGTCAGCACCTGATTAACAAAGCACATACAGGCACAAGTTCATTTTGGCATTGAAGTACACATAAATCATACCGTCCAGTTACCTTAGGAATTATGCACGATCATAAATGCATGTGAGCGCCTGAGCATCCAACTAAATGAGCATTTCAATCTCCAAGCATATAGATATATCGTCATTCACGTGTGTGCACATGTGGTTGGAAAATAAATTTTATAAAGGAATGACACTTTATTAAAATGGAACCATTTTAGCATTAAAGTATAGAAGCATTTCATCGTGAGAGCATACAAGCATGTGATCATTTGGGCATGCAGGTGTAAGAGCATTTAAAATCCTCTGTACGCATTACTAAAGTCTACGAATTAGCTTAGCATTCAAGCAAAATCATAAAAGTATCATGTTAGCACCCAACCGTGTGTATATGTTTATGGATATCATACTAGTGAATATTAATGAAGCATCCAATCATAAAGTGTCTGAGCAGATGAGCATGAAGGGATTTAGGGAAGCGGACATGTTCTCCAAAAGCATGTGGACGTAGGAGCATATGATCATCGAAGCATGTGAATGTAGAAGTATGTGAATTTGAAAACATGTGAACATAAAAGCATGTGAACATCTAAGCAAGTAGATATGTGAGCAAATAATCCTCAAAGCAAGTACACATGTGAGCACCTGATTAACAAAGCACATACATGCACATGTTCATTTCGGCATCCAAGTACATGTACATCATACCGTCCAATTACTTTAGGATTTATGCATGATCATCAAAGCATGTGAGCGCCCGACCATCCAACTAAATGAGCATTTCAGTCTCCAAGCATATAGATATATCGTCATTCACGTGTGTGCACATGTGGTTGGAAAATAAATTTTATAAAGGAGTGACACTTAATTAGTATGTAACCATTTAAGCATGAAAGTATACAAGCATTTTATCGTGAGAGCATACAAGGATGTGATCATTTGAGCTTGCAGGCATAAGAGCATTTAAAAACCTAAGTACACATACCTAAAGTCTACGTATTTGCTTAGCATTCAAGCAAAATCGTCAAAGCGTCATGTTTGCACCCAAGTGTGTGTATACGTTTATGGATATCATACTTGTGAATATTAATGAAGCATCAAATCAAAAAGTGTACGAGCAGATGAGCGTGAAGGCATATAGGGAAGTGGACATGTTCTCCAAAAAGCATGTGGACGTAGGAGCGTACGATCATCAAAACATGTAAACATAGAAGTATGTGAACTTGAAAACATGTGAACATTAAAGCATGTGAACATCTAAGCGAGTAGATATGTGAGCAAATGATCATCAAAGCAAGTACAGTTGTGAGCACCTGATTAACAAAGCATTGAACATACATGCACATGTTCATTTTGGTATCCAAGTACAAATACATCATACCGTCCAGTTACCTTAGGATTTTTGCACGATCTTCAAAGCATGTGAGCGCTTGAGCATCCAACTAAATGAGCATTTCAGTCCCCAAGCATATAGATATATCGTGATTCATGTGTGTGCACATGTGGTTAGAAAATAAATTTTATAAAGGAGTGCCACTTAATTAATATGTAACCATTTAAGCATGAAAGTATACAAGCATTTCATCGTGAAAGCATACAAGCATGTGATCATTTGAGCATGCAAGCATTAGAGAATTTAAAAACCTAAGCTCGCATACCTAAAGTCTACGAATTTGCTTGGTATTCAAGCAAAATCGACAATGCATCATGCTAGCACCCAAGTGTGTGTAAATGTTTGTGGATATCATACTAGTGAATATTAATGAAGCATCCAATCATAAAGTGTTCGAGTTGATGAGCATGATGGCATATAGGGAAGTGGACATGTTCTCCAAAAAGCGTGTGGACGTAGGAGCATACGATCATCAAAGTATGTGAACATAGAAGTATGTGAACTTGAAAGCATGTGAACATCAAAGCAAGTAGATATGTGAGCAAATGATCATCAAAGCAAGTACACATGTGAGCTCCTGATTGACAAAGCATTGAACATACATGCACATGTTCATTTTGGCATCCAAGTACACATACATCATACTGTCCAATTACCTTAGGATTTATGCACGATCATCAAAGCATGTGAGCGCCTGAGCATCCAACTAAATGAGCATTTCAGTCTCCAAGCATGTAGAGATATCGTCATTCATGTGTGTGCACATGTGGTTGGAAAATAAATTTTATAAAGGAGTGACACTTAATTAGTATGTAACCATTTAAGCATGAAAGTATACAAGCATTTCATCGTGAGAGCATACAAGGATGTCATCATTTGAGCTTGTAGGCATAAGAGCATTTAAAAACCTAAGTACGCGTACCTAAAGTCTACGAATTTGCTTAGCATTCAGGCAAAATCGTCAAAGCATCATGTTTGCACCTAAGCATAGTAGCATTTAAGAACTCTAAAACACGTAGCTCAAATCTACCGATCACTTCAACATTGTAGCAAAACCTTCAAAGCATTTGAGCGCACGAATGTCCAACTACATGATCACTTAAGCCTCCAAGCCTATAAACATATTAGCATCCAAATGTGTGCACATGTTCGTGGATAGCATGCTAGTGAATATTAACGACGCATGTTAACATAGGAAGCATAGGACCATCAAAGCATGTAGTTGTAGGATTATACGATCATCAAACCATGTGAATATAGAAGTATGTGATTATTAAAACATGTGAACGAATAAGCATGTAAGATCACCTAAGCAAGTAGACATGTGAACAAACGATCATTAAATCATGTGAACATAGAAATGTACGATCATCAAAGCATGTGAATATAGGAAAATGTGAATATCAAAACATGTGAACAAAAAAGCATATGGTCATCTAAGCAAGCAGACATGTGAGCAAATGATCGTCAAAGCAAGTACCCATGTGAGCACCTGATTAACAAAGTATTGAACATAAAAGCACATGTGCATTTTCGCATCCAAGTACACATACATCTTATTGTCCAATTACCTTAGGATTTATGCATGATCATTAAAGCATGTGAGTGCCTGAGCATCCAACTACATAAGCGTTTCAGTCTCCAAACATACAGATATATCATCATTCAAGTGTGTTCACATGCGGTTAGCAAATAAATCTTATGAATGGGTGCCACTTAATTTATGTGTAAGCATTTAAGCACGAGACTATACAAGCATTTGATCATGAGTCATACAAGCAAGTAATCAGTAGAGCATGCAAGCATAAGAGCATTTAAGAACCCAGGAACACATACCTTAAATTTTTCGATCACCTCAACATTCAAGAAAAACCGACAAAGCGTTTGAGCGCACAATCATGCAATTACATGATCACTTAAGCCTCCAAGCCTATAAACATGTTAGCATCCAAGTGTGTGCACATGTTCGCGGATATCATAGGAGCATGTTAACATAGGATCATCCAATTAAAAAAGTGTACGAGCAAATAAGCATGAAGGCATATATAAAAGTGGATATGTTCTCCTTAAAGCATGTAGACGTAGAAGCATAGGATCATCAAAACTTGTGAACATCAAAATATGTGATTATCAAAACATGTGAACATAAAAGCATATGATCACCTAAGCAAGTAGATATGTGAGCAAATGATCATCAAAACATGTGAACATAGAATTGTATGATCATAAAAGCATGTGAACATAGAAGTATGTGAATAACAAAGCATGTGAACATAAAAGCATGTGATCATCTAAGTAAGTAGATATGTGAGCAAATGATCACCAAAGCAAATACACATGTGAGCACATGATCAACAAACCACAGAACATGCAAGCACATGTGCATTTAGGCATTCGAGTACACATACATCTTACCACGCAATCACCTTAGGATTTAAGCACGATCATCAAAGCATGTGAGTGCCTGAGCATCAAACTGCATGAGCGTTTGATTCTCCAAGCATATAGATATATCATCATTCAAGTGCGTGCACATGTGGTCAAAAAATAAATCTTATGAAGGGGTGACACTTAATTTATATATAAGCATTTAAGCATGAGACGATACAAGCATTTGATCATGAAAGCATACAAGAATGTGATCATTAGAGCATACAAGCATAATAGCATTTAAAAACCCAAGAGCACATACCAAAAATCTACCTATCACCTCAGCATTCAAGCAAAATCATCAAAGCCTTTAAGCTCACAAACGTCCTACTGCATGGTTACTTAAGCCTCCAAGCCTATAAACATCTTAGCATCCAAGTGTGGGCACATGTTTGTGGATATCATGCTAGTGAATATTAACAAAACATGTTAACATAGGAGCATCCAATCATAATAGTGTCCGACCATATGAGCATGATTGCATATAGGCAAGTGGACATGTTCTCCTTAAAGCATGTAGATATAAGAGCATACGATCATCAAAGCATTTGAACATTGAGGTATATGATTATCAAAACATGTGATCAACTTACCTAGTAGACATATGAGCAAACGATCATCAAAGCATGTGAACATAGAAATGTACGATCCTCAAAGCATGTGAACATAGAAGTATGAGAATATCAAAACATGTGAACATAAAAGCATGTGGTCGGCTAAGCAAGCAAACATGCGAGCAAATGATCACCAAAGCATAGAACATACAAGCACATGTGCATTTTGGCATCCAAGTACACATAAATCTTACAGTCCAATTACCTTAGGATTTATGCACGATCATAAAAGTATGTGAGGGCCTGAGCATCCAAGTACATGAGCGTTTCAGTCACTAAGTATATAGATATATCGTCATTTATGTGTGTGCACAAGTGGTTAGAAAATACATCTAATAAGGGAGTGACACTTAATTTATATGCAAGCATTTAAGCATGAGAATATACAAGAATTTGATCGTGAGAGCATACAAGTACGTGATCGTCAGAGCATGCAAGCATAACAGCATTTAAGAACCCAAGTACACATACCTCAAATCTACCAATCACCTCAGCATTCATGCAAAATCATCAAAGCGTTTGAGCGCACGAACATCCAACTACATGATCACTTATGCCTCTAAGACTGTAAACATATTAGCATCCAAGTCTGTGTACATGTATGTGGATAACATACTAGTGAATAATAACGAAGCATATTAACATAGGAGCATCCAATCCAAAAAGTGTACGAGCATATGAACATGATAGCATATAAGCAAGTGGACATGTTCTCCGTAAAGCATATAGACGTAGGAGCATACGATCATCAAAGCATGTGAACATAGAAGTATGTGAATATCAAAACATGCGAACATAAAAGCATGTGGTCATCTAAGCGAGCAGACATGTGACCGAATGATCATTAAAGCAGGTACACATGGGAGCACATGATCAACAAAGCATTGAACATACAAGCACATGTGCATTTTGGCATGCAAGTACAAATACATCTTATCGTCCAATAACCTTAGGATTTATATACGATCATCCAAGCATGTGAGCGCCTGACTATCCAACCATATGAGTGTTTCAGTCTCCAAGCATATAGATATATCGTCATTGATGTGTGTGCACATTTGGTTAGAAAATACTTCTAATGAGGGAGTCGAACTTAATTTATGTATAAGCATTTAAGCATGAGACTATACAAGCAATTGATCATGAGTACATACAGGCAAGTAATCAGTAAAGCATGCAAGCATAAGAGCATTTAAGAAACCAAGAACACACATCTCAAATCTGTCGATCACCTCATTATTCAAGCAAAACCATCAAAACATTTGAAAGCACGAACGTCCAATTACTTGATCACTTAAGCCTCCAAGCCTATAAACATGTTAGGATCCAAATGTGTGCATATGTTTGTGGATATCATGCTAGTGAATATTAGCAATGCATTTTAACATAGGAGCATTCAATCAAAAAAGTGTACAAGCAAATGAGCATGAAGGCATAAATTACCTTAGGATTTATGCACGATCATCAAAGCTTGTGAGCGTCTAACCATCCAACTATATAAGTGTTTCAGTCTCCAAGCATATAGATATATCATCTTTCATGTGTGTGCACATGTGGTTAGAAAATAAATCAAACGATGGAGTGGAACTTAATTTATATATAAGCATTTAAGCATGAGACTATACACGCATTTGATCATAAGTGCATACAAGCAAGTAATAAGTAACGCATGCAAGTATAAGAGCATTTAAGAACCCAGGAACACATACCTGAAATCTGTCGATCACCTCAACATTCAAGCAAAACCATCAAAACGTTTGAGTGCACGAACGTCCAATTACTTGATCACTTAAGCCTCCAACCCTATAATCATGTTAGCATCCAAGTGTGTGCACATGTTCGTGGATATCATGCTAGTGAATATTAGCGATGCATGTTAACATAGGAGCATGAAGGCATATATGCAAGTTGACATGTTCTCCTTAAAGCATGTGGACGTAGGAGCATAGGATCATCAAAGCATGTGAACATAGAAGTGTATGATCATCAAAGCATGTGAACATGGAAATATATGATTATCAAAACATGTGAACATAAAAGCATATGATCACCTAAGAAAGTAGACATGTGAGCAAATGATCATCAAAGCATGTGAACATAAAAATGTATGATCGCCAAAGCATGTGACCATAGAAGTATGCGGATATCAAAACATGTGAACATAAAAGCAAGTGATCATCTAAGCAAGTAGAATTGTGAGCAAACGATCATGAAAGTATGTGAACATACAAGTATGTGAATATCAAAACAACATAAAAGCTTGTGGTCATCTTATCGTCCAACTACCTTAGGATTTATGCACAATCATCGAAGCATGTGAGCGCCTGAGCATCCAACTAAATGAGCATTTCAGTCTCCAAGCATATAGAAATATCGTCATTCATGTGTGTGCACATGTCGTTAGAAAATACATCTAATGAGGAAGTGACACTTAATTTATATTTAAGCATTTAAGTATAAGAGTACACAAGCATTTGATCGAGAGGGCATACAAGCATGTGATCATTAAAGCTTGCTAGCATAATAACATTTAAGAACCCAAGTACACATACCACAAATCTACCAATCACCTTAGCATTCAAGCAAAATCGACCAAGCGTTTGAGCACACGAACGTCCGTCTACATAATCACTTAAGCCTCCGAGCCTATAAACATATTAGCATCCAAGTGTGTGCACATGTTGGTGGACATCATACTAGTGAATATTAAAGAAGCATGTCAACATAGGAGCATCCAATCATAAAAGTGGCCGAGCATGTGAGCATGATGGCATATAAGCAAGTGGACATGTCCTCCTTAAAGCACGTAGACGTGGGAGCATACGATCATCAAAGCATGTGAACATAGAAGTATGTGATTATCAAAACATGTTAACAAATAAGCATGTGATCATCTAGGCAAGTAGACTTGTGAGCAAACGATCATCAAAGCATGTGTACATAGAAGTATGTGAATATCAAAACAACATAAAAGCTTGTGGTCATCTGAGCAACTAGACATGTGAGCAAATGACCATTAAAGCAAGTACACATGTGAGCACATGATCAACAAAGCATTGAACATACAAGCACATGTGCATTTTGGCATCCAAGTACACATACATCTTACCATCCAATTACCTTAGGATTTATGCACGATCATCAAAGCATGTTAGCGTCTGACCATCCAACTATATGAGTGTTTTAGTCTCCAAGCATATAGATATATCATCATTCATGTGTGTGCACATGTGGTTAGAAAATACATCTAATGAAGGAGTGGAACTTAATTTATATATAAGCATTTAAGCATGAGACTATACATGCATTTGATCATGAGTGCAGACAAGCAAGTAATCATTAAAGCTTGCAACCATAAGAGCATTTAAGAACCCAGGAACACATACCTCAAATTTGTCGATTACCTCAACATTAAAGCAAAACCATCAAAATATTTGAGTGCACGAACGTCCGATTACTTGATCACTTAAGCCTCTAAGCCTATAAACATGTTAGCATCCAAGTGTGTGTACATGTTCGTGGATATCAAGCTACTAAATATTAGCGATGCATGTTTACATAGGATTATCCAATTCAAAAAGTGTACAAGCAAATGAGCATGAAGGCATACGTGTAAGTGGACATGTTCTCCTTAAATCATGTAGACGTTGGAGGATAGGATCATCAAAGCATGTGAACATAGAAGTGTGTGATCATCAAAGCATGTGAACATGGAAATATATGATTATCAAAACATGTGAACATAAAAACATATGATCACCTAAGCAAGTAGACATGTGAGCAAATGAACATCAAAGCATGTGACCACAAAAAAGTAAGTTCATCAAAGCATGTGAACATAAAAGTATATGAATATCAAAACATGTGAACATAAAAGCATGTGATCATCTAAGAAAGTAGACTTGTGAGCAAACAATCATCAAAGCATGTGAACATTGAAATGTATGATCATCAGAGCATGTGAAGATAGAAGTATTTGAATATCAAAACAAGTGAACATAAAAGTAAGTGATCATCCAAGTAAGTAGACTTGTGAGCAAACGATCATCAAAGCATGTGAACATAGAAATCTATGATCATCAAAGCATGCGAACATTGAAGTATGTGAATATCAAAACATGCGAACATAAAAGCATGTCGTCATCTAAGCAAATAGACATGTGAGCAAATGATCATTAAAGCAAGTACACATGTGAGCACATGATCAACAAAGCATTGAACATACATGCACATGTGCATTTTGGCAGCCAAGAACACATACATCTTACCATCCAATTACCTTATGATTTATGCACGATCATCAAAGCATGTGAGCGCCTGACCATCCAACGAGATGAGTGTTTCAGTCTCCAAGCATATAGATATATCGTCATTCATGTGTGTGCACATGTGCTTAGAAAATACATCTAATGAGGACTGGAACTTAATTTATATATAAGCAATTTAAGCATGAGACTATACAAGCATTTGATTATGGGTGCATGCATACAAGCAACTAATCAGTAAAGCATGCAAGCATAAGAGCATTTAAGAAACCAAGAACACAGACCTCAAATCTGTTGATCACCTCAACATTCAAGCAAAACCATCAAAACGTTTTAAAGCACGAACGTCCAATTACTTGATCACTTAAGCCTCCAAGCCCATAAACATGTTAGCATCTAAGTGTGTGCCCATGTTAGTGGATATTGTGCTAGTGCATATTAGTGATGCATGTTAACATAGGAGCATCCAATCAAAAAAGTGTATGAGCAAATGAGTATGAAGTCATATATGCAAGTGGAAATGTTCCCCTTAAAGAATGTAGACGTTGGAGCATAGGATCATCAAAGCATGTGAACATAGAAGTGTATGATCATCAAACCATGTGAACATGGAAATAAGTGATTATCAAAAAATGTGAACATAAAAGTCTATGATCACCTAAGCAAGTAGACAAGTAAGCAAATGATCATCAAAGCATGTGAACATAAAAATGTATGATCATCAAAGCATGTGAACATAGAAGTTTGTGAATATCAAAACTTGTGAACGTAAAAGCATGTGATCATCGAAGCAAGTAGACTTGTGTGCAAATGATCATCAAAGTACATGAACATTGAAATGTATGATCATCAAAGCCAAAGAATATCAAAACATGCAAACATAAAAGCATGTGGTCATCTAAGCAAGCAGACATTTGAGCAAATGATCGTCGAAGCAAGTGCACATGTGACCACCTGATTAACAAAGCATTGAACATACATGTACGTGTGCATTTTGGCATCCAAGTACACAATAATCTTACCATCCAATTACCTTAGGATTCATGCACGATCATCAAAGCATGTTTGTGCCTAACATCCAACTAAATGAGAATTTCAGTCTCCAAGCATATAGATATATCGTCATTCATGTGTATGCACATGTGGTTAGAAAATACGTCAAAGGAGGGAGTGGAATTTAATTTTTATATATGCATCTAACATTGAAACTATACAAGCATTTGATCTTGAGTGCATGCAAGGAAGTAATCAGTAAAGCATGCAAGCATAAGAGCATTTAAGAACCCAAGAACACATACCTCAAATCTGTCAATCACCTCAACATTCAAGCAAAACCATCAAAACGATTGAGCGCACGAACGTCCAATTACTTGATCACTTAAGCCTCCAAGCCTATAAACATGTTAGCATCCAAGTGTGTGCACGTGATCGCGAAGATCATGGTAGTGAATATTAGCAATGCATGTTAACATAGGAGCATCCAATCAAAAAAGTGTACGAGCAATTGAGCTTGAAGGCATATATGCAAGTGGTCATGTTCTCCTTAAAGCGTGTAGACGTAGGAGCATAGGTTCATCAAAGCATGTGAACATGGAAGTATGTGATTATCAAAACATGTTAACAAATAAGCATGTGATCGTCTAAGCAAGTAGACTTGTGAGCATATGATCATCAAAGCATGTGAACATAGAAGTATGTGAATATCAAAACATGTGAACATAAAAGCATGTGATCGTTAAAGCAAGTAGACTTCTGAGCAAACAATCATCAAAGCATGTGAACATAGAAATGTATGATCATCAAAGCATGTGAAGGTAGAGGTAGTTGAATATCAAAATATGTGAACATAAAAGCATGTGATCATCTAAGCAAGTAGACTTGTAAGCAAACGATCATCAAAGCATGTGAACATAGAAATCTATGATCATCAAAGCATGTGAAGATAGAAGTATTTGAACATCAAAACACACGTGAACGTAAATGCATGTGATCATCTAAGCAACTAGACTTATGAGCGAACGACAATCAAAACATGTGAACATAAAAGCATAAGATCATCTAAGCAAGTAGACTTGTAAGCAAACGATCATCAAAGCATGTGAACATAGAAATCTATGATCATCAAAGCATGTGAACATAGAAGTATGTGAATATCAAAACATATGAACATAAAAGCAGAATTTTTTTTCTAAATAACAATAAATATTAAAAATTTTAGTTAGTTGTCAAGTTGGAAAAGAATGTGGAAAACTAGCATTTCGAGTTTTAGAAACCCGAGTTTCAAGATAAAAATCGAGCTTTTAAGCCTCGATTTGTAAGCGGATCGGTGAGAAGTGGAAAAAAGTCCACGTAAAAATCGAGTTTTAAAGACTCGAGATCCAAAAAACGCCGCTATAGGACTTGAAAACGTCACTATAGGGCTTAAAAATTGAATTATAAAAATTTTTTGCAGGAAAACGCCGCTATATGGCTTTAAAACGTCACTATAGGGCATAAAAACGCCACTATAGGGCTCCATGAACCTGGTATTGAACACTTGTAAAAAAAATTTGCAGAAAAACGCCGTTATAGGGCTTTAAAACGTCACCAATAGGACTTAAAAACGCCACTATGAGGGCTATCAAACTAAATTTTTTTTTTTGTGCATGGAACTCGAGTTTCTAAGACTCGAGATCTGTGTGGCATTATCAGTCCCAGAACACTCGCAAAGCGAGTTTTTGGGACTCGATTTTAATATGGATCTCGAGTTTCCAAAACTCGAGATGCTAGTTTTCTATTTTCTTCAAACCGTTGTCTAACTTACTATATACTTGCACCACACACAGCCACTCTGCCCATTCCCCCCATAAAAGCATGTGGTCATCTAAATAAGCAAACATGTGAGCACCTGATTAACAAAGCATTGAACATACATGCACATGTGCATTTTGGCATCCAAGTACACATACATCTTACCATCCAATTACCTTAGGATTTATGCACGATCATTGAAGCATGTGAGCGCCTGAGCATCCAACTAAATGAGCATTTCAGTCTCTAAGCATATAGATATATCGTCATTCATGTGTGTACACATTTCGTTAGAAAATACATCTAATGAGAAAGTGACACTTAATTTATATGTAAGCATTTAAGCATGAGAGTATACAAGCATTTGATCGAGAGAGCATACAAGCATGTGATCAGTAAAGCTTGCTAGCATAATAGCATTTAAGAACCCAAGTACACATACCTAAAATCTACCAATCACTTTAGCATTCAAGTAAAATCGTTCAAGCGTTTGAGCACACGAACGTCCATCTACATAATCACTTAAGCCTCCGAGCCTATAAACATATTAGCATCCAAGTGTGTGCACATGTTGGTGGATATCATACTAGTGAATATTAACGAAGCATATCAACATTGGAGCATCCAATCAAAAAAGTGGCCGAGCATATGACCATGATGGCATATAAGCAAGTGGACTTTTTCTCCTTAAAGCATGTAGACGTAGGAGTATACGATCCTCAAAGCATGTGAACATAGAAGTATGTGATTATCAAAACATGTTAACAAATAAGCATGTGATCATCTAGGCAAGTAGACTTGCGAGCAAATGATCATCAAAGCATGTGAACATGGAAATCTATGATCATCAAAGCATGTGAACATAGAAGTATGTGAATATCAAAACAACATAAAAGCTTGCGGTCATCTAAGCTAGCAGACATGTGAGCAAATGATCATTAAAGCAAGTACACATGTGAGTACATGATCAACAAAGCATATCAACATTGGAGCATCCAATCAAAAAAGTGGCCGAGCATATGACCATGATGGCATATAAGCAAGTGGACTTTTTCTCCTTAAAGCATGTAGACGTAGGAGTATACAATCCTCAAAGCATGTGAACATAGAAGTATGTGATTATCAAAACATGTTAACAAATAAGCATGTGATCATCTAGGCAAGTAGACTTGCGAGCAAATGATCATCAAAGCATGTGAACATGGAAATCTATGATCATCAAAGCATGTGAACATAGAAGTATGTGAATATCAAAACAACATAAAAGCTTGCGGTCATCTAAGCTAGCAGACATGTGAGCAAATGATCATTAAAGCAAGTACACATGTGAGTACATGATCAACAAAGCATATCAACATTGGAGCATCCAATCAAAAAAGTGGCCGAGCATATGACCATGATGGCATATAAGCAAGTGGACTTTTTCTCCTTAAAGCATGTAGACGTAGGAGTATACGATCCTCAAAGCATGTGAACATAGAAGTATGTGATTATCAAAACATGTTAACAAATAAGCATGTGATCATCTAGGCAAGTAGACTTGCGAGCAAATGATCATCAAAGCATGTGAACATGGAAATCTATGATCATCAAAGCATGTGAACATAGAAGTATGTGAATATCAAAACAACATAAAAGCTTGCGGTCATCTAAGCTAGCAGACATGTGAGCAAATGATCATTAAAGCAAGTACACATGTGAGTACATGATCAACAAAGCATTGAACATACAAGCACATGTGCATTTTGGATCCAAGTACACATACATCTTACCATCCAATTACCTTAGGATTTATGCACAATCATCAAAGCATGTTAGCGCCTAACCATCCAACTAGATGAGTGTTTTAGTCTCCAAGCATATAGATATATCGTCAATCATGTGTGTGCACATGTGGTTAGAAAAATACATCTAACGAAGGAGTGGAACTTAATTTATATATAAGCATTTAAGCATGAGACTAAACATGCATTTGATCATGACTGCATACAAGCAAGGAATCAGTAAAAGCATGCAAGCATAAAAGCATTTCAGAACCCAGGAACACATACCTCAAATTTGTCGATCACCTCAACATTAAAGCAAAACCGTTAAAACATTTTTGAGCACACGGACGTCCGATTACTTGATCACTTAAGCCTCCAAGCCTATAAACATGTTAGCATCCAAATGTGTGTACATGTTCGTGGATATCATGCTACTAAATATTTGCGATGCATGTTAACATAGGAGCATCCAGTTAAAAAAGTGTACGTGTAAGTGGATATGTTCCCCTTAAAGCATGTAAGTGGATATGTTCCCCTTAAAGCATGTAGACGTTGGAGCAAATGATCAACAAAGCATTGAACATACAAGCACATGTGCATTTTGGCATCCAAGTACACATACATCTTACCGTGCAATTACCTTAGGATTTTTGCATGATCATCAAAGCATGTAAGCGCCTGACCATCCAACAATACGAGTGTTTCAATCTCCAAGCATATAGATATATCGTCATTCATGTGTTTGCACATGTGGTTAGAAAATACATCTAATAAAGGAGTGGAACTTAATTTATATATAAGCGTTTAAGCATGAGACTATACAAGCATTTGATCATGAGTGCATATGAGCAAGTAATCAGTAAAGCATACAAGCATAAGAGCATTTAAGCACAAAAGAACACATACCTCAAATCTGTCGATCCCCTCAACATTCAAACAAAACCATCAAAACTTTTGAAAGCACAAACGCCCAATTACTTGATCATTTAAGCCTCCATGCCTATAATCATGTTAGCATCCAAGTGTGTGCATAAGTTCATGGATATCATGCTTATGAATATTAGCGACGCATGCGAACATAGGAGTATCCAATCAAAAAAGTGTACGAGAAAATGATCACGTAGGGATGGATGCAACTGGACATGTTCTCCTTAAAGCATGTAGATGTAGGAGCATAGGATCATCGAAGCATGTGAACATAGAAGTGTATGATCATCAAAGCATGTGAACATGGAAATTTGTGCTTATCAAAACATGTGAACATAAAAGCAGGTGATATTCAAAGCAAGTAGACTTGTGAGCAAACGATCATCAAACTATGTGAACAGTGAAATGTTTGATAATCAGAACCTGTGAATATCAAAACATGCGAACATAAAAGCATGTGGTCATCTAGGCAAGCGGACATGTGAGCAAATGATCATCAAAGCAAGTACACATGTGAGCACATGATTAACAAAGCAGTGAACATACATGCACATGTGCATTTTGGCATCCAAGTACAAGTACATCTTACCATCAAATTACCTTAGGATTTATGCACAATCATCAAAGCATGTGAGCACCTGAGCATCCAACTAAATGAGCATTTCAGTCTCGAAGCATATAGAAATATCGTCATTGATGTGCGTGCACATGTGGTTAGAAAATACATCTAATAAGGGAGTGACACTTAATTTATATGTAACCATTTAAGCATGAGAGTATGCCAGCGTTTGATCGAGAGTGCATACAAGCACGTGATCATTAAAGCTTGCAAGCATAATCGTATTTAAGAACCCAAGTACACGTACCTCGAATCTACCAATCACCTTAGCATTCAACCAAAATCGTAAAAGCATTTGAGCACACGAACGTCCATCTACATAATCACTTATGCCTCCGAGCCTATAAACATATTAGCATCCAAGTGTGTGCACATGTTGGTGGACATCATACTAGTGAATATTAAAGAAGCATGTCAACATAGGAGCATCCAATCATAAAAGTGGCCGAGCATGTGAGCATGATGGCATATAAGCAAGTGGACATGTCCTCCTCAAAGCATGTAGACGTGGGAGCATACGATCATCAAAGCATGTGAACATAAAAGTATGTGATTATCAAAACATGTTAACAAATAAGCATGTGATCATCTAGGCAAGTAGACTTGTGAGCAAATGATCATCAAAGAATGTGAACATAGAAGTATGTGAATAACAAAACATGTGAATATAAAAGCATGTGCTCATCTAAGCAAGTAGACTTGTGAGCAAACGACCGTTAAAGCATGTGAACATAGAAATCTATGATCATCAAAGCATTTGAACATAAAAGTATGTGAATAACAAAACACATGAACATAAAAGCATGTGATCATCTAAACAAGTAGACTTGTGAGCAAACGACCATCAAAGCATGTGAACATAGAAATCTATGATTATCAAACCATGTGAACATAGAAGTATGTGAATATCAAAACATACGAACATAAACGCATGTGGACATTGAAGCAAGCAGACATGTGAGCAAATGATTATTAAAGCAAGTACACGTGAGCACATGATCAACAAAGCACTGAACATACAAGCACATGTGCATTTTGGCATCCAAGTATAAATACATCTTACCATCCAATTACCTAAGGATTTATGCACGATCATCAAAGTATGCAAGCATAAGAGCATTTAAGAACCCTGGAACACATACCTCAAATCTGTTGATCACCTCAACATTCAAACAAAACCATCAATACGTTTGAGCGCACGAGCATCCAATTACTTGATCACTTAAGCCTCCAAGCCTATAAACATGTTAGCATCAATGTGTGCACATGTTTCTGGATATCATACTAGTGAATATTAACGAAGCATGTTAACATAGAAGCATCCAATCATAAAGGTGGGCGAGCATATGAGCATCATGGCATATAGGCAAGTGGACATGTTCACCTTAAAGCATGTAGACGTAGGAGCATACGATCATTGAAGCATGTGAACATAAAAGTATGTGGTTATCCAAACACGTTAACAAATAAGCATGTGATCGCCTAAGCAAGTAGACTTGTGAGAAAGCGATCATCAAAGCATGTGAACATAGAAATGTATGATCATCAAAGCATGTGAAGATATAAGTATTCTAATATCAAAACGCATGTGAATATAGAAGTATGTGAATATCAAAACATGCAAACGTAAAAGCATGTGGTCATCTAAACAAGCAGACATGTGAGCAACTGATCATTAAAGCAAGTAGACATGTGAGCACATGATCAAAAAAGCAATGAACATACAAGCACATGTGCATTTTGGCATCCAAGTACACATACATCTTACCATCTAATTACCTTAGGATTTTTGAACGAACATCAAAGCATGTGAGCGCCTGACCATCCAACAATATGAGTGTTTCAGTCTCCAAGCATATAGATATATCATCATTCATGTGTGTGCACATGTGGTTAGAAAATACACCTAAAGAGGGAGTGGAACTTAATTTATATATAAGCATTTAAGCATGAAACTGTACAAGCATATTATCATGAGTGCATACAGGCAAGTAATTAGTAAAGCATGCAAGCATAAGAGCATTTAAGAAACCAAGAACACACACCTCAAATTTGTCGATCACCTCAACATTCAAGCAAAACCGTCAAAATGTTTAAAAGCACAAATGTCCAATTACTTGATCACTTAAGCCTCCAAGCCTATAAACATGTTAGCATCCAAGTGTGTGCACATGTTCATGGATATCATGCTAGTGAATATTAGCGATGCATGTTAACATAGAACCATTTAATCAAAAAAGTGTATGAGCAAATGAGCATTAAAGCATATGCAAGTCGACATGTTCTCCTTAAAGCATGTAGATGTAGGAGCATAGGATCATCAAAGCATGTGAACATAGAAGTGTATGATCATCAAAGCATGTGAACATGGAAATATGTGATTATCAAAACATGTGAACATAAAAGCGTATGATCACCTAAGCAAGTAGAAATGTGAGCAAATGGTCATCAAAGCATGTGAACATAAAAATGTATGATCATAAAAGCATGTGAACATAGAAGTGTGTGAATAACAAAACATGTGTACATCAAAGCATGTGATCATCAAAGCAAGTTGACGTGTGAGAAAATGATCATCAAAGCATGTGAACATAGCAGTATGTGAATATCAAAACATGCGAACATAAAAGCACGTGGTCAACTAAGCAAGCAGACATGTGAGCAAATGATCATTAAAGAAAGTACACATGTGACCACATGATCAACAAAGCATTGTACATACAAGCACATGTGCATTTTGGCATCCAAGTACAAATACATCTTACCGTCCAATTACCTTAGGATTTATGCACGATCATTAAAGCATGTAAACGCCTGACCATCCAACTATATAAGTGTTTCAACCTCCAAGCATATAGATATGTCATCATTCATGTGTGTGCAAATGTGGTTAGAAAATACATCTAAAGAGGGAGTGGAACTTAATTTATATATAAGCATTTAAGCATGAGACTATACAAGCATATTATCATGAGTGCATACAGGCAAGTAATCAGTAAAGCATGCAAGCATAAGAGCATTTAAAAAACCAAGAACACACCTCAAATTTGTCGATCACCTCAACATTCAAGCAAAACCATCAAAACGTTTAAAAGCAGGAACATCCAATTACTTGATCACTTAAGCCTCCAAGCCGATAAACATGTTTGCATCCAGGTGTGTGCACATGTTCATGAATATCATGCTAGTGAATATTAGCTTTGCATGTTAACACAGAAGCATCTAGTCAAAAAAGTGTACGAACAAATGAGCATGAAAGCATATGCAAATGGACAAGTTCTCCTTAAAGCATGTAGACGTAGGAGCATAGGATCATCAAAGCATGTGGACATGGAAATATGTGATTATCAAAACATGTGAACATAAAAGCATATTATCACCTATGCATGTAGACATGTGAGCAAATGATCATTAAAGCATGTGAACATAAAAATGTATGATCATTAGAGCATGTGAACATAGAAGTATGTGAATATCAAAACATGTGAAAATAAAAGCATGTGATCATCTAAGCAAGTGGACTTATGAGCAAAAGATCATCAAAGTATGTGAACATTGAAATGTATGATCAACAAAGCCTGTGAATATAAAAACATGCGAACATAAAACCTTGTGGTCATCTAAACAAGAAGACATGTGAGCTAATGATCATCGAGGCAAGTACAAATGTGAGCACCTAATTAACAAAGCATTGAACATACATGCACATGTGCAATTTGGCATCCAAGTACACATACATCATACCGTCCAATTACCTTAGGATTTGTGCACAATCATCAAAGCATATGAGCGCCTGAGCATCCAACTAAATGAGCATTTCCATCTACAAGCATATATATATATATATATATATCGTCATTCATGTGGGTGTACATGTGGTTAGAAAATACATCTAACGAGGGAGTGACACTTAAGTTTTCTGTAAGCATTTAAGCATGAGAGTATACAGGCATTTGATCGAGAGAGCATACAAGCATGTATTCATTAAAGCTTGCAAGCATAATAGCATTTAAGAACCAAAGTACACATACCTCAAATCTATCAATCACCTTAGCATTCAAGCAAAATCGTCAAGGCATTTCAGAACACGAATGTCCATTAATGTAATCACTTAAGCCTCCGAGCCTATAAACATATTTGCATCCAAGTGTGTGCACATGTTTTAGGATATCATACTAGTGAATATTAACGAAGCATGTTAACATAGAAGCATCCAATCATAAAGGTGGCCAAGCATATGAGCATCATGGCATATAGGCAAATGGACATGTTCACCTTAAAGCATGTAGACGTAGGAGCATATGAACATCGAAGCATGTGAACATAGAAGTATGTGATTATCCAAACACGTTAACAAATAAGCATGTGATCGTCTACGCAAGTAGACTTGTGAGCAAACGATCATCAATGCATGTGAATATAGAAATGTATGATCATCAAAGCATGTGAAGATAGAAGTATGTGAATATCAAAACACATGTGAACATAAACGCATGTGATCACCTAAACAAGTAGACTTATGAGCGAACAATCATCAAAGCATGTGAACATAGAAATCTATGATCGTCAAAGCATGTGAACATAGAAATATGTGAATATCAAAACATGCGAACATAAAAGCATGTGGTCATCTAAGCAAGCAGACATGTGAGCAACTGATCATTAAAGCAAGCACACGTGTGAGCACAAGATCAACAAAGCATTGAACATACAAGCACATGTGCATTTTGGCATCCAAGTACACATACATCTTACCGTCCAATTACTTTAGGATTTATGTACGATCGGCAAAGCATGTGAGCGCCTGACCTTCCAACTATATGAGTGTTTCAGTCTCCAAACATATAGATATGTCGTCCTTCATGTTTGTGCACATGTGGTTAGAAAATACATTTAATGAAGGAGTGGAGCTTAATTTATATATAAGCATTTAAGCATGAGACTATACAAGCATTTGATCATAAGTGCATACAGGCATGTAATCAGTAAAGCATGCAAGCATAAGAGCATTTAAGAAACCAAGAACACACACCTTAGATATGTCGATCACCTCATCATTCTAGTAAAACCATCAAAACGTTTGAAAGCACGAACGTCCAATTACCTGATCACTTAAGACCCCAAGCCTATAAACATGTTAGCAACCAAGTGTGCGCACATGTTTGTGGATATCAGGCTAGCGAATATTAGCGATGCATTTTAACAAAGGAGCATTCAATCAAAAAAGTGTACAAGCAAATGAGCATGAAGGCATATAAGCAAGTGGACATGTTCTCCTGAATACATGTAGACATAGGAGCATAGGATCATCAAAGCATGTGAACGTGGAAATATGTGATTATCAAAACATGTGACAGTAAAAGCATATGATCACCAAAGCAAGTAGACATGTGAGCAAATGATCATCAAAGCATGTCAACATAAAAATGTATGATCATCAAAGCATGTGAACATAAAGTATGTGAATATCAAAACATGTGTACATAAAAGCATGTGGTCATGTAAGCAAGTAGGCTTGTGAGCAAACGATCATCAAAGCATGTGAACTTAGAAATATATTATCATCAAAGCCTGTAAAGATTAAAGTATTTGAATATCAAAACATGTGAACATAAAAGCATGTGATCCTCTAAGCAAGTAGACCTGTGAGCAAACGATTATCAAAGTATGTGAACATTGAAATGTATGATCATCAAAGCCTGTGAATATCAAAACCTACGAACATAAAATCATATGGTCATCTAAGCAAGCAGGCATGTGAGAAAATAATCATCGAAGCAAGTACACATGTGAGCACCTGATTAACAAAGCATTGAACATACATGCACATGTGCATTTTGGCATCCAAGTACACATACATCTTACCGTCCAATTACCTTAGGATTTATGGACGATCATCAAAGCATGTTAGCACCTGGGCATCCAACTAAATGAGCATTTCAGTCTCCAAGCATATAGATATATCATCATTCATGTGTGTGCACATGTGGTTAGATAATACATCTAATGAGGGAGTCGAACTTCATTTATATATAAGCATTTAAGTATGAGACTATACAAGCATTTGATCATGAGTGCATACAAGGAAATAATCAGTGAAGCATGCTAGCATAAGAGCATTTAAGAACCCAAGAACACATACCTCAAATCTGTCGATCACCTCAACATTCAAGCAAAACCATCAAATTGTTTGAAAGCATGAACGTCCAATTCCTTAATCACATAAGCCTCCAAGCCTACAAACATGTTAGCATCCAAATATGTGCACATTTTCATGGATATCATGCTAGTGAATATTAGTGATGCTTGTGAATATTAGTGATGCTTGTTAACATAGGACTATCCAATCAAAAAAGTGTTCGAGTAAATGAGCATGAAGGCATATATGCAAGTGGACATGTTCTGCTTAATGCATGTAGACGTTGGAGCATAGGATAATCAAAGCATGTGAACATAAAAGTGTATAATCATCAAAGCATGTGAACATGAAAATATGTGATTACCAAAACATGTGAACAAAAAAGCATATGATCACCTACGCAAGTAGACATGTGAGCAAATGATCATCAAAGCATGTGAACATAAAAATGTATGATCATCAAAGCATGTGAACAAAGAATTATGTGAATATCAAAACATGTGAACATAAAAGCATGTCAACATCTATGCAAGTTGACTTGTGAGCAAAGGATCATCAAAGCATGTGAACGTAGAAATGTATGATCATCAAAGCATGCGAAGATAGAAGTATTTGAATATCAAAACGTGTGAACATAAAAGCATGTGATAATCTAAGCAAATAGACTTGTGAGCAAACGATCATCAAAGCATGTGAACATTGAAATCTATGATCATTAAAGCATGTGAACAGAGAAGTTGAATATCAAAACATGCGAACATAAAAGCATGTGGTCATCTAAGCAAGCAAACAAGTGAGCAAATGATCATCGAAGCAAGTACACACATGAGCACCTAATTTACATAGCGCTAAACATACATGCACATATGCATTTTGGCATCCAAGTACACATACATCTTACCATCCAATTACCTTAGCATTTATGCACAATCATCAAAGCATGTTAGCGCCTGAGCATCTAACTAAATTAGCACATGTGACTATACAACAAAATGATCAATCTCCAAGCATATAGATCTTTCTCCAAGCATATAGATATATCATCATTCGTGTGTGTGCACATGTGGTTAGAAAATACATCTAATGAGGGAGTCGAACTTAATTTATATATAAGCATTTAAGCATGAAATTATACAAGCATTTGATCATGAGTGCAGACTAGGAAGTAATCAGAAAAGCATGCAAGCATAAGAGCATTTAAGAACCCAAGAACACACACATCAAATCTGTCGATCACCTCAACATTCAAGCAAAACCATCAAAACTTTTGAAAGCACGAACGTCCAATTACTTGATCACTTAAGCCTCCTAGCCTATAAACATGTTAGCATCCAAGTGTGTGCACATGTTCATGGATATCATGCTAGTGAATATTAGTGATGCACGTTAACGTAGGACCATCCAATCAAAAAATTGTATGAGCAAATGAGCATGAAGGCATATATGCAAGTGGACATGTTCTCCTTAATGCATGTAGACGTAGGAGCATAGGAAACATGGAAATGAGCATCAAAGCATGTGAGCATAGATGTGTATGATCATCAAAGAATGTCAACATGGAAATATGTGATTATCAAAACATGCGAACATAAAAGCATATGATCACCTAAGCAAGTAGACATCTGAGCAAATGATCATCAAAGCATGTCAACATAAAAATGTATGATCATCAAAGCATGTGAACAAAGAAGTATGTGAATATCAAAACATGTAAACATAAAAGCAAGTGATCATCTAAGCAAGTAGACTTGTGAGCAAAAGATCATCAAAGCATGAGAACATAGAAATATATGATCACCAAAGCATTTGGAGATAAAAGTATTTGAATATCAAAACATGTGAACATAAAAGCGTGTGATCATCTAAGCAAGAAGAATATTGAACAAACGATCATCAAAGTATGTGAACATTGAAATGTATGATCATCAAAGCTTGTGAATATCAAAACGTACGAACATAAAAGCTTGTGGTCATCAAAGCAAGCAGACATGTGAGCAAATTATCATCGAAGCAAGTACACATGTGAGCACCTGATTAAGAAAGCGTTGAACATATATGCACTTGTGCATTTTGGCATACAAGTACACATACATCTTACCGTCCAATTACCTTTGGATCTATGCACGATCATCAAAGCATGTTGGCGCCTAAGCATCCAGCTCAATGTGCATTTCAGTCTCCAAGCATATAAATATATCGTCATTTATGTGTATGCACATGTGGTTAGAAAATACATCTAGTGAAGGAGTGGATCTTAATTTATATATAAGCATTTAAGCATGAGACTATACAAGCATTTGATCATGAGTGCACACAAGGAAGTAATCAGTAAAGCATGCAAGCATAAGAGCATTTAAGAACCCAAGAACACACACCTCAAATCTATCGATCACCTCAACATTCAAGCAAAACCATCAAAACTTTTGAAAGCACGAACGTCCAATTACTTGATCACTTAAGCCTCCTAGCCTATAAACATGTTAGCATCCAAGTGTGTGCACATGTTCATGGATATCATGCTAGTGAATATTAATGATGCATGTTAATATAGGACCATCCAATCAAAAAAGTGTACAAGCAAATGAGCATGAAGACATATATGCAAGTGGACATGTTCTCCATAATGCATGTAGACGCAGGAGCACAGGATCATCGAAGCATGTGAATATAGAAGTGTATGATCATCAAAGCTTGTGAATTTGGAAATATGTGATTATCAAAACATGTAAACATAAAAGCATATGATCACTTAAAAAAGTTGACATGTGAGCAAATGATCATCGAAGCATGTGAACGTAAAAATGTATGATCATCAAAGCATGTGAGCATAGAAGTATGTGAATATCAAAACATGTGAACATAAAAGAATGTGATCCTTTAAGCAAGTAGACTTGTGAGCAAACAATCATCAAAGCAAGTGAACATAGAAATGTATGATCATCAAAGCATGTAAAGATAGAAGTATTTGAATATCAAAACATGTGAACATTAATGCTTGTGATTGTCTAAGCAAGTATACTTGTGAGCAAACGATCATCAAAACATGTGAACATTGAAATCTATGATCATCAACGCATGTGAACATAGAAGTATGTGAATATCAAAACATGCAAACAAAAAAGCATGGGGTCGTCTAAGCAAGCAGAAATGTGGGCACATGATCATTAAAGCAAGTACACATGTGAGCACATGATCAACAAAGCTTTGAACATACAAGCACATGTGCATTATGGCATCCAAGTACACATACATCTTACCGTCCAATTACCTTAGGATTTGTGCACAATCATCAAAGCGTGTGAGCACCTGACTAGCCAACTATATGAGCATTTCAGTCTCTAAGCATATAGATATATCGTCATTCATGTGTGTGCAAATGTGGTAGCAAAATACATCTAATAAGGGAGTGGCACTTGATTTATATGTAAGCATTTAAGCGTGAGAGTATACATGCATTTGATCAAGAGAGCAAACAAGCATGTGATCATTAAAGCTTGCAAGCATAAGATCATTTAAGAACCCAAGAACACAGACCTCAAATCTGTCGATCACCTCAACATTCAAGCAAAACTATCAAAACATTTGAAAGCATGAACGTCCAATTAATTGATCACTTAAGCCACCAAGCCTATAAACATGTTAGCATCCAAGTGTGTGCACATGTTCGTGGATATCATTCTAGTGACTATTAGCGATGCATGTTAACATAGGAGCATCCAATCAAAAAAGTGTACAAGCAAATGAGCATGAAGGCATATATGCAAGTGGACATCTAATGAGGGAGTGGCACTTGATTTATATGTAAGCATTTAAGCATGAGAGTATACAAGCATGTGATCATTCAAGCTTGCAAGCATAATAGAATTTAAGAACCCATGTACACATACCTCAATTCTACCAATCACCTTTAGCATTCAAGCAAAATCGTCAAAGCGTTTGAGCACACGAATGTCCATCTACACAATCACTTAAGCCTCCGAGCCTATAAACATATTAGCATCCAAGTGTGTGCACATTTTGGTGGATATCACACTAGTGAATATTAACAAAGCATGTTAACAAAAGAGCATCCAATCATAAAAGTGCACAAGCATATGGGCATGATGGCATATAAGCAAGTGGACATGTTCTCCTTAAAGTGTGTAGACATAGGAGCATACGATCATCAAAGCATGTGAACATAGAAGCATGTGATTATCAAAACATGTTAACAAATAAGCATGTGATCGTCTAAGCAAATAGACTTGTGAGCAAACGATCATCAAAGCATGTGAAGATAGAAGTATTTGAATATCAAAATACATGTGAACATAAAACCATGTGATCACCTATAAAGTAGGCTTGTGAACGAATGATCATCAAAGCATGTGAACATAGAAATCTATGATCATCAAAGCATGTGAACATAGAAGTATGTGAATATCAAAACATGCGAACATAAAAGCATGTGGTCATCTAAGCAAGCAGACATGTGAGCAAATGATCATTAAAGCAAGTACACATGTGAGCACATGATCAACAAAGCATTGAACATACAAGCACATGTGCTTTTTGGCATCCAAATACACATACATCTTACCGTCCAATTACCTTAGGATCTATGCACGATCATTAAACCGTATCAGTGCCTGACCATCCAACTATATGAGTGTTTCAGTCTCCAAGCATATAGATATATCGTCATTCATGTGTGTGCACATGTGGTTAGAAAATACATCTAATGAGGGAGAGGAACTCAATTTACATATAAGCATTTAAGCATGAGACTATACAGCATTTGATCATGGGTGCCTACAAGCAAGTAATCAGTAAGGCATACAAGCATAAGAGCATTTAAGAACCCAGGAATGCATACCTCAAATCTATCGATGACCTCAACATTCAAGGAAAACCATCAAAACGTTTGAGCGCACGAACATCCAATTACATGATCACTTATGCCTCGAAGCTTATAAACATGTTAGCATCCAAGTGTGTGCACATGTTCGTGGATATCATGCTCGCAAATATTAGCGATGCATGTTAACATATGAGCATGAAGGCATATATACAGGTGGACATGTTCTCCATAAAGCATGTAGACGTAGGAGCATAAGATAATCAAAGAATTGTGAATATAGAAGTGTATGATCACCTAAGCATGACAACATGGAAATATGTGATTATCAAAACATGTGAACATAAAAGCATATAATCACCTAAACAAGTGGACATGTGGGCAAATGATCATCAAAGCATGTGACCATAAAAATGTTTGCTCATCAAAGCATGTGAAAATAGAAGTATGTGAATATCAAAACATGTGAACATAAAAGCATGTGATCATCTAAGAAAGTAGACTTGTGAGCAAACGATCATCAAAGTATGTGAACATTGAAATGTATGATCATCAAAGCCTGTGAATATCAAAACATGCGAACATAAAAGCATGTCATCATCTAAGCAAGCAAACATGTGAGCAAATGATCATTAAAGCAAGTACATATGTGAACACCTGATTAACAAAGCATTGAACATACATGCACATGTGCATTATGGCATCAAAGTACACATACATCATACCGTCCAATTACCTTAGGATTTATGAACGATCATCAAAGCATGTGAGCGCCTGAGCATCCAACTAAATGAGCATTTCAGTCTCCAATCATATAGATATATCGTCATTCATGTGTGTGCACATGTGGTTAGAAAATACATCTAATGAGGGAGTGACACTTAGTTTATATGTTAGCATTTAGGCATGAGAGTATACAAGCATTTGATAGAGGGTGCATACTAGCATGTGATCATTAAAGCTTGCAAGCATAATAGCATTTAAGAACCAAAGTACGCATACCTCAAATCTACCAATCACCTTAGCATTCAAGCAAAATTGTCAAGCCGTTTGAGAACACGAACGTCCATCTACATATCACTTAAGCCTCTAAGCCTATAAACATATTAAAACCCAAGTGTGTGCACATGCTAGTGGATATCATACTAGTGAATATTAACAAAGCATGTTAACATAGGAGCATCCAATCGTAAATGTGCCCGAGCATATCAGCATGATGGCATATGGGCTAGTGGACATGTTCTCCTTAAAGCATGTAGACATAGGAGCATATGATCATCAAAGCATGTGAACATAGAAATGTAAAACCATCAAACCATGTGAAGGTAGAAGTATTTGAATATCAAAACACATGTGAACATAAAAGCATTTGATCATCTAAGCAAGCAGGCTTGTGAGCGAACGATCATCAAAGCATGTGATCATCTAAGCAAGCAGACATGTGAGCAAATGATCATTAAAGCAATTACACATGTGAGCAAAAGATCAACAAAACATTGAACATAAAAGCACATGTGCATTTTGGCATCCAAGTACACATACATCTTACCGTCCAATTACCTTAGGATTTATGCACAATCATGAAAGCAAGTGAGCACCTGACCATCCAACTATATGAGTGTTTCAACCTTCAAGCATATAGATATATCGTCATTCATGTGTGAGCACATGTGGTTAGAAAATACATCTAATGAGGGAGTGGAGCTTAATTTATATATAAGCATTTAAGCGTGAGACTATACAAGCATTTGATCATGAGTGCATAAAAGCAAGTAATCAGTAAAGCATGCAACATTAGAGCTTTTAAGAACCCAGGAATGCTTACCTCAAATCTGTCGATCAACTCAACATTCAAGCAAAACCATTAAAACGTTTGAGCGCATGAACCTCCAATTACTTGATCACTTAAGCCTCCAAGCCTATAAACATGTTAGCAACCAAGTGTGTGCACATGTTCATGGATATCATGCTAGTGAATATTAGCAATGCATGTTAATATAGGAACATCCAATCAAAAAAGTGTATGAGCAAATGAGCACGAAGTCATATATGCAAGTGGACATGTTCTCCTTAAAGCATGTAGACGTAGGAGCATAGGATCATCAAAGCATGTGAACATAGAAGTGTATGGTCATAAAAGCATGTGAATATGGAAATATGTGATTATCAAAACATGTGAACATAAAAGCATATGATCACCTAAGCAAGTAGGCATGTGACCAAATGATCATCAAAGCATGTGAACATAAAAATGTACGATCATCAAAGCATGTGAGCAAAGAAGTATGTGAGTATCAAAACATGTGAACATAAAAGGATGCAATCATCTAAGCAAGTAGACTTGTGAGCAAACGATCATCAAAGCATGTGAACATAGAAATGTATGATCATCAAAGCATATGAAGATAGAAGTATTTAAATATCAAGCACGTGAACATAAAAGCATGTGATCATCAAAGGAAGTAGACTTGTGAGCAAACGATCACCAAAGTATGTGAACATTGAAATGTATGATCATCAAAGCCTGTGAATATCAAACCATGCGAACATAAAAGCATCTGGTCATCTAAGCAAGCTAACATGTGAGCAAATGATCATCGAAACAAGTACACAATTGAGCACCTGATTAAAGAAGCATTGAACATACATGCACATGTGCATTTGGGCATCCAAGTGCACAAACATCCTACAGTCCAATTACCTTAGGATTTATGCACGATCATCAAAGCATGTGAGTGCCTGAGCATCCAGCTAAATGAGCATTTCAGTCTATAAGCATATAGATATATCTTCATTCATGTGTGAGCACATGTGGTTAGAAAATAAATCTAATGAGGGAGTGACACTTAATTTATATGTAAGCATTTAAGCATAAGAGAATACAAGCATTTGATCGAGAGAGCATCCAAGCATGTGATCATTAAAGCTTGCAAGCATAATTGCATTTAAGAACCTAAGTACACATACCTCAAATCTGCCAATCACCTTAGCATTCAAGCAAAATCATCAAAGCGTTTGAGAACACGAACGTCCATCTACACAATCATTTAAGCCTTTGAGCCTATAAACATTTTAGCATCCAAGTGTGTGCACATGTTTGTGGATATCATACTAGTGAATATTAACAAAGCATGATAATATAGGAGCATCCAATCATAAAAGTGCCCGAGCATATGAGCATGATGGCATATAGGCAAGTGGACATGTTCTCTTTAAAGTATGTAGACGTAGGAGCATACAATCATCAAAGCATGTGAACACAGAAGTATGTGATTATCAAAAAATGTTAACAAATAAGCATGTGATCGTCTAAGCAAGTAGACTTGTGAGCAAACGATCATCAAAGCATGTGAACATAGAAATGTATGATCATCAAAGCATGTGAAGATAGAAGTATTTGAATATTAAAACACATGTGAACATAAAAGCATGTGATCATCTAAGCAAGTAGACTTGTGAGCGAACAATCATCAAAGCACGTGAACATAGAAATCTATGATAATCAAAGCATGTGTACGTAGAAGTATGTGAATATCAAAACATGTGAACATAAAAGCATGTGGTCATCTAAGCAAGCAAACATGTAAGCAAATGATCATTAAAGCAAGTACACATGTGAGCCCATGATCAACAAAGCATTGAACATACAAGCACATGTGCATTTTGGCATCCAAGTACACATATATCTTATGGTCCAATTACCTTAGGATTTATGCACAATTATCAAAGCATGTGAGCGCCTAACCATCCAACTATATGAGTGCTTCAATCTCCAAGCATATAGATATATCGTCATTCATGTTTGCGCACATGTGGTTAGAAAATACATCTAAAGAGGGAGTGGAACTTAATTTATATTTAAGCATTTAAGCATTAGACTATACAAGCATTTGATCATGAGTACGTGCAAGCAAGTAATCAGTAAAGCATGCAAGCATAAGAGCATTTAAGAACTCATGAACACATACCTCAAATCTGTCGATCACCTCAACATTCAAGCAAAACCATCAAAACGATTGAGCACACGAATGTCCAATTACTTGATCACTTAAGCCTCCAAGCCTATAAACATGTTAGCATCCAACTATGTGCACATGTTCGTGGATATCATGCTAGTGAATATTAGCGATGCATGTTAACATAGAAGCATCCAATCAAAAAAGTGTACGAGCAAATGAGCATGAAGGCATATATGCAAGTGGACATGTTCTCCTTAAAGCATGTAGACGTAGGAGCATAGGATCATCAAAGCATGTGAACATAGAAGTATATGATCATCAAAGCATGCGAACATGGAAATATGTGATTATCAAAACATGTGAACATAAAAGCATATGATCACCTAAGCAAGTAGACATGTGAGGAAATGATCATCAAAACATGTAAACATAAAAATGTATGATCATCAAAGCATGTGAACATAGAAGTATGTGAGTATCAAAACATGTGAACATAAAAGCATGTGATTGTCTAAGCAAGTAGACTTGTGAGAAAATGGTCATTAAAGCAAGTACACATGTGAGCACATGATCAACAAAGCATTAAACATACAAGCACATGTGCATTTTGGCATCCAAGTACACACACATCTTACTGTCCAATTAACTTAGGATTTATGCACGATCATTAAAGCGTATGAGTGTCTGACCATCCAACTATATCGTCATTCATGTGTGTGCACATGTGGTTAGAAAATACATCTAATGAGGGAAAGGAACTTAACTTATATATAAGCATTTAAGCATGAGACTATACAAGCATTTGATCACGGGTGCATACAAGCAACTAATCAGTAAAGCATGGAACCATAAGAGCATTTAGGAACCCAGGAACGCATACCTCAAATCTGTCGATCACCTCAACATTCAAGCAAAACCATCAAAACGTTTGAGCGCACGAACATCCAATTACTTGATCACTTATGCCTCCAAGCTTATAAACATGTTAGCATCCAAGTGTGTGCACATGTTCATGGATATCATGCTAGTGAATATTAGCAATGCATGTTAACATAGGAGCATCTAATCAAAAAATTGTACAAGCAAATGAGCATGAAGGCATATATGCAAGTGGACATGTTCTCCTTAAAAAATGTAGACGTAGTAGCATAAGATAATCAAAGAATTGAGAATATGGAAGTGTATGATCATCAAAGCATGTGAACATGGAAATATGTGATTATCAAAACATGTGAACATAAAAGCATATAATCACCTAAGCAAGTAGACATGTGATCAAATGATCATCAAAGCATGTGAACATAAAAATGTATGCTCATCAAAGCATGTGAACATAGAAGTATGTGAATATCAAAACATGTGAACATAAAAGCGTGTGATCATCTAAGCAAGTAGACTTTTGAGCAAACGATCATCAAAGTATGGGAACATTGAAATGTATGATCATCAAAGCCTGTGAATATCAAACCATGGGAACATAAAAGCATCTGGTCATCTAAGCAAGCCGATATGTGAGCAAATGATCGTCTATGCGAGTACACAATTGAGCACCTCATTAATGAAGCAGTGAACATACATGCACATGTGCATTTAGGCATCCAAGTGCACATACATCATACGGTCCAATTACCTTAGGATTTATGCACGATCATCAAAGCATGTGAGTGCCTGAGCATTCAACTAAATGAGCATTTCAATCTATAAGCATATAGATATATCTTCATTCATGTGTGTGCACATGTGGTTGGAAAATACATCTTATGAGGAAGTGACACTTAATTTATATGTAAGCATCTAAGCATGAGAGTATACAAGCATTTGATCAAAAGAGCATCAAAGCATGTGATCATTAAAGCTTGCAAGCATAATTGCATTTAAGAACCCAAGTACACATACCTCAAATCTGTCAATCACCTTAGCATTCAAGCAAAATCGTCAAAGCGTTTGAGAACATGAACGTCCACCTACATAATCACTTCAGCCTCTAAGCCTATAAACATTTTAGCGTCCAAGTGTGTGCACATGTTCGTGGATATCATACTAGTGAATATTAACGAAGCATGTTAATGTAGAAGCATCCAATCATAAAAATGCCCGAGCATATGAGCATGAAGGCATATATGCAAGTGGACATGTTCTCCTTAAAGCATGTAGATGTAGAAGCATACGATCATCAAAGCATGTGAACACAGAAGTATGTGATTATCAAAACATGTTAACAAATAAGCATGTGATCGTCTAAGCAAGTAGACTTGTGAGCAAACGATCATCAAAGCATGTGAACATAGAACTATATGATCATTAAAGCATGTGAATATAGAATTATTTGAATATCAAAACACATGTGAACATAAAAAGCATGTGATCATCTAAGCAAGTAGACTTGTGAGCGAACGATCATCAAAGCATGTGAACATAGAAATCTATGATAATCAAAGCATGTGTACATAGAAGTATGTGAATATCAAAACATGCGAACTTAAAAGCATGTGGTCATCTAAGCAGACATGTGAGCAAATGATCATTAAATCAAGTACACATGTGAGCACATGATCAACAAAGCATTGAACATACAAGCACATCTGCATTTTGGCATCCAAGTACACATACATCTTATCGTCCAATTACCTTAGGATTTATGCACAATCATCAAAGCGTGTGAGCGCCTGACCATCCAACTATATGAGTGCTTCAGCCTCCAAGCATAGAGATATATCGTCATTCATGTTTATGCACATGTGGTTAGAAAATACATCTAATGAGGGAGTGGAACTTAATTTATATTTAAGCATTTAAGCATGAGACTATACAAGCATTTGATCATGAGTGCATGCAAGCAAGTAATCAGTAAAGCATGCAAGCATAAAAGCATTTAAGAACCCATAAACACATACCTCAAATCTGTCGATCACCTCAACATTCAAGCAAAACCATCAAAACGTTTGAGCACACGAACATCTAATTACTTGATCACTTAAGCCTCCTAGCTTATAAACATGTTAGCATCCAGGTGTGTGCACATGTTTGTGGATATCATGCCAGTGAATATTAGTGATGCATTATAACTTAGGACCATCCAATCAAAAAAGTGCACGAGCAAATGTGCATGAAGGCATATATGCAAGTGGACATGTTCTCCTTAAAGCATGTAGACGTAGGAGCATAGGATCATTAAAGCATGTGAACATAGAAGTGTATGATCATCAAAGCATGTGAACATGGAAATATGTGATTATCAAAACATGTGGACATAAAAGCATATGATCACCTAAGCAAGTCGATATGTGTGCAAATGAACATCAAAGCATGTGAACATAAAAATGTTTGATCATCAAAGCATGTGAACATAGAAGTAGACTTGTGCATTTTGGCATCCAAGTACACATACATCTTACGGTCCAATTACCTCAGGATTTATGCACGATCATCAAAGCATGTGAGCGCCTGAGCACCAACTAAATGAGCGTTTCAGTCTCCAAGCATATAGATATATCGTCATTCATGTGTGTGCATATGTGGTTAGAAAATACATCTAATGAGAGCGTGACACTTAATTTATATGTAGGCATTTAAGTATGAGAGCATACAAGCATTTGATCGATAGAGCATACAAGCATGTGATCATTAAAGGTTGCAAGCACAATAGCATTTAAGAACCCAAGTACACATACCTCAAATCTACCAATCACCTTAGCATTCAAGCAAAATCGTCGAAGCGTTTGAGCACCCAAACGTCCATCAACATAATCACTTAAGCCTCCGAGCCTATAAACGTATTAGCTTCCAAGTGTGTGCACATGTTTATGGATATCATACTAGTGAATATTAATGAAGCATGTTAACATAGCAGCATCCAATCATAAAAGTGGCCGAGCATATGAGCATGATGGCATATAAGCAAGTGGACATGTTCTCCTTCAAGCATGTAGACGTAGGAGCATACGATCATCAAAGCATGTGAACATAGAAGTATGTGATATTCAAAACATGTTAACAAATAAGCATGTGATCATCTAAGCAAGTAGACTTGTGAGCAAACAATCATCAAAGCATGTGAACATCGAAATGTATGATCATCAAAGTATGTGAAGATAGAAGTATTTGAATATCAAAACACATGTGAACATAAACGCATGTGATCATCTAAGCAAGTAGACTTGTGAGCAAACAATCATCAAAGCATGTGAACATAGAAATCTATGATCATCAAAGCATGTGAACATAGAAGTTTGTGAATATCAACATAAAAGCATGTGGTCATCTAAGCAAGCAGACATGTGAGCACATGATGAACAAAGCATTGAACATACATGCACATGTGCATTTTGGCTTCCAAGAACACATACATCTTACCGTCCAATTACCTTAGGATTTATGCACGATCATTAAAGCATGTCAGCGCTTGAGCATCCAACTAAATGAGCATTTCAGTCTCCAAGCATATAGATATATCGTCATTCATGTTTTTGCACATGTGGTTAGAAAATACATCTAATGAGGGAGTGACACTTAGTTTATATGTTAGCATTTAGGCATGAGAGTATACAAGCATTTGATCGAGAGTGCATACTAGCATGTGATCATTAAAGCTTGCAAGCATAATAGCATTTAAGAACCCAAGTACGCATACCTCAAATCTACCAATCACCTTAGCATTCAAGCAAAATCATCAAACCGTTTGAGAACACGAACGTCCATCTACATAATCACTTAAGCCTCTAAGCCTATAAACATGTTAAAACCCAAGTGTGTGCACATGCTAGTGGATATCATACTAGTGAATATTAACAAAGCATGCTAACATTGGAGCATCCAATCGTAAATGTGCCCGAGCATATCAGCATGATGGCATATGGGCTAGTGGACATGTTCTCCTTAAAGCATGTAGACATAGGAGCATACGATCATCAAAGCATGTGAACATAGAAGTGTGTGATCATTAAGGCATTGACCATAGAAGTATGTGAATTTCAAAACATGTGAACATAAAAGCATGGGATCATCTAAGCTGGTAGGCATGTGAGCAAATGATAATCAAATCAAGTACACATGTGAGCACTTGATCAATAAAGCATTGAACATTCAAGCACATGTGCATTTAGGCATTCGAGTACGCATACATCTTATCATCCAATCACATTGGGATTTAAGCAAGATAATTAAAGCATGTGAGTGCCTGAGCATCCAACTACATGATCGTTTTAGTTTCCAAGCATGTAGATATATCATCATTCAAGTGTGTGCATGTTTTGTCAGAAAATAAATCTTATGAGGTAGTGACACTTAAATTATATGTAAGCATTTACATATTAGACTATACAAACATTTGATCGTGAGAGCATACAAGCATATGATCTTCATAGCATGCAAGCATAAGAGCATTTAAGAACCCAAGTACACATACCTCAAATCTACCAATCCCCTTAGCATTCAAGCAAAATCGTCAAAGCGTTTGAGCACAGGAACATCCAACTACATAATCACTTAAGCCTCTGTGCCTATAAACATATTAGCATCCCAGGGTTTGCACATGTTCGTGGATGTCATACTAGTGAATGTTAACAAAGCATGTTAACATAGGTGCATCCAATCATAAAAGTGGCCGAGCATATGAGCATGATGGCATATAAGCAAGTGGACGTGTTCTCCTTAAAGCATGTAGACGTAGGAGCATACGATCATCAAAGCATGTGAACATAGAACTGTATGATCATCAAAGCATGTGAACATATAATTATGTGAATATCAAAACGAGCATAAAAGTACATATGTAAGCAAATGATCGTCAAAGCAAGTACACGTGAGCACTTTATCAACAAAGCATTGATCATACAAGCACATGAGCATTTAAGCAGTCAAGTACACATACATCTTACCATCCTATCACCTTAGGCTTTACGCTCGTTTATCAAAGCATGTGAGTGCCCGAGCATCCAAGTACATGAGCGTTTCAGACTTTGAGCATATAGATATATTGTCATTCAAGTATATGCACATGTGGTTAAAAAAATAAATCTTATGAAGGAGTGACACTTAATTTACATGTAAGCATTTAAACGTGAGAGTATACAAGCATGTGATCATTAGATCATACAAGCATATGATCATTTAAAAGCCCAAGTAAACATCCCTCAAATCTACCAATCACCTCAACATTCAAGCGAAATCGTCAATGCGTTTGAGCGCACGAACGTCCAACTACATGATCACCTAAGCCTCCAAGCCTATAAACATATTTGCATCCATGTGTGTGCACGTGTGTGGATATCATACGAGTGAATATCGATGCTTGTGGGCATACGATTATAATAGCATTTGAACATAGGAGCATGTAATCATCAAATTGTCTATGTGTATGTGCATGAAGTTATACGAGCATGCAATCATCAAAGCATTTGAACATATGAGCAAGTAATCATCAAAGCATCCAAGCACCTGAGAATGATGGCATACAGGTCAGTAGGCATGTGATCATCAAAGCATGTAGACATGTATAGGAGTACACGATCATCGAAACATGTGAACATCAAAGCATGTGAGCATAGGAGCATGTGATCATCAAAGCAAGTAGACATGTGAGCATTTTATCATCAAAGCAAAGACAAATATGAGTAGGTTATCAACAAAGCATGTGAACATACAAGCATGTGATCATAAAAGCATACATGCATATGAGCATTTAAGCACCCAAGTACACATACCTCTAATCTCTTAATCACCTCAACATTCAAGCAAAATCGTCAACACATTTAAGTGTACAAATGTCCTACTACACGATCAATTTAGCCTTCGAGCCAATAGACATTTCATCATCCAAATGTGTGCACATGTGTGTGGATATCAAACATGTGAATATCAAACATGTGAATATCAATGCACATGAGCATTCAATCATCAAAGCATTTCAAAAATAGGAGTAGGTAATCATAAAAGCGTCTAAGCATATGAGCTCGAAGGCATACAAGCAAGTGGGCATGGGATCATCAAAGCATGTAAACATGGAAGCACTCTATCATCAAGGCATGTGAACTTAAATGCATGTGACCAACAAAGCACGTTAACATAGGAGCATCCAATCGTAAAAGTGTCCGAGCATATGAGCATGAAGGCACATAGGCAAGTGGACATGTTCTCGTTAAAGCATGTAAACATAGGAGCATACAATCATCAAAGCATGTGAACATAGAAGTGTATGATCATCAAAGCATGTAAACATAAAAGCATGTGATCATCTAAGCAAGTAGACATAGGAGCATACGATCATCGAAACATGTGAACATAGGAGCATGTGATCATAAAAGCATGTAGACATATGAGCATGTTATAATTAAACAAAGACAATGTGAATAGGTTATTAACAAAGCATGTGAAAATACAAGCATGTGATAATACAAGAATGTGATAATGAGAGCATACATGCATAGAAGCATTTAGGCACCCAAGTACACATACCTCAGCATTCAAGCTTAATCGTCAAAGCATTTGAGCCATGAACGTCCTACTACATGATCACTTTAGCCTTCAAACCAATAGAAATTTCATCTTCCAAGTGTGTGCACATGTGTGTGAATATCAAACATGTGAATATCAATGCATGTGGGCATGCAATCATCAAAGCATATCAACATAGGGGTAGGTAATCATCAAAGCATCCAAGAATATGAGCTTGAAGGCATACAGGCAAGTGGGCATGTGATCATCAAAGCATGTAGACATGGGAGCATACTATCATCGAGGCATGCGAACATAGAAGCATGTGATCAACAAAGTATGTGAACATAGGAGCATGCAATCAAAAAACTTTCCAAGCGTATGAGCATTAAGGCATACAAGTAAGTGAAAATGTTTTCATCAAAACATGTAGACACGGGAGCATACAATCATCAAAGCATGTGAACATAGAAGTGTGTGATCATTAAAGCATGTGAACTTAGAAGCATATGAACATCAAAACATGTGAACATAGAAGCATGTGATCATCAAAGCAAGTAAACATATGAGCAAATGACAGTCAAAGCAAGTACACATGTGAGGACGTGATCAAGAAGTGATGTGAACATTCAAGCCCATAAGCATTTAAGTATCCAAGTCCACATACATCTTACCATCCAATCACCTCAGGATTTAACCACGATCATCAAAGCATGTGAGTGCCTAAGCATCCAACTACATGAGCATATCAGCTTCCAATCGTATAAATTTATCATCATTCAAGTGTGTGCACATGTGGTTAAAAAATAAATCTTACGAAAAAGTGACACTTCATTTAATTATGAGCATTTAAGCACGAGAGTATACAAGTATTTGAGCATGAGAGCATACAAGCATGTGATCACTAGAGCATACGAGCATATGAGCATTTAAGAACCCAAGTACACATACCTTTAATCTCGCAATCACCTCAACATTCAAGCAAAATTGTCAAAGCTTCTGAGCGCATGAACGTCCAACTACCTGATCACTTAAGCCTCCAAGCTTATAGACATATTAGTATCCAAGTGTGTGCACATGTGTGTGGATATTAAACATGTGAATATCAATTCATGTGGGCATGCGATTATCAAAGCAATTGAATGTAGACGCATGTAATCATCAAAGTGTCCAAGCATATGAGTGTGAAGTTATACAAGCAACTGGGCATGTGATCATCAAAGAATATAGGCATGTGAGCATACGATCATCGAAGCATGTGATCATCAAAGAATTTGAACATCAAAGCATCTAAACATTGAAGCATGTGATTACCAAAGCAAGTAGACATGTGAGTGTGTGATCATCAAAGCAAGTACACATGTGAGAATATTATCAACAAAGCATGAGAACATACAAGCATTTGATCGTGAGAGCATGCATGAATGTGATCATGAGAGCGTACAAGCATATGAGCATGCACGAATAAGATCATGAGAGCATACAAGCATATAAGCATTTAAGCACCCAAGTATACATACCTCTTATCTCCCAATCAACTTTGCATTCAAGCACAATTGTTAATGCATTTAAGTGCATGAACGCCTAACTACACGATCACTTAAGCCTCCAAGCCTATAAACATATCATCATCCAAGTGTGTGCATGTGTATGGATATCAAACATATGAATATCAATGTATGTGAGCATGGGAGCATGACATAATCAAAGTATATTAGCATAAGAGCATGTGATCACCAAATCTTGTTAGCATGGGAGTATGTAATCATCAAATCATGAGAGCATGTGAGCATTCCAACCTATAAGCATTCAAGCATGTCAGCAACCAAGCATGTCAGCAACCAAGCATGTGAGCATGGGAGCATACGATCATCGTAGCATGTAAAAATGTGAGCAACCAAGCATGTAAGAACTAGTGAGCATTAGCGCGAATGTGCATCAAAATGGATGAGCACATCAGTCTCCAAAAATATAGATATATCGATATCCAAGTGTGTGCACGTATGGATACAAACAAAGGATTGATGCTTAATGAGAATTATTGAATAAATCTTATGAAGAAGTGACACTTATTTGAACTTATGAGCATTTAAGAATGAGAGTATACAAGCATGTTAGCATGAGAGCACACAATCATGTGATCATAGAGCAAACAAGCATATGAGCATTTAAGCACCCAAGTACACATAACTCTTATCGTTCAATCACCTCAGCATTCAAGCACAATCATCAAGGCATTTGAGCACACGAACATCCAAGCTTGCCTAGCCGTAGCCAGCTTTCAAATATCATAGCTCAATAATGTTCAAGTGGTGTCTATCTTATGGGTCTATGTGAACGCATACATACATCTAAGCCCTAGTTTCCCTCTACGGGTCATGTGAAATAGATAAAATAGAAAGAAGAAAAAGGATCATATGAAAGACAATCAAGCAAGTGAAGGTCAACAGAAGAGAGCACACAAGTATGTGCACATGAGAGCACACAAGCATGTGTGCATGAGAGCATACTAGCATGTAAGAACATGGGAGCATGTGATCATCAAAGCATGTTCACGTAGGAGCATATCATTATTAAAGCATCTAGATATGTGAGCATTTAAAGTACTAGCTAACTAGTTACTACACACTATTTGATCTACACAATTGAATATTCCTCAACCAAAAAAAAAAAAACATCAACTTTAGAATTTAGAGAGCAAAAATATTGAAGAACCTACTTGCAATTGTGAAGGCTGAGGATCTTCTCCAAGAATGTTAAGTAGCGTATTGATGTCAATGGACAAGACCTTGTTGTCACTGCCATCACCAAAAAAATCACAATCATCATCAACAGTAGAGAAATCGACACGTGGTCAGAATTCTGACCTGTCGTTTGCCATCAACATGATCAAAAAAAGAAATTAAGTCATAGTCCCTCATTTAGCCTAGTCCACATGCAAAAGCTTCAATTGGAACCAAATTCATGATGGGAAACATTCTGATCATTCACTTTAATTCCTTGCCTATTCAGATCCTTACCCATTTGATTCTAAATGAGACTCTAGGAGGAAATAGTCAAAGCACCAAAATATGCAATATCTCATATGCAATAAATTCTAATCTATGGTACATCAACAAATTCAAGTAACATGCTAGAGAAAAGTAAACCAAAAGCCACAATTGTTACGCCCCGAACCCAAATGAGTCCAAAGCATGATAAATTCAAATCCTTACCTATTTGATTCTAAATGAGACTCTAGGAGGAAATAGTCAAAGCACCAAAATATGCAATATCTCATATGCAATAAATTCTAATCTATTGTACATCAACAAATTCAAGTAACATGCTAGAGAAAAGTAAATCAAAAGCCACAACTATTACGCCCCGAACTCAAATGAGTCCAAATCATGATAAAAGAACCATTAAGAGAAATTGTAGGGGATTTTTTTTTTCTTTCCTTTCTTTCCTCATGATAATATAAATAAACATACTACAACATATTTACAACAATATAAGTCAAAACTCTACAAAAATAATTAAAAACCTTATTAAAAACATAAAATTCACTTGAGATATTATTCACATTGTAAAATTGCTTAAAAAGATTTGGAGTGTTACATTCTTCCGCCCTTAAAAGAATTTCATCCCGAAATTATAAACATAGTTATGTGTCTCAAAACAAAACCGAGCAATCATTGACATTAACATTTTCGGCATAAACCTTTCAACTAAAAGGGTGAAGGATTACTTCAACTGATGACTTAAGTTTGAAACCAAAATTTGGAGTTCAAATCTTAAGGGATCAAATTCAAAAAGGGGTTTAAAGGAAACCATTCTTGAAACCAATAGTATAGGAGTATTCTACTTAATCTTTGAAAAGACAATTTTATCTTCAACTTGTTTCAAACTCAATTTTTGAATAATAGCCGTAAGGCCAAAAAGTTAACTTAAGAATTTCAAACCAAAATAGTCACATGAAATATTCCATTTCACAAAGTCCAAAATTTGAAACTAGAATTAAAATTGTCTTTAATAAATACAAGTCACATATGCTCCACTAAACTTAAAGACTTTTCAAAGTGGTAGGAAAATACTAGTAGTTAAAATCGAAGAAGTCTTGGATTTGTAAATTTAACATTTGTCACGAAGACAAAATCATGTCTATTTTGAACAAATCGTTTGCAAGGGAGATTTTAAAATGGCTTTCAAAATCCATGTAAAGTATACAAATGTTCTTTAGTAACGAACCAAGGCCACAAATATCAAATATGAAAAGATCTTTAAGGAGAGCATGTCCAACTTTCAACTTCTAAGAAAAAGAGTTGATATCAACAAGGTAACCGTTAGAAGTTTTCCATTTTTTTTTTATAAAGAGTAATGAATTATCCCCCCCCCCCCCCCCCCTTCTTTTTTCAACATATAACAATAACAAAGTTTGTAAAACATATCATACGTAAGTCAAAGGTTGAAAATTTTAATCTCTAAGGCAAGATCATGCACAACAACCTACATATTGTTAAAAATCAAGCACAGCCTCTCTATCTTTCTAGAAATTTCTCCCTATTTCCGGACATTTCTCTCTTGCTCTCTTTCCTGAATTCTCTCCAAGATAGTTCTCATATTTTCTCTAGAAACTTCCCTACACTAGTAAATTGTAGCCACAAATTTCTAAGGTGTCTAGAAGGTTGGAGAAAGGAATTAATTTAATGACAATAAAAAGGAAGAAGCTAGAAGTTTCAAGTCAGTTTCCTAACTAACATACATCTAGTATAAATAGATGTAATAATGGCTGAAGTGAAGTGTCTATGTCATAAAGCACCAAGTGAGATGTGTGAAGTGTGGTGTGTCTGAGGTAAAGTAGTGTGAAGTCAGGTGCAGTGTGAAGTGTGCGACGTGAAGTGAAGCAAGTGATGTGAGGAAAATAAAGTAAGGGTTAGTAGCTAGGTGTCTAGAGGTAAGGTGTAAGGTGTTAGGTGTAAGGTGTTAGGTGTTAGGTGTGTGCCAGTGTATTTAAGGATAGTGTGTGTGAATGTAAAAGTGTCGTGTGTGCACTGGTGTAATAACAGTGGTGCTTGTAAAGTATTGTAATTCAAAGAGTTAGTTTTTAACATAACGCTCTTTGTTCAACACATATAGGTCCCAAAACAACCAAAAACAAAATGAGAATAACTATTGGGGCAACAAACAAGTGATACATCAACTTCATAAGGTAAGAGAGACTGCTCGTAAGAGTTCATGAAAATCATTTACATGAGATTTAACTTGCTATAGAGCACATAAACTCAAGACAATCTTAGGAACTCAGCTCAAAAACTTTTGGGCAAATAAAGAACAATGCATAACAAGAATAATACAAATAATAAACAAACTACTAACATGAGTATGGTACGAAAGCACAACAATTTTCACCACAGAACTATTTAAAGAACTTATAATAGTGCTGCAAAACAGAGAAATGCTAAACAAACTCCAAGGCATTACAATCAACCAATTTTAACACAAAATAGTTCCTCACATAAACTACCCAAAGGAAACCACCTTGCATGATATACTACAACAAAACCTAATGCTCTAACTTATATACTACAACAAAACCAATTCTATTGGGTTACAGCAACAGATCCTAATCAAATTGAAAAGAAACTCTAAGCCACTTATTGGGTCTATTATTATTGTAAATTCAATTGGGTCTATTATTATTGTAAATTCTATTATTGTTATTAGTCACTGTTCCTATTACTATTATGCACAACAAAGTTTTGAATCTTAAAAATGTCACCGGAACAGAATATTTTATGCTGCAAGCACAAAATTATTTACAGCTATTTGCCAGAACAATTAACTTCTTTTTGCCTAGATGGATAAACTTTATCACCATACAGGAAGTGAAACACAATTTTAAAAAAAATTAAAAAAAAAGAGCAGTTGTTACCTTCTTCAATGGTTTCAACTCTAGGAAGAACCTTTGCAAGACTCTCTGGCCCCAACATTTCAGTGAACGAATTATACTGGTGGACATCTTGCAACTTTGTTATATTATGAAGAGCATAGTCAAGGGGAAATAAGGAAGTACAAATTAATTGAAAAAACAAGATTGAAACCTGAACTTCAAACACCACACATTTGTTGAAAAGGAAGTACAAATTAATTAAATGTTACAAATTACATTTTAAACAAAAGTTGATCAAATTTGATTAAGTTGAAATGGGAATAGGATCCTCTCCATCTTAAATGAATCAATTTCATGGTTCAGATTTTAAATATTACAAATCTAAAGATGTCTCTAGTGCCATCATCATGTATACCTGTTAGATAAAACAAATAAAATATGAACACTGAAATGGACTATCTCTATTCCACTAGAAATTGAGAGGAACCTTGTTCTTAGGGAAAATTCTTAGGTTGAGGAGTATAGCATGACTCTAATTATATGTTTTTGACACTAAACTTTTGATTAATTTAGAATCAGTGGCAAAACCAACAAAACAAAAATTACACCTCTTACATACATAACATTGCATTTTGGTGCTTGCATCTGGTATCCATGGTAGGCACAATGACCCATTCATACTTGTTCTCATTAGAAAGTATGAAAATAAAGAATTATATGTCCAAAAAAAAAAAAAAGTACATCAAAAAGCATTTACTAACTGATTCCTGTTGATTTATGCAGAAAAGTGGAATTTTTCATATTTATTGTAGTCACCAATGGCACAACCTTTTTCAATTTTCCATCTATACACAATGTCAAATTACTAGATAGGATTCACTTCAAACAGGATTGGCAACAACACATATAGAGATTTAGAATAAAAAGTGATGAGATTCATAGTTTCTTTTTACTTTTTTTATTGGTAAGATACACACGCATCTAGCGAGTCTTGAACTCACAGCCTTACCCTCCACCTTGCTCTTACAAGGGGAGGGAGGTGCCTTTTGAGCTAGAGCTCAATGGAAATGATGAGATTCATAGTTATGACAAAGAAATCTAATCCAGTTATGTTCAAGCAATAAACATGGAGATTCATAGCAGAAACACATTGATACATTTTAGCTGCGAAAAGAAAGGCCCCAGAACAGACTTCAAAATATGATGAAAGACAACACCTGTTAGATTAATAATACATGAAGAAAATTTGGCATTGAAATTATTGAATGACACCCTCAGCTAAAAATTTAGAACTTACATTCACAATTTCTGATCACTTATCCAAAACCAGCTTCTGCCATTCATTTTCTTCCTGCTTCAAAGAGCTTCCTTCAGGGATAAACTTCAAAACACTATCTAGCCTACAAAAGGCTTTTGAATTGATTGATTCTAATAAAGCTGATGCCAGACACTTGTATTATGGAGGAACTCCTTCAAAAGAATCTGCATAATGATTATTAACCATGGAGAGTTAACATCCTCCTTGAAAGTAATAAAGCAGACATCTAAAATTCCAATGCAAATTTGCTCCTTTTTCCGTTTACTATGGTGCAGTTTGCAAACTAAACTTCAAATCTCAGCAACCCTCCTCAATCAAATGGAAAGAAAAAAAAAATTCTAAAAGGCACTTCTAAGTAAATTTCACCTCATACTTGTAAAATTGGAGATGCCTTAAAAATTACTATATCTGAAGCATCAGACTTCCGGAAAAAGTACAAAACCTGTGACATCAACAAAAGATGAGGCAATGATATCAGCTCACCTGTAACAAAATCAACATTTAACAGTCTTATGTCTGTTTATCTACACAATTCCATATATCTTCTCATTCTACCAGAGCATCAACAACCAAATCATTAAACAAACAAAGAACTACATACTAAAATCTTAGGGAATCCATTGGGTGCCTAAAGTGACTACTGGAATCAACCAAACTTTCCAGCACTTATTGCAACCACAATATACCATAAGAATCTTTCTAACATCCCTTAAAAGACCCAATTGCGTCATTGTTCATTTGTACAACTTTTTTGTTTTCTTTTTGAAAGAAAAAAAAAAGTTGAAAGAAACTCAATCTTCTCACAATAATCAGCATAGTGGAAGTGAAGACAAATAGGCAATACTTCATCCACGTAGATATTACTCTTAAAACTCAATTACAAAAACCAAGGAACATGATTTACAATTATTTGAAGTATAACCAATTAATTTTCAATTTCAAAGCAGCTATAGCTTTTGTCTACCAGCTGCCTAAGAGTTTTTTTCCTTCTTTTTTCTTTTTGTAGCTAATAAACCTAAGCTACATATAAAAAAAGAAAACTTGGGAACAAAACAACAGACCAAGGTCATAGGTTCTTTACTCTTCCACAAATCAAATGGTTGGCTATTTCAGACTGTAATTGTGATATGAGCAGATGATTATGGGCAAGCTTTGTTGCATATGGTATACAGGTGAAATGTATTTTGGCTTTTAACATCAATTTGTATTAAATACATATTTTCATCTAATAACACATAAGTACTATCAAGAATTGGCTACCAAATAAATGTTGATTAAATCATATAAATCTTCTTAATATTATATATGATCATAGTATTACTCATAAAAATCTCTCTCAGCTAGAGACATTTCTAGATTTCTGCTTCCAGCATCTTATGTTAGTTGGATCAAAAATGGGTAATGGCCAATACACATAAAAAAAATTAGTAAAGAGATTTATATGCATAGAAAACCACATACTCATATCCCAAACCCCAACATACAAGCAACCAAAAAATAAGAGCAAACTAATTTTACTGCGTAATTATTTCATTTAAAAACAAAACACAAAAAGGGGCACAACTCTAGTATATAGTAATTTTACAAAGGATGAGCCAAGAAAAGAATTTTGCTGCATTCAAAACAAAAATAACTGCAAAGAGACCCAAAAATTGGGGGGCAGATGGGAGAAATTTTTAAGGACACTGATGCTTACTTCCATCTTATGGAATTAATGAACGACAATTGACAAGCAACAAACAATTTTAAAATATATGCCAACTCATTGGAATTGATAGACAAAGGATTCTCTCTACATGTGCACATCAATTTTGGAAGAACTCAAAGAAATATGCAACATTTTTTTGGATCCAAAAGGACGATACTTAAACAAATACAATTAATCACATTTTTCTGACTGAGGTAAGACAGATAAAAGGAATACAATTTTTAAAATTGATCCTAACTACACTTAAAATTTGCGACAAAAACTCATTTTACAAAACCAGCAACAACAACCAAACCTTAGTCTCAAAAATTTGAGGTCAGCTATTCAACAGACTAGTCAGGGTTGCCCACATCAAGTCAAACATAGAATTCTAATCAGAATCATCAACCACAGTCTTGCCAGGCAAATACCCATACATGAAATTATAACCCCACATCAAGTTAAACATAGAATTCTAATCAGGACCATCAACAACAGTCTTGCTAAGCACATACCCATTTATCAAATTATAACCCCAAATCGATTCTAACCCAAAGAAAGTACCTTTAAGACACAAACTTCGCATGAAGCATTAATCAATAAACTTCACATGCCACAAATTTCAGAGGAGAAACAAAGAAAATAAATTTTTTTTTTTTTTTAAACAACAGGAACATGAAAATTCATTCATGTCCGTATACATTTGAAAGGATATTCCACGCCAATTAGAAGAAAAAACCAACGGGGTACAGCTTAGACTACCAAGAAAGGCATTCAAAATTATACAAAATTGAAAACTCTAGTTAATAAAAATCAATAACATTCAAAAACCAGGAAATTCCAAAAAGGAAGAGACCAAAGAAAATCCAAAAAGAAGTTTTTCATTACTGACAAGAATGAAAATCAGCAGGAAGTTGTAATTCAATTCAAACAAAATTAGAAGCCAGAAAAAAACCATTAGTCTAAACCATATGAAAGCACAAAAAAAATCTCTGACCTGAACATGTTTAACCCCCTTGCCAGAAAAATCTTGTTGTTGTTCCACATAGCCTTTTCTTAAAATTCAAATCTGGAAATCACTTTCCGAGAAAATCTTCAAACCCTTTTCTTCAGACCCTTTTCCTGAATTTCCAAGAAAAGTGTTTTTTTTTTTTTCAATTGTTAGAGAACCACTTTCTATTTAAGGATAACTTAGAGCATTCAGGATGAGAGAGAGACGGATCAGATTTTCTGGGGAAAATCTTTGAACCCGTTTCTTCAATTGAATGGTGAAGAAGATTTGAGAGATTAGAAATGAATCTATATGTTTTTGGGGTAAGGAAATCCACTTCTTAAGGGAAAATTTTCTGCGGTTGAAGATGGGTTATCTGGGAAAGTGTCTGAAAGTGAGAGGATTTTTTTAGAGAGAGAAGTGAAGGAAAGTGTAGAAAGGGTGAGGGAAAGTGAGAGAGAGAGAGAGAGAGAAATTGAAAACACTATGCGTTTATAATTACTAGCCGTTAGAGTCTTGGTACGGTTGCACGTGCGAGTTTCTTTTTGATATAAACCCAAAATCACGTCTCAAATAAAATGCTTAATTATAGATATATTTGAATTTTAAATGAAAATACTGACTTTTCTTTCTAAAATTAAAAAAATAGTGATTTTCAATTTTTTTTTTTTTTTTTTGTTTATAAAATTTTTCAAATATAGTTTATCAAAATTTTCCTTGTGCTTTCAAAATACCATGATAGAACTGTTTACAAAAATTTCTCTCTTAAAATTTCCTTAACATTTAAAATACCAAATCGACCAAAAGTGCATTTTCTCATTTATATTGAAAAGGAACATTTTGAAAATCTTAGTACATATTTGATATTTGATGATGATGATGATTATTATTAGTATTATTATTATTATTTTGAAAAGATTGATACTTGATTATTTAATTCTTCAAAATAGCGTTAGGTATTGTTTTAGTAAATAAATATATTTAGTTTTTGTGTGTTTACTTCCTTTTAAAATTACATAATACTTTCATGATAATTGATCAAATGTAAAATTAAATTTTAAAAAAAAAAAGTATCTATACTTTTTCCTAATCTTGCACAAATTTATTAAGTTTGATAAAAAATTTCTGAAATAAATTAATTGATTTGTAAAATACTTATTTACATCTTGTACTATATTCACAATTTTTGTATACTGTTATATATAAACACAATATACTGTATGTAAAAAAGAGAGAAAATAATTATATATATATATATATATATTTATAGATATAATTTGGCTCCTCAAAAATAAATTTTAGGCATAGCTTGAACTCTATTCATTACTTTCTCAAAAAAAAAAAAAAAAAAAAAAAAAAAACCTCTATTCATTAGCTAAATTAAATGGATATAAACCTTTATTTTTAAAGCTAAGTAGCTGTGTAATAGTGTTCGAATTGCTTATGAAGAGGTTGATTTACAACTATAGATATTAGAGGTATACTTGCACCAACAAATGAAACTTTCACTCATCGTATGACTATACATTTCCAATTGTCATTCTTAACAAAAAAATACAATATGTATTTACAATTGTCAATGATTTAGGCAATGATATCAGCTCACTTATAACAAAATCAAAATTTATTTTATGCAATTAGAATTTAAGGCCTATGTTTATATTAACTATGCTATATAGGGATCAAAATCACAATTTAGCTGGAAACCTCAATGGCCTTGATATCAGGCTTCTTCGCCTCCACCTTAGGAACAGTCACATTGAGAGCCCATTCTCCATTGCAGCCATGATTTGATCCATCTTAGCATTCTCAAGAAGCCTAAACCCCTCAAGAACTTGCTGCTACTACGCTCCACTCTGTGCCACGTGTCTTTCTTCTCTTCCTTCTCCACTTCCCTCTCTTCACTTATTTTGAGCACTTTGTCATCTTTAACTTCAACCTTCACTTCCTCTTTGTTGAGCCCAGGAAGATCAACCTTGGACACATGGGCTTCTAGGGTCTCCTTCCAATCAACGTGAGTGTTAACCAAAGCAGAAGTTTCTCTTGCAAACTGAGATTAAGATGAGAATGGAAAATCCTTAAAAGGGTCCCAAATCTCGAGCGAGATTGGGTCTAAGATGTTAATTTGGCAGCTACCAAAGAAGCTTGGAATTAGCAACATCTTGATTAAGAGCTAACTAGTATAGAAAAAACCTTTGAAGTAGTTGTTTGTTGGAAAAGCTCAGAATGACACTTACGACTTTGGATTAGTTTAGGAAGAAATGATGTATGTGAATTTATAGGTTTTTAGAGGATTCTACAAGTGTCTTCTCGCTAATTCTGGTTGTTTGTCTTCTCTGCTTTTCTTGATGAACTTTCTAGCTGTATCTAATTTTTTCAACGAACTTTCTAGTATCTTTGTGAACCTTTAGTGGACCAAACCCACTAGGGTTTTTTTGTTGCACCATTGATTCACATATTACATCTCTTCATAATTGGGCTTCCATGAATTTCGCAACATATTTTGAGCCCAACCAAGATTTTTAAAAAGGGTGAGGTTTGGGTCTAGTTGCACTGAACCCGTTGAGATAATGACACATGTCCACTTTTCGATATGTGTCACCATCTAAACGAGTCTAGTGCATTTGAATATTGGATGCACTAAACCAAAGCCTCACCCTTTAAACAAAAGTCACTATTTTTAGATTGGGATGTTGGAGGAAGAGTTGGGGTTCAAGTTTTCAAAAGGGAGTTTCACACGCATATACATTTTGAATAGGCTAGAATAGAATTTATATCTTGTATTCAATTCATGTAAATTTTTAAAGGCATTAAAATTTAAATCAAGATAAAATAAATGCATCATTTTGAAAAAAAATGTAGTTCATCATAAATCAAGTGGTACAAAATATCTTAAAGCATGTTTTACAACTATTAATATGTCATGTTTGGATTTTTACATACATAAAATTATATTGGTTGTGGGTTTATGTGAAATTATGTTGTTCCAATAAAAACTCGACACCTTAATAAGTTAGAAAAAAATTGTAATAAATGTAGCGATGCTAGGGACAATATACCTTTTGCTACATAACACTCACAAATTGATGTATCATCAATCATAATAAAGTAAATATAATTTTCATAATTAGATTGTTACGGCCTGCGAATTATATTCATTGCCACATCTAAAGTTTTACATGTTAATTTCTATTGGAATCGACAAATCTCGAATGGAGTCGAGTTGGTTGCACCACTCCTAGCTGTTATAGATGATGCACATGATGATGGTTAGAGATTTTGAAGGAAATCGTTGTAAGGTAGCCATGATTTTGAATTGATCTTTATTTTTTTTAGAGATAATTACAACATACTGCTAACCCCGCAGCTCGAACCCTTTCCCCCCTAGACCCCCAAGCACTTTGTGCAGGGGAAGGTGCCAATTCAGCTATAAGGCCTTTGGTAATTGATTATTAGATCTACTATGGTTGTGGTTGTGGTTGTGGTTTTTTTTTTTTTTTTTTAGACTTTGGATTTTGTGAGGCTATGTGTGTGTCTTTTCATCTTTGATCTTTAGATCTTGGGTTGGAATCTAACCATTGCACCATCAGAAATGGCTGCCAGAATTAGGATTTTGATTCCTAAGGTGTGGCAATGATATGAATGTTAGAAATCCGATCCCTATGGTATGGCCTAAAACTGGTTGCATCAAACTGTGTACACGCCAACCACATCAATAATCAATTTGTATTAAAATTTGTAGTAATTTTAGTAGTTTTCTAATTTTTATTAATACTACTCTTATTAAAAATCAATTAAGAAGGAAAAAACCATAATTAGAAAGGTAATGTAAAAGTACATACCAGTTCCATAATTTTCTTTAAGGACTCTATATTAGTTAAGAAAAAAGCAATGAGAAGTACCATGGGATTGTATGAGTATATTATGGATTGTAAACGAAATGATTGAATATTAAAATTTTATGATGGCTTTATTTAATATATTTTTTTTTTACCATGAGTGAGCTTGAGCACATAATTAGGCTATAACTCATATAAAAGTCTGGTTCATTTTTTGTTGAATAAGTTCAAACTTATTCATAAGCTATTTGATTTATTTTTTCCCCCACATATAGTAAACAACAAGATTTTTTTTTTTTTTTTGCCTCCACAGATTTATGCTAACATTAATAATTTTAGTATAATAGAAATTATATTATTAGAATCAATTAGATAAACCATTATTTTTCTTTTGTAAACTTATTGTAATTAGATTCACTAACTCTTTACTATTAAAAATTATATAGCCAAGAGTTTTGTGACTCAGTAGAATTGACTGTCTCCCTTATGAGAATCCAGATTTGAATTCTTGCTCTATTACTTTTTGTATGATTATTATTATAAAAAAAAAAAAAAAAAAACATGTGTGTATAAATAATTTTTACTACTAAATAAACAATTTATATTTTATCAATAAATTAGATATATTTTCAGAACTATTGATGATACTAAATAGCAGCCAAAAGTTTGTATCTATTTTTCTTGATATTATGCATGGATTAGATTTATCATATGGTGAATTCTTCCCCCAAAAAAAATTTGTCTTTAACAATAAAATTGGATAAGCAAGGTTTTGAGTAAGTGTTTACATAGTGTTAGTCAAAGAAATGATTTATCAAAGTAATAAGTTACATACTATTGATATCAACACATTTGAGATCACCAAAATATTCAAGAGTTCCTTTGTTCAATCTAAAGAAAGGAAATGAGAATGAGAACTCAATCTTTAGAAACTTTTACAACCTAATCTTGAATTTTATACAATTATTTGTTTATTAATATATACTTATGAATATTTAATATTATGGCAAATTACAATTTACCCGCTTGTGGTTTAAAACTTAACACTTAACCCAACTAAGGTTTAATCAAAATTTAAGTTGCTTATCTATGGTTTGAAATTCTACGATGCAAGTTGTCTGATGGATAGTTTTTTATCTTATTTAATCTTGTATTTTTATGTTTTTTGTGTTTTTGGGGAGAGAGACATAAAAATTGAGCAAAATTATATAATTAGCTCTATTTTTAATAGATGTAGGTTATAGAAATCCAACTGAACTAACCTTAGTGAGGAAAATGTTAAATTTTAAATTACAAATAAGCAACTTAAATTTCAACCAAACCACAAATAAATACATGTAAATTGTAATTTGCTTTTAATAGTATACATACACATGGAGTCTATACTTAAGAGTTTGTTCGTTAACACATTATTATATTTAAGTTTGATACATTTACTACTCAAGTTTAAAATTGGTTTTGAAATTGACTTCTTTTTTTTTTTTTTTTTTTCTTCTTAATGTGAGTTTTTGAACTTTATTTGGAGTACTCTGTCATCTTCAACTTCAACCTTCACTTCCTCTTTGTTGAGCCCAGGAAGATCTGCCTTGAACACATGGGCTTCTGGGGTCTCCTTCCAATCTACACGGGTGTTAACCAAAGCAGAAGTTTCTCTTGCAAACTGAGGTTCAAATGAGAATGGGAAATCCTTAAATGGGTTCCAAATCTCGAGCGAGAATGGGTCCAAGATGTTGCTTCGACGGCTACCAAAGAAGCTTGAAATCAGCGACATCTTAGTTAAGAGAGACAGTTCAGAGAAAAATTTAGAAATAGTTGTTTGTTTGTTAGGAATGCCTATAAATGACACTTCAAAATTCTAACTGGTTTGAAAGGAAACAACGTGCTAGCGATTTTATATGTTTCTAGGGGATTCTTCATGTATTTTCTCGAGAGTTCTGGTTATTGTTTGTCTTCTCGGCCTCTTTTTTTTTTTACGAAATCTGTGGGAATGAACAGGTAACTCATAAAAAATTCATATTAATTCTTGTAAATTTTAAAAGCATCAAAATTTAAAGGTAAAAATTTAAAACTGACCCTCGAACTTTTAGACTTTATCATTTCAGTCCTTTAACTTTTAGTTTTGTTATTTCAGTCCTCTAAGTTTCAATTTTTTCCATGTAGTTTTCCGTTAAATATGACTTAAGTGGTGCCGTTAAGTGAGACAAAATGACACCATTTTGGCTCTATTTTTTTTTTAATTTCACAATTAAAAGAAAAAAAAAACTGTTATTAAATAAAAATAAAAAGAAAAGAAAACATTGAAGGGGAACAACGTCATTCCCCTTCCCTTGAAATCAAAACCAAAACACGATGAAGTCTGATCTTTCAATTAACTCAAGCGTCCTTGCAATTAACTCAAGCAGGAAATGCACACTCTTGGATATTAGAAAGCACCAATAAAGCTCCCAAAAAAAAAAAAAAACACACCCACCAATTGATGATAAAACACAATCAGTCATAATCATATATAAAACACCTTATACCCATGATCGCCATCCCCGTCTTGTAATAACCATGGTACATCACACCAAGATCAGTTCGTAACCCATAATGAAAAATTATATAACAACACAACCATGAAGCCTAATCTTTCAACTATGAAAACAAAACAAATATTTAGTTAGAAGTTGAAAAGAACAATGATTGAATACTTGTTGCCTCCAAATCGGTCTCTCTTAAATCGGTCTCAATCTCGGTCTCTCTCTCAAACTCGGCTTCAATCTCAGTCTCTCTCTCATACTCGGTCTCCCCTGCCGACCCAAACTTCTCTCCTTTTCCCCCAATTTTCTCAGTTAGGGCTATAGTGAGTCTGAGTCATCATATTTTGGTTTTGATTTCAGAGGAAGGGGAACAACGTTGTTCCCCTTCAATGTTTTTTTTTTTTTTTTTTTTTTTTTTTTTTTTTTTTTAATAACAGTTTTTTTCTTTTAATTATGAAATTTATTTTAAAAAAATTAGAGCTAAAACGGCATCATTTTGACTCACTTAACGGCACCACATAACTGATGTCTAACAGAATACTACATTGACAAAAATTGAAACTTAAAGGACTGAAATGACAAAACTGAAAGTTAAAAGACTGAAATGACAAAAGTTGAAAATTAGAAGGTCAGTTTTGGATTTTTGCCAAATTTGAATCAACATAAATAAATGGACCATTTTGAAAACAAATATAATTTGTCATAAAAGTGGTATTTATTAAAGGGAAAAGTTAACATATACCGACTATTAGTATATAATTTTAGAAACTTTTTATAGGAAAAGAAAAAAGTAACTACTTTTTTAGACAAACTTTTATATTATTCATTAAAATAATATCAAAACTTTCTTAAAATAGCTTATACAACTACTGCTATGACATATTTTGGCTTTTACATAATTAAAATCATATCAGTGACGTGTTTGTATAAAAGTAATGTTACATTAATGAAAACCTAACACTTTAATAAGTTGTGAAGAAAGTATTAAAAATTGAGCAATGTTAGAGACAATATACATTTTATTATATAAGACTTACAAAATAATGACTTATAAATTGATGTCTTACAAATCATTAGATTGTTAAAATTTATCAATCATATTCATTGTCACATCTAGGGAGGTGGCTGCACCACTCCTAACTATTATCAAAGATGCACATAATGGAGGTTAGGGATTTTGATGAAAATTGGTCATTAGCTAGTGTGGTATCGATTCCTATTTTTAAACTTTATTACAAAAATCTTATCACACCATTATTAGGGGTATATCCTTCATAAAATCCACCATTTTGTCTGGTGACTAAACAAAACTCCCAACTCCTTCATTCTCCGCTTTTCACACAATTATTTCTCTCTATCTCTCTCTCATAAGGTCAAACTTATGTAGCAATGTCATGCCTAGCCTAGGCGTCCATGATTTGGATTGAGGAACTCTCTCACATACTTAGCCCTCCATGCTTTGGATTAAATTTCGGAAGGTAACTAAGATTTTGATTTGATCTTGAGATTCGATGTGGCTTTGGTTTTTTTTTTTTTTTTTTTTTTTGGTGTTGTAGTCTTTAGATTTGGTGTGGTCGTGTGTGTGTTTTGATCTTTGATCTTTAGATCTTATGTAGGCATTTGGCCGCCACACCAGCATCAATGACCAAAAATGTAATTAGGGATTTTGATTCCAAAGGTGTGACATGGATTCAAATGTTAAGAAAACGGATCCTTGTGGTTTGGTCCAAAATTGACTGTAGCAAACTATGTACACCTTTAGCCACATTAGTTTGTAAATATTTTGTTATAAAATTTGTATTAGTTTTAGCATTTTCTAATATTTTTTTTATTGCTCTTATTAATAATCAATTAAAAAGGGAAAACCATAATTGAAAATCCATAATCAACATAAAAATATACTATTTCAATAATTTTCTTTGAGGACTTTATATTACCAAAGAGAAGCATCGAGAAGTACTAAGGGATTGTATGAGTAAATTATGGATTGTAAATGAACGAACTAAATATTAAAAGCTCAATATTTTCTTCATTTATTTTTTTTTTTTTTCTAAATACATCATTACTAGGCTATAATGCATATTCAAGCTTGCTTCATTTTCTAGTTGAACGAGCTTAAGCTTATTAACAAACTATTTAATCTATTCTTTTCCCACATATAGTAAACAACATGATTAATTAGTTTTTACTACCTCCACAAATGGCAAGTCTATGCTAATATTAAAATTTAATTATACTAGAAATTATATTATTTAAATCAATTAGATAAACTGATTTTTTTGTTTGTGAACACATAAAAATTATATTTATTAACACTATATTATTAAAAAATAATATAGTTAAAAGCCTTGTAACTTAGTGACATTGCTTGGTGTCCCTTTTGAGGAGAACTAAAGTGTGTGTGTGTGTGTGTGTATATATATATACACCAGGGATATCCACCCAATCGTTGGACTTGACCCACCCGCCAAAACTAACCAGACCCAAGCCACCCACAATTGATTCAAGAACTCCATTGGTTGACGAAGGGTTCCAAACCCCAGAAACCAAATCCGATGAGTCGGTTGGCAAGTTCTTTTCTCTAAAACATGACTCACCCAACCCGACTGTAAAACCTAGAAAAATCCGATGACTCCTAGCATTTTTCGACAATTTTTTTGTAAGGAATTCTGTTAGATTCGCCTAGATTTTCGTTAGATCTAGTGAGATCTCACTGAATCTAGTGATATCTTCACCAGATCTGGTGGAAATATCACCAGATCTAGCAAAATCTCACTAGATCCAATGAGATCTTTGTCGAATTTAGCGAGATTTTGCCTAATTTGGAGTGTTTTGGCTGTTTCTACTCTGTTAATGGTTTTGACCGAACTAACCGACACCCAATGCATATCCGAACACTCCGATCTGACTCCCTTACAGGCAGCAGTGAGTCTAAAATTCCTCCACCTAAGTTGGTTGAGTCGATTGCAAGTTAAGCACAAACCTGACCCATGGACACCCCCAATATATAGTTTTTGCTACAAAATAGATAACTTATGTTACTATTAAAATTAGGCTACTATTAAAATTAGGCATATTTTTAAAACTATTGACAACACTAAGTAGCAGCCTAAAATTTGTATCCATTTTTCATGATATTATGCACGTATCAGATTTATCATACGATGAATTCCTTAAAAGAAAGTGTCTTTGCACAATAAAATTTGATAAAGAAGGGAATGAGAATGAGTCTCAAATCTTACAAACTTATACAATCCAATTTCAAAGTATATACAATTATATGTTTATAAATATATACATATAAACATTTATATTATTATATATACAAATTGAGTTCCATATTTATTTGAGTTTGACACATTTAATAGTGAAGTTTAAAGTTGGTCTAGAACTTGACTTATTATCTTTTTTTTTTATTTTTGAAAAACAAACACAAGTATACAAGAGAGAGGAAATGAAATTCTAACATATAGACACAACCCAAAATCTACTCAAAAAAGCCATGATGGTTTTGAATTCGATTTGTTTACAATAGAAATTAATTTATTTATTTTTATCAAACTAGGTGTGCGCTGTTTATCAACCATTGTTTCATTTAGTTTACAATCCTACAATACATCCATCACCATGTGGACCTTCTCACCCGTCTTAAGATTATACGGTCATACAAATGGCAAGTTGGCATCCAGAAATTGCTGTTACTTCACTTTGATGGGAAAATGAGTTCCCTCATGCTAGGTAACACCCTGGGTATTTGGAGAAAAAAGAAAACCTCGAATTAGAAGTTCAAAACACTGATCTGCTTTGCACTTAGAAAGATCTACAATTTGTTCGTTTAAGGCACTAAAAATCTGTTGCTCAATTAGATGATGAACACATGGTTCTGTTTAGCCGTTGGCAATTTGAGGAAGAGAGGGATAAATAAAACTAGAAAGGGTAGAAACAATTTTAAGCAATCCGTTTATGCATTCTTTAAAAACTTTCAAAACAAACCACAGCTTTTACATTCTCCCCGATCAGTGTATGCTCGGGGACGCATCATAACAATTGTCAAACTGACATACATGTACTAAAATCATTCTCAAAACTATGGCCAAAATTATTTTTTGCAATCTCAATTTAAGGCCTATGTTTTTATTAATTATTATGGTATAGAGGGACCGCAAAATTTAGCTATAAATTTCTGAACACTGATGCGCTTTAGAAAGATCTGAAAGCCACAAAAAATCCATTCCTCAATTAGATGATGGACACATGGTTCTCTTTGGACATTGGCAATTCAAGGAAGAAAGGGAAAGTAAATAAACTAGAAACTAGAAAGGGTAGCAACAATTTTAAGCAATGCATTCTTTAAACTTTCTTTATAACTTTCAAAACAAACCACAACTTTTACGTACTCCCCGGTCAGTGTATACTCGGGGACACATCATAGCAATTATCAAACTGACATACATGTACTAAAAAGTAAAAACCTTCTCAAAACTATGGTCAAATTTATTTTCTGCAATCACAATTTAAGGCCCATGTTTGTATTAATTACTATGGAAATATATGGACCAAAATCACCAATTAGCCTTTGCTAAAAATAAAAATAAAAATCACAATTTAGCCAAAATCTCAATGGCCATGACATCAGGCTTCTTCACCTCCACCTTAGGAACCGTCACAGTGACCATTCCCCATTGCAGCCTTAATCTGATCCATCTTAGCATTCTCAGGAAGCCTAAACCTCCTCAAGAACTTGCCACTGCTACGCTCCACTCTATGCCACGTCTTTCTTCTCTTTCTTCTCCACATTCCTCTCTCCGCTTATTTGGAGCACTCTGTTATCTTCAATTTCAACCTTCACTTCCTCTTTGTTAAGCCCAGGAAGATCAGCTTTAAACACATGGGCTTCTAGGGTCTCCTTCCAATCCACGCAGGTGTTGAACAAAGCAGAAGTTTCTTTTGCAAAGCGAGATTCTGATGAGAATGGGAAATCCTTAAAAGTGTCCCAAATCTCGAGTGAGAATGGGTCCAAGATGTTGCTTCAGTGGCTACCAAAGAGGCTTAGAATTAGTGTCATCTTAATTAAGAGCTACATGGTATAGAAAAAACCTTTGAGAGCATCTCCAGTAGCTTATCTAAATTTTTGTACTGATTGGACAGTTAACAGTAATATTTAGTTTGTACTTACCTATTTTTTCAAATACACTTTCCAACATATTCTCTATTCTTTTCTCCATCTCATTTAAATATTATTTCTTTATTCATTATTTATTCTTTTTTTAACAACTACACATCTTCCAACATTTTTTTTATTCAATAGCTGATTATTATAATAAATAAAAAAAAATTTTAAAAATTAAATAAAAAAAAAACGTTTGAAGTGTGAATAGTAAATGCTACAGTATTCTCTACTTGTAGAAAAGCACTGTAGCAATTCTAATCTAAAAAATGGAGATGGATAAGCTAATGGAGTGGGTTTTTGGGGTGTTTTCTCTCTAAAATTGGCTTTAAAGAAGTCATTGGAGAGATGCTCTGAAGTAGTTGTTTGTTGGAAAAGCTTAGAATGACACTTGTGAGTTTGGATTGGCTTGGAAAGAAAGGATGTTTGCATATTTATAGGTTTTTAAAGGATTTTTCAAGTGTCTTCTCGCAAATGCATGATCGGTGCAAAACTGCAAGTGCACAGTATCGTAGTTTTATAGTAAAGTGATGAGAAGAGTATCGTCCTCAGGGATTGGTAACTTACTTTTGACAAATACCAAAATTATGCTAATCTTGATTTTATCTAGAGAAGTCACTAAGGTTGTTGTAATTGGAATTTAAAATAAAATCAAATTAAAGAAAATATGCAAAGGAAAAGAAAGATGTTGTTCAAAGATCAAATTAATGGGAAGAAAACTTCTAGGAAATCGATTTCACCTAATCCCTCACTATGCTTTACTCATCTAGCTAATTAAATTTAATTCTCTTTGTTTGTTAGCAATCTCCAATAAACATCCAAAAGCCTCTTTCGACAGTCAATTGGAAACATTCTTGTTCATCAATTTACACAAGAGTATGCAATTTAATAAAGCAAGAAAGTATTAGGACCAATGATTTTAATACTACACAGGTTCATACAAGTCTTTCGATCTCTATATTTACCTATGCCGAAATATTCAAGATCTATCCTATAATTCCCTCTTTCGACAGCAAATCACAAGATCAAAATCATCTAATTAATGGCCGGTTAATTAGAAGCAATAAATTCAGAATAAATCAGACAAACATGAAAAGAATTAATTCAAATTATCATAGAAAAGCAAGCATAGTTCGGAACTAGATTACATCGTTTTCCTAGAATAAAGAAAATTTAGTTCATGCTAAAAATTAAATTCAACATAAACGAATTCACCATAATTTTTTTGAGAAGATTTGAAGGAAAAAATGAACACAAAAATCTGCTTCAGCCTCCCCTTTCTTTCTGCATAAGCTTCAGCTTCTTTTCTGCTTCAGCCCTCTCTTTCTTTTTTGTTTCAGCTTTTCTGTCTTCAGTTTCAGCCTCCAAACTTTCTGCTTCAGCCCCCCTTTTATTTTCAGCGCCTCCAGCCCTTTTGTTTCTCTTCTCTTCTTTTCAGCGCCTACTCTTTAAGTTTCCAGCCGTGGTGCCCTTTTTTCAACCCAAAAACGTTTGTCTTTTTCAGCCCACTGTTTCAGCCCAATACTTTGATTTCTTCAGCCCAAAAACCTTCCTCTCTTCAGCCCAAAAGCAGTTCATCTTTTCAGCCCAAAATGTGGCTCTTTTGCAGCCTTTTTCTCCAACGTTTTTTTCTGTTTCAGCCTTCCTTCTTTTTAGTGTTCAGCTGTCTCTCTTTTCAGTTCAGTTGTGGTGCCCTTTTCAGCCCAAAACATTCCTCTGTTCAACCCAATATTCTCTCTAACTGCTTCATGTCTCTTTTATTTGGTTAAATCTTTATTTCCTTCAAATCTGTAATAAAATTTAAATAACAATAATGAAGTCTAAAATCAACAAAAATAAGTAAAATTAGACTAAAGTTTAAAGTTGAGAAGTGATAAATTATGCCAAATTATGCAAGTCATCAAACACCCCCAAACTTAGAACTTT